>CM071572.1:83424440-83585001 GCA_036426205.1 Ascaphus truei
CCGGCCATAGTTAGAATCCCTGCCCCTGTCACCTCTTCATCTGGGTCCCAGTCAAGCCAAGGGTTGTCTGGGAAGTCACGGGGCATATCTGATGAACGGACTGGGGAGAACCTGGACTGGAGTGATTGCTTTACCTCCGATGATGGATCGGGGAGGGAAGTGTCTATGCGGAAGGTGTCATCTTGTACTAGTGAGAGCAACAGTATGGTGGATGTAAAGTGTAGGCCTCAGCGCATAGGGTCTAATTCGAGGTCCACAGGGGCATCCGGCATCTCTTCAAGGGGAGAACCGGAAGACAGTGAGGACACGGTAGCAGTAGCAGAGAGGGTCAGAGAGAGAGAAACCCGGTGGTGGGCGCCCACCCACTGGTGGGGTGTACGGGAGTTCACAGAGGAGGAGCGATTAGAGGAACTTCGACTACGGTGGCACGACATACACGCAGGGGTAGTTAATCCCTGAGGGTCGGCCATATTTAGGGACCCAGTTGAACCGGGTGAGCCGTTATATGGGGTACTGCCGGGCAGGGCAGGCAACAAAAAGCTGATCCGCACCAGTAGGGCTGAAAGAGCTATAGTCACCAAGTATAAGAAGTCCCATGGTCTAGAATACCCTTATGTTCCAGAACCCTTAATGCAGGAGATTGAGGATTGTAGAGACGCGTGGCTACGGGAGACCATAGAGGACTACATAACAAGTAGGTCAGGTGGATATGCTGGGTACAAAACGGAGGAGTGGATCACACAGCTTATGAGAGTGTGGAGTGTGGGGCGCAACTTTTATATGCACCGGATGGAGTACAGGCCAGAAAGTGGGCCGCCTAAAGAGTACAGCGTGATGGTTAAGGATGTAACTGGTAGGGAGGTACAGAAGCCAGACCCTAGGCACTATTATTAGTGTAGTGTGATGGGGATTCTCCTTAGGAGCAATGTAGCCTGCAGGTCAGCAGGCACTGTATACAATTATGTTTATCGTGTAAGAAATGATCAGAGCTGTATAATGTATTTTTATAATATGCTGTTTGGTTATGTGTTGCAGTGCTACCTGGAAGAAGGTCCACAAATTTAGATCCCAGTCGGGTCGTTGGGTTTCACCAGGGGAAGAATGTAGCCATGTATAAAAATGGTATACAGCTCTCTCTCATGCTGGCAGTAAACCTGGTAAGTATGCAGGATTGCCAGCATCAATCATGGAGGTTTGCCCTCACACTCTGGTGAGGTGTCATATGTACACAAGGGGAGTGGTAACATGCTCTGTGTCCACTGTTAGTGACACAAGAGGTGTGGCTGTTTTCTGAGTCTATATAAGACACAGCACTGCCTAAAGTTAGAGGTTAATCAGTGGTTCTATAGAGTGCAAGGTTAAGGAGTGTCTGCAGCAGTTAAGGCTGTCAGATCCAATTGATAGCATACCCTGCAGTGTGTTCAGGGATCTGACACAGATGGTGATCTCCCTTAGGGGAGAGATGATCTCACTCTATTGAGAGAGTAGGACTTCAGAGAGGGATGCACTACCAAGAGATGAGCGGCTAGGACGACCGCAATGAGGGACAGTCTGCCTGAACGTGCAATAAAGATGCCCAGTTTCACCAAACCCTTGCTGTGTATGAGTGGAGTTATTACACAGAAGGAGGCACCCAGAAGGAGGTCCTCATCAGACACATCCCCCTGCGGCTGCAGAGATCCTGATGAGGTGGAGGCGCTGCATCGGATGTGAGTAGGACTCAAATCACACTACCTCAGATGCCTGTCATGCTGATATCCCCATACCAACCAAGCGGGAGACTCAGGAGTCCTGTAAGCCAGCAGGTGCACCACACGACATACATGCATGTAATGGGGCCAGTAGACCACAGGGGCCAATGTGAGATTGGGTGGGGGCCCGTAAAACCGCTACATATATATACACACACACACACACACACACACACACACACACACACACACACACATATATATATACACACCCAACCACACACACCCCCTCTGGTGGGTGGGGGGAGGGAGTAACTAAGCCTGCTCCTCAGGTCCCCCCATGTACTGCAGAAAACGGGCGGCTAACAGACAGGAGGAGGAGGGCTTGTCTGTGTGCAGGGAAGGCCCAGCAGCAAGGCCCCGCCCCCTCTGCAGGCCCCACCCCCTCTGCAGGCAAACACAGTGCAGAGAACCAGCAGGCTCAGCACGCAGCTTCTGGCCGCCCGTGCACAGCTCTGCCCGCCCCCAGGTTTCCCCGCACGCAGCCTGCGCCCCCCCTACATAATCTTGCGCCCCCCCAGTATGCGCACCGCTGCTTTAACCCACATAATTATCCTTCAGTACCATATATAAATTGCGCTCCTACTAATTGGGCTCAAATATACTAGGGACATTTCGATCCAAAGTCTGTGCAACAAAGAAGTAATTTGGTTGCATCTTTTGATCAAAACATGATTCAAGCCGCCAACCTCGTCACGGTAACCTCCGTATAGCAGCTACCTACACTGAATATATGTCATTTCTTATTGTCCTATGGACTAAAGTTTGTGAAGTATGTGAAAGTGTCCTGAAGGGGTTAAATAAATTAGGCAAATGCTTATTTGTGATTTACTGCAGTTAAAAGCTGCCCAAAGTCATAAACAGTCACCTTCTGGCTTACAGAAAGAAGAGATATATGTAAGTATTAATATTTCACACTAGGGTATTTGTGCACCCACAGTTTACCTTTATAATAAGGGCGCTCTGTTTTTTTTTAACTTATATTTTTATTAGATTTTACAAACATAAATAGGAAGGGAAGGGGTACAAAAAAGAAAAAAGGGAGGGGGGGGGGGGAAGGGAAGGAACAACCATTTTTTAATCAAATTTCTTACAAACAACAACAGCCACGTTACCTATCATACAACATTTGGTAAACACCATATTTTAGCCGATGATGTGGTTATTAACGGGGTGCTGGGAGCTGCACCCTGTGGTGAAAGGCACAAATAAAGGGGAACATGTTGTGTGATAATACAAAGACTGCGTTTGTACTGTGTATGTGCGATGAAGACATTGATCCTGCCCGGGTGTCTAACAGTATAGTGGGCATGGGAGACGCTATTTAGAAAAATCCATGCTGTCCCAGAAGGGGAATAATTATTATAGAAGATTACAGATTTTATCGGGCGTGAGACTGACCCCTTCGAGTGAGGACAATTTTGAGAGCTGGATAGAGCAGGCCACACAGATGGTACAGGAGCGGGGGGGGGGGGGGGATCGGACCAGGATTAAAAAGTCCGGATCGCGGAAAGACTAAAGGGGCCCAAGCCAGAGATAGTGAGAGCCATTAGAGAGGGGAAAGAGGTCAGTACCCCTAGTGAGTACCTATGCTACCTAGAAAACACGTTTGGCAGCAGTGAGAGTGGAGAAGAATTATATTTCCAGTTTCAGGAATGTATCAGCAGGAGGGAAAGAAGCTATCAGACTTCCTACGTAGGCTGGAGGTGGCCCTACAGAGGGTCGTGAGGAATAAATGTGTTGTCCCTGTAGCTGGGACAGGCTAGCAGGCAGGTAGCGATGGTCAGTGTCCAGGCCAAGGGCAAGCAGCTAGCGGCGTCAGCGGTGGTCAGTAAACAAGCCGAGGTCAAGGATAACAGAGAAGCAACGTAGTAAGATCTTGAACACAAAGAGGGAGTGATAGCAATGTGATGTACAGCGAGCTTGAAGTATACCTCAATTAACAGTCAGGGAGGAAGGGAAGATTTATAAAGACTGGCTGCAGGTAGGAAGCAGGTGCTGGAAATGGGGCAAGCAGCAGACTCAGATAGTTCTCTGCAGGAATAACAGCAGGCAACAGCAGTCCCGGGGGCAGCCCGGCAGATCTCCAGGCTGGGAGCAAGAGAAACCAGGGTTCATGACCCACCAGGGACACTCCTGACCCTGCCTGTCTGACCTATCACCTGCCTGGCTGGACCTTCCTCAACCTATTCACCTTTGGACCCCCTTCATCTCCAGACTTTCTTCACTATCAGACCCTCCACACTCCTAATTACCTCTTTTCCGTGCAGCCCCTGGGTGCAGCTTGATACCCCCTTGTGAGCTATCAGAGGGGTTGGAGGGTTGCACCTGGTTAGCAGCGGTGGCATACCATCTGCTTCTGTGTGCCCTGCTGTCCGAGTTGTTACAGTTTGCTGCAGCCATTTTTTTTACACCTGAGTAAGATGGATCCTGAATTCTTTTATATAGCCCTTGCTATAACTGAATTAAAGACCGAGGTGGTAGCTATCCGAGTGTGCTGAGTGGATACCCTTCAGGTGCCATATCACTCGCTACTGGCTGAGAACAGGGGGTATAACCTACTGCTCACAGAACTATTTTTTGGAGACCCCCAAAAATCTGCTGCCTTCCACACGCAGTATCGATTGCATCCTGATGAAGGCAATTTCCCTACAGATCAGGTGAAAGGGATCTTTCTCTAACCTGGAAGGCAATGCACTAGCTTGGGCAACTCCGTTACTGGATGGGGATAACCCCGTGATTCAAAACTATCTACATTTCATGCGAGTATTTAGACAAATGTTTGAAAGATGATACTCTGCACAAACCAAGGGCGTAAAACTGTCAATCTTATGTAACGGTATTTCTGGCCCGGCCTGACCCACCCAATCTCACATTGGCCCCTGTGGTCTAACCGGACCCCATTACAGTGTAGATATGCCTGATGGTGCACCTGTTGGCTACAGGACTCCTGAGTCTCCCGCATGATGGTGTGTGGGGAGGACCCGTCAGACAGGCAGCTGAGGTAGTGTGCTGAGTCTCACCTAGTTCCAGTGCAGCGCCTCCACCTCACCAGGGCCCCTGCGTCCGCATGGGGATGATCCTGACGAGGAACTCCTCGGTGGTGCAACCTCCTGTGCAATCATTGGACTCTCACACACAGGGGTTTCTCTGATCAGCTCCATCTTTATTGTCACGGTGGGCATAGCTGCCCTCCACAATGGGGTGTATTTAGCCGATCATCTCGCCCGTGCTCCCCTTTGATAGGTATGTCACCTAGATTAGGGATTCACTATTCCCGCAGGAATCACTGCCCTGTGCCAGGTCCCTGGACACAGTCTCCCATGGAGTTACTAGAACATAACTAACACTCTGCAGAACTTGAACTCCTTCCTGAACCTTGCAAGAACTTTCCAGCAACTGTACTCGCCTTGAACTCTGACAGAACTAACTCTTGACACAGTGCTGTGCCTTATGTAACTTCTGAGGCTGACACACCTCTGACATCACTAACCATGGAGTCAGAGCATGTGACCAGTCCCATCCATACACAGGGCACCCCACCAGGGTGTGAGGGAAAACCTCCATGATTACTGCTGGCATGCCCACACTTACCAGGCCTTGCTGCCAGCAGGAGAGATGACTGTAGGCATTTTACATGACCGCTACACTTACATCAAGGGAACCAAGATTTGCTCACTTATGTGATGCACTTTAAGCAACTTGCATCACTGGTGACAGTTTTCCAACATGGGTTAAGTGAGGAACTTAAGGACACCCTTGCCTAGGTGTTGCCTGCTCCCGCTACAGTGGCCTGTCTGGTCATTTGATCATTCAACTGAATCAACGGCTCAGGGAAGGATGACATAAACATCGGAGATTAGACGCTCGCCACCCACAATCTGCTAGAACTATGGTTAATAATAAATCCTTCAACAACCCTGTGGAAACCCCACCACCAGAATTGATGCAAATCGAGGGTAGTAGGGAACTATATACTTGGACGAAAAAAGATGTAGGCTGAATGAAAATCGGTGTCTTTATTGAGGACAAAAAAGACATTTTGTAAGGGAATGCTCATGACTACATAGTTACATAGTAGATGAGGTTGAAAAAGACTTCCGTCTATCAAGTTCAACCTATGCTAAATTTAGACAACAGATACTTTATCCTACATCTATACTTATTGATCCAGAGGAAGGCAAACAAAAAACCCCATTAAGGGGAAAAATTAATTCCTTCCTGACTCCAAGAATTGGCAATCGGATTAATCCCTGGATCAACATCCTTCCCATGTATACTTATTTGGTATATCCCTGTATACCTTTCCCATCTAAAAAGATGTCAACCTTTTTTTGAACAAATCTATTGTATCTGCCATCACAGTCTCCACGGGTAATGAATTCCACATTTTAACTGCCCTTACTGTAAAGAACCCTTTCCTTTGTTGCTGGTGAAATTTCCTTTGCTCCAACCTTAGGATGGCCCCGAGTCCTTGTATGCCCATGGGATGAATAGTTTTTGAAAGCTCCTGTGATTGTCCCTGAATATATTTGTATATAGTTATCATATCCCCTCTTAGACACCTCTTTTCTAATGTGAAATAACTAATTAGCTAGCCTCTCCCTAAAGTTAGAATGTCCATTCCCTTTATTAATTGGGGGCTCTTCTCGGCACTTCTCTAGTCCATAATGTCTTCTTAGGATTGGTGCCCAAAATTGTACTCCATATTCAAGGGTGGGTCTTACTAATGATTTGTAAAGGGGCATAATTATGTTCACTTCCCTTCCATCCATTGCCGTTTGATGCAAGATAAGATTGTTTGCCTTTGCAGCTACTGCATGACATTGGGCACTATTGCTAAGCCTGCTGTACAAGCACTCCTAAATCCTTCTCATCAAGGATTCCCCCCAATATATCTCCATTTAATTTGTAAGTCGCGCCTTTGTTATTCTTGTATCCAAATGCATAACCTTAATTTATCTGTATTAAACCTCATCTGCCATTTACCTGCCCACGTTTCCAGTTCTCCAAGCTTCTGAAGAGAAATACATCCTCCTGATTCTATTACCTTACACAATTTAGTATCATCAGCAAAGATGGAGACTTTGCTCTCGATCCCAACCTCAAGGTCATATTAAAACAAGTTAAAAAGCAGGGGTCCCAGTACCGACCCTGAGGTACTCCACTCACGACTTTAGCCCAACCCTGAAAAGCTCCATTTATGACAAACCCTTGTTGTCGTGTCCTTTAACCAGTTTTCAATCCAGGTGCATATATTATTACTGAGTCCAACTTTTCTTTATTTTGTACACCACCTCTTGTGTGAAACCGTATCAAAAGCCTTGCAAAATTCAGTAGACCACATCAACTGCATTACCCTGGTCTAAATTCCTACTTACCTCCTCAAAGAAACAAATAAGGTTAGTTTGGCAAGATCTATCCTTCATAAATCCATGCTGACTATTATTAATAATTTTGTTTTCCATTAGGTATTCCTGAATATTATCCCGTATTAAACCTTCAAGTAGTTTCCCTACTATTGAAGTCAGGCTTACAGGTCTGTAATTTCCCGGTTGTGATCTAGCTCCCTTTTTAAATATAGGCACCACATCTGCTTTACGCCAATCTTGTGGTACCGATCCTGTGGAAATGGAGTCCTTGAATTTTAAATATAATGGTTTTGCTATTACTGAGCTTAACTCCTTGAGAACTCTTGGATGTATGCCATCGGGGCCAGGTGCCTTATTTACTTTAATTTTTTCAAGTCGCTTATGAACTTCTTCCTCAGTTAACCAATTGTTCATTAATATGGAGGGTGTGGCTTCCTCCTGCGGCACTACTATTGAACTTGATTCTTCCCTGGTAAACACAGAGGCAAAGAATGTGTTTAATACCTCACCTTTTTCCATATCTCCAATAATCTGCCTGCCCATCTCACACTGAAAGCGTCCTATATTTTCTTTTCTCATTTTTTTGTTATTAAGGTACTTAAAGATTTTTTTAGGGTTGACCTTACTTTCTATTGCAATCCTTTTTTCAGTATCCATTTTTTCTAATTTGATTGCCCTTTTGCAATTTTTGTTACATTCCTTATAATTCTGATACAATGTCTCTGTCCCTTCTGACTTAAAGAATCTAAACGCCTTCCTCTTCTTGTCCATTTCCTCCCCCACCTGTTTATTTAGCCACATTGGTTTTGACTTATTTCTTGTATACTTATTACCCAAGGGTATACACTGATAAGTGTGCTTTTCTAACAATGTTTTAAAGACTGACCATTTATCTTCTACATTTTTCCCTGCAAAAACATCACCCCATTGTATTACTACTAGATTAGACCTCAGTTTATTAAAATCTGCCTTTCCAAAGTTGAAGGTCTTTGTTGAACCCAAGTAATCTGTTTTTTGATAATTTATTTCAAATGAGACCATGTTATGATCACTGTTACCCAAATGTTCCAGGACTTGAATATTTGGTATTACTTCTACTTTGTTTGATATGACCAAATCCCGAACTGCCCCTCTCCTGGTTGGTTCCTCAATAATTTGGGTCATATAATTGTCTTTAAGCACCCCCAAAAACCTGTTCCCTTTTGTTATAACGCTAATCTCATTGCCCCAGTCTATGTCTGGATAATTAAAATCCCCCATTATGCAAACATGACCCAGTTTTGATGCCTTCTCCATTTGCAAAGTATTTTAGCTTCCTCAATCTCAACCTCAACAGATATTTGGTGGTTTATAGCATATCCCTACAAACATTTTCTTTATACTTTTACCTCCACTGCTAATTTCTATCCACAAAGTCTCTACATTTTCATCATTCCCTTCATAAACATCATCCTTTATAATAGGTTTTAGATCCGGTTTAACATATAAACATACTCCACCTCCCCTTCTATTTGTTCGATCCTTCCGAAAAAGAGAATAACCCTCTAAATTAACTGTCCAGTCATGAGTTTCATCCCACCATGTTTCAGTAATGCCTATGATATCATACTGCTCCCTTGTAGCTATTAATTCAAGCTCCCCCATTTTATCTGTCAGGCTTCTTGCATTAGCAAGCATGCATTTCAGTTTTTTTTCAGCCTGTACTATTATCTTATCTGCTCCTTCCTTTCTGCGCCCACTTTGTTTAGTCTTTAGAAGTTTTCTAGTATTATCTGTATTTACTATGGGTGTCTCACTGCTTGTCAAACTTGCACTTGCCCCCATTCTATCTCCATACCACCTTGTATCCTCCTCTATTCCATTTAGTTTATTATCTGTTTCATTCCCCTCCCCCCTCCATCCTAGTTTAAAATCTCCTCCAACCTTTTTAACATTCTCCCCCCTAGCACAGAAGATCCCTCTTCATTGAGGTGCAATCCGTCCCTAGAATATAGATGGCACCTCTCAGAAAAGGAGTCCCAGTGCTCTAAAAACCCAAACCCCTCCTTCCTGCACCACTTTCTTAGCCATGCATTAACCTCCCTGATCTCTGGCTGTCTCCCTGCGGTAGCGCATGGCACTGGTAGTATTTCAGAAAATACTACCTTGGAGGTCCTTGCCTTAAGCTTTTGGCCTAGATCCCTGTAATCATTTTTTAGGACCCTCCATCTTTCTCTAACTTTGTCATTGGTGCAAACGTGTACCAAGACCGCCGGGTCAATCCCAGCCCCCCCCAACATACTGTCTACCCGATCCGCAATGTGCCGAACCCGAGCCCCCGGGAGACAACAAACTTTTTGGTTCATGCGGTCCTGGCAACAGATTGCCCTATCTACCTTCCTAATAATGGAGTCCCCTACCACCACAATCTATCTTTGTATCTGAGCATCCTGAAGACGGGAAACGAACCCGCTCAGAGGTAGGTAGGAGTGTACCTCTGAGCGATAGTCCCATAGAAATCAACATTTCAAAAAGGAAACAGGCGGTGAAACAAGTAGCACATTTTTTGTTACCTATAGTATTTGTGGGATCACATGGCCAGTTAGCTGTGGAAGTACTAATTAATTCAGGAGCCTCAGGAAATGTTATGAATCTTCAGTACGTCAGGATCAACTTCATATACATGTTCTTAAAAGTGAACCCAGAACCCGTCAGATCAGTAGATGGATCACTATTGACGTAAGGAGCAATAACACACAAAACTATCATGTTTCGCAGGAAGACTTGGCACCACTCCAAGTACATTCGCTGTGATTTGTTAAATGTACCACATTTCAAAGAGATCCTGGGCATGCCTTTGCTAACTCCGTACAACATGGCTATCGACTGGCATGCTTAGAAGATAACCTTCCCATCTCGCCTTTGACAGGAAAAATGTCTGCAACGATCATCCAGTTTGGCTCTCAATAGGAATACTTTGAATACGCCTTTGCAACAGTTAATGGTGAATTCTATCCAGGAACTTCCTGAAGAATATCAGGACTTCAGGGATGTTTTCAATCCAGTAGACGCAGAAGTGTTGCCACCGCACGGATGCCTCAATTGTCCTATCAACGTAATTCCTGGAAAAGACATACCACGTGGTAAGATCTATTTTTTATCCCTTAAAGAAGACCAGGTGCTCAGAGATTATATTGATGAAAGCCAACGAAAATACTTTATTTGACATTCTATGTCCCCGGCATCCAAGACTGGTCTACATCGCGTAACGTCACGGAGGTAAGATTCCTCGGTTCTGCATTTCTATCAGCGTTTTATACTGGAATACTCTCAATTAGTATTACTCTAACTAACCTCAACCGCAAGGGAGTATCCTTTGGATGGACCACCGAGGTTGAAAACGGGTTTAAAGAGCTAAAGGTGAGGTCTAGGGAAGTCCCTGTTTTAGCTCAACTGGCCACTCATAAAACCTCAGTACTCGAAACTGATGCCTCTAGCACCTGGAAGGTGCTTCTCAGCCCATCAAAGTGGTCACGGATCATAAAAACTTGACACGCTTAAAGTCAGCTAGGTGTTTTAGTTCCAGACACATTAGATAGTGTTTTTCGCACACTTTCAGTACGTGATCTTATATCGATTTGGGACTAAATATGTGAAGGCTGATGCCTTATCACGGTTACACACCTCCAACAAGTACCGCCCTGAACCACTCGCTATTTTAACATCTCTGATTCTTCATCCCAAATGGCATCACCAAAAACTCATAGAGGCCACTTGGAGTGATGAATGCTGACTTCTTCCTAGCCTCCTGGGTCAGTGGGATTTGCCAATAGCCTTTGCTCAAATGGTCAGATACATTGCCCCTGCGAGTTCATCCAGTAACTCATCCATGCGGGGCATGGGGTAGGCATCTGACACCGTCCCAGCTTTGAGCAAGCGGTAGTCCACACAAAACCGAGTGGTCTTGTCCTTCTTAGGGACTAGAACTACCGGGCTTGCCCAAGGACTCTGGGATGGAGTAATTACCCCTAGGGCCAGCATCTCCTCTATCTCCCTCTCCATACTGGTCTTGACCTCTGCTGACACTCTATAAGCGTGCTTATGCAGTGGCTGCAGATCCCCTGTGTGCACTGGGTGTTTTGTGAGATGTGTGGTCCCTGGCATGTCAGTGAAGAGGGCCCTAAACTTAGCTAGCATGTCCCTGGCTTCTACCTGCTGCCTAGCACTCAACTGTGCCCCTATCTCTACCTGCTCCACAGTGTTTCCCTGCCTAGCCTCCCCTAGGAGATCAGGCAGAGCATTGCTCCCAGGCCCTGGGAGTAATTCCTCTGGCCGGACCATATCAGGTCGGACCAGGGTCACTGCAGCTCCTGAATCCAGCAAGCCGACTGCTTGCCGGTCACCTACTGTGACCGGGGTGAGATGTCTGCTCCGGCCGTCCGTCTGCTGCAGGTCTGCGCTGAGATGTCCTCCGCTCCTGGCTGTAGGCACCGATGAAACCGGGACAGGTGTGGCATGGGACGTCTCGCTGGGAGTTGGTTCCATGACTGGTCCGGAGTCTTTGGTGGAAGCCACCCGCACGCGGGCTACCGTCTTCGCAGCTGGGGTGCGTTGCCCCTGATGGGGTCTGCCGGAATGCAGGGGTTCCGGGCAATCTGGTCTGATGTGATCAGGGTGGTTGCAGTTGTAGCACCGGCGCTCGTGCCAGAGCTCCCCCACCTTCGGTTGACGGCTGCCCGCAGGCGGCCTCTGAGTCCATTGGGGGGTATTGGCAGACTTTCTGGCCGGTGCCGCCGCCACCGCCGCCTTGGCTACTGCTTTGGCGGTCATCAGGGCTCAGCTGGCCACATAGTCATCTGCAAGCCTCGCCGCCTCCTGGTAAGTCTTGGGCTTCTTGTCGTACACCCAAGCCCTCACCGCCGGCGGGCACTGCTGCATGAGCTGCTCCTGAAAGATGAGGTCCAGCAGGCGTTGGTAAGTCCGTGCCTCATAGCCCTCCACCCAGTGTATCCCGTACAAAGCCATTCGGGTCACGTAAGTAACATAGGACTCCTGGGGCTGCCTCTCTTCCTGCCGGAATTTACCACGGTAGGCTTCAGGGGTAAAACCGTACTGAAACAGTAACAGTTCTTTCAGGTGGTCATAGTCATCAGCATACTCATCTGGAAGCGCCATCATCATCTGCTTAGCCAAGCCGGACAGTAACGGGTCCAAACGTGCAACCCTATGCTGGGGAAGCACTTTATACCGCCGGCACTGTGTCTCAAAGTTCTTTAGAAAACTGTCTATCTGATCACTACCTTCCACGAACTTGGTGAGACTGTGCTGATCCAGTTTGAGTTCATCTGTGTTGGGTTGGACAGGGGGTCAATAAGCGGGTCTGTTCACTGCCATAGTGATAAACTGCAGCCGCTCCTCCGGTCTCCCCCTGTCACCCCACGCAATAATCAGTGCCAACATTTCAGGGGTGAACAGACTGGTAGCCACAGCAACCAGTACCCCTCCTGTTGCATTGCTCCCGGGAGGTGCACTCGTTCCCTCCCCGAGATTCCGCCGCCCCGGCACTTGGTTCCTTCCCTGATCTCCGGGTGGCTGTATAAGGGCAAGCTGAGCCATATCCTGAGGCTCTGCAAGCCGGGCTTCATAGTCACCGATTGCGTCAACCATGTCTGCGACCTCCTGGTTCTCATAGGGCAGTCCATATTCACGGCACTTGTCCTTCAGCTGAGCTTGGGTCCTCATGTTGGATGAGCCTTCCGCCTCGCTCATGGTTCACTCGCAGCAGTGAGGTGGTGTTACAACTTGTGTTAACTGTTGCACTACTGTGTGTTCAATATCTTTAGTCCCAGGAACTCACAATTACTCTCGAGTTCCCACTATATGACAGAGTCCCATAGAACACTGTAATATAGGTTCAGTTCAATCCCGCCGCTGCCACTAGTTAATTATAGAGCTTGTCACGGTAGCTTATGACAAGATATAATGAACACCAAATATCTGGGTTGAACTGAACGAGGCTTAGATATAATAAAATATATTTATTCCTTAAAAAGGTGAACACAGCAATATAGTACAATTAACAGACAAAAAGGTAACACTTACTTAGGGTTGGGGGATGGAGAAGTATCAGCTAGCAATTCTCCAGCAATCCGGTGATATTCCAGGTGGAATCAGAAGCACAACTAAAAACTGTAGGGTTGACACAGTTTATATACCTGTGTAACCCTATTCTTTTTTTTTTTTTTCAACTTAGTTTTTATTAGTTTTTTGTGCATACAGACAGAAGCATACAGGATATTGATAATTGTTCCACGTATACACCTAACTTACGGGGACAAACTCCAAAGAACAGACGCACGATGGGGGGATCACAGGACAAGACATTGACAGACCAACATCAACAAAGGAGAAGGGAAAAGGGAAGGGAAGGTAGGGGGGGTAGGGAAGGGGAGGGGGAACGGCGTAGAAGAATCACCTTCCTCGTGTTAACAGGTGTCCTGCACCACTTCTACTGTTGCCCTGCTCCTGTCCACCAATCAGAGGTTGTGTAACCCTATTCTTAACATTGAATACAGACTATTGGTGAACAATTATCTGTATCCAATCCCTAACGTGGAGACACAGATTAACCCATGCCACCCAACTAATTAGCCCATGTGTACTGGGACTCTATGGGTAGCCCCATAATTAAATCAGGGGCGACGACCAGTCTATCAAATGAAGTATCTGCATTGTTTGTAAGTGTAGACATAACACTTACAAATCACTCCAGTTTGATGATTCTCCACCCTCAGGTAACAATTAGAGTGGCAGAGTCTGTTGATTAGTACTTGATCTGTTGATTATTACTTAGTGTAAACAATCAGGCAGTTAACTTTTGATCACAGTGCTTAGGCTCAATCAGCCGGCTGCCCTTCATGACCTATTAGCATAGCAGATGGAGTCTGCATTTTCAGGGCAGATCCAAAATACCATACATATACACTTTAATATCTACACATATTAATAAGTTCCATTCTGGTGGGCCCAGTGGGTCGAAATTTGCCAGGTCTTAATGCCTACAGTGACTCCACATATTGGCCAAATATCAACTCTCTGCGACCTCCAGAACTGGAGATACAGAAATGCACTTTAAAACATCTTTAAAATACAGGATTAGAATGAAACATGGGAACAGGGGAACATACATTTTCATGACATGACAAGGTGTAAACCACCTTCCTGGACCGCAGTCCAGTTAACCCATTGCCTCCCTGGTGAGGTCAGGGGGTGGCCATATGGGGTGCAACCCCTTTAATACCAGCCAACCACCTCTCCCTCTACAGTCAGGATTTCGTTAGCCCTGGGGATTCCAGAACGAACCCCAAAGAACCAGAACAAACTTTTTACACTTCAAGGAAATAACGGGCTGGCAACTTGCGCCCCTGGCAAAAGGACTGCAATTTAAAAGACTTTATTTCTGTGTTTTTCGTTCACTGGACCATTTATCCCATTCCCCCATTTAAGTAAGTGTTTTATTACGTGTATTCTGAAGTTGTCATGTGTTTGTCTAGTAAGGAAATAAATGACAATTTATTTAGCTTAATTTCTTTGGAAGAAAACCTCCTGTGGCGCTGAGGTATGAATGGAAGTGAGATCTTGTGCAAGAGTTCTTGTCTTGAACTATAAGCCTCAGAGAAGGGAGACAAAAATGCAACAAACACTACAATAGTGCATTACCCAGGGACATAGTACAATATAATAAAGAGCAATTTATTCTATAAAATATATAAAAAAACACAATGATTCAGACATTAATATCAGACTTGAAATACATAAAATCTTCCATCCGCTTGTGCTCTAGGAAGATGAACTGCTCCGCCGTGGTAAAATTGAAATCCTACTCACCGGACGTGAATAGGTCATGCGCAATGGTTAAAAGGTCTTTTGTCTCAGGTGACACCGCTCGCCGTGGGGTGGAACAGCCAGTTGATGCGGGAGAAATGCCTTCAATGCTCGTAGTCTCCTCGCTGACAGGGTCCGGTCGATCGGCTCCACTGCTGACGTCACCGCCTTGGATTGCACTGCTACGGAGTCCCTGAAAGGCCAAAAACCTCCAACGCGTTTCGAAACTCCTATTGGTGGGTTTCTTCGTCAGGGAACTTAATTTCTTTGCTCAATGGAGAATCCCCAAAATATAAAAATTGTTGATAAGTTCCGTCCATCGTGACACTCAATCATTTGGGTAATAATCAACATATTTTCCAAAATGGAACACTTCATAACCCTTTCCAGTCTCCCCTCAGCTCTGACCTTGGCCACTCCATTCTTCCAGCATATTTGCCACTTACACGGTTTACCTTTGAGCATCATTTTGGATTGAGGACCTCAATTCACTGCTAGCTTTTGGAAAGCACTCATCCCCAGTTCCAGGGGTTCAATTGTGTTTTTTCCACGGCTTTCCATCTGCAGACAGATGGCGGGACTAACTGACTCGATCAGATACTCGAACAATACCAGTGCTGCTACGTAAACCACACACAGTAGAATTGGGTAGAGCTCTTGCCCTTTGCTGAATTCGACTATAATAACCACGCCCACTACTCCACTGGCATCAACCCATTCTTCTGCACCTCTGGTAGGCTTCCTACGATTCTCCTTGTTTCATTACCTATTTTGGACATGAACAAGGATGTGCTTGCAGGTCCAGAGAACAGTGGCCCGAAGGCTGCTGTGCTCTAAGTGGAACTTCAAGTTGTTGGCCGAAGCGAAGAAGTGCACCTAAGTACGTGGTACAGGATCAGGTCTGGGTCTTAAGGCATTTGCGGATCGAGGGGTATCACCCGGAACTGAAACCTAAATTTGTTGGCCCATTTCCAATTACATGGGCTATCAGCCTCGTGGAAGTTGTGTTAGGGTTAAGTGTGCCCTGTGTTCCATTTCACATTGCTCAAAAGAGCCAGTCCAGCTCATCTCCTGACATGTGGTTACTGAAGAGGGTACCCGGGAGTACGAGGTAAGGCACATTCTGGACTCCCGCATTCAACACAAGCATCTGGAATGCCTAATTGATTGGATGGGCTATGGCCCTGAGACACGTTTCAGGGAACCAGTCACTGATGTGCATGCATCTAGGTTGGTCCGCTTATCTATTGACATCAACCTACTAAGCTTGGGTCTCGCCCTGCTCCACGGGTATGTGGCCATTCCAGGGAAGGGGGTACTGTCATGTCCTGACTGCTAATCCACAGTGCATCTCACCTGGCTCCCCAATTGTAATGTCTTTGGCCACTCTGGGTCTCCTGGTTTTAGAACTTACTATTTAGCTCTGGAGTAATTCTCAGATCTGCTGCGCTTTTTCCATGCCTTTCATCTGTTGCTTGGCAAAGTACTTCCTGGGTTACGATGATAAAGGTCCAGAAAGTGCTATCCTACCTTGCTACTGCAGATGCTTATTTCCTGTTTGAGCTGTTGCTGTCTGCCTGGAGTTTCCTCCCCTGCTGGACTTGCCACTCATTATATTTGGACCCGTCTCTCTTATCGGATCTCCTTGTGCAAGACCTCTTCCTGTTTGATCTTCCATCTGCTTGCCACCTGCCTGGAGCTGTACCTTCCTCTCTACCCTCGGACTCTCTTCACCTCCGGACCTTCTTCACTACCAAACCCTCCTCACTCCCGATCCACTCTCTTTGGTTCCGTCCTCCCCACAAGTTATCATCGCGGCCCCTGGGTGCAGCTCGCTACCTCATTGTGTGTTATTAGAGGGACTGGAGGGTTGCTCTGGGTTAGCTGCAGCTGATGGTTACCTACCATCTGCTCCTGTGTGCTCTGCTGTCTGTGTTGTTACACTGGCCGCAGCCCGACCCCTACTCGCCTGCCTTGTAGATCACATCTGCATGGCTTTTCCAGAAGTTTTCATGGAAGAAAAGGTGACAACAAAGGTACCCCATACATACAGTATATAATCTCCCTCTAAACCTAGTCATACCATCTCACTTCCTACCAGGCCAACGCTGCCCATTATCTCCATACTAACCAACCCTACAGAGGACCTACATTTAGTCATGCTGCCCTTTCAATGAATCAGTTTGAGACCGTCTTTTCCTCTGTCTATAAAAGCTGCTCTTTCCTTCAAGTTTTGCTGCTCTATAAACAGAAAACACCATTAACCCTCCTCCCCTCTTCTAACTTTCAGGATGGACACGTCTGTATGCAGTCCTGTATTCATCACCGTAGGAAAGAAAACGGTCCCAGCTAGTTTTAGCATGACTTCCAAATTTATCAAATCTTGCTTGGTGTTTCTGTCTAAATAAACTAATGCAAAATAAAGTTACAAAAAAAACCATAAGAACTTCTTTTATTTTTTAACTGCAAATCCCTCCCCCCCCCCCCCCCAAAAAAATGGCACTTTGGCTAAGCCAATCATAATGTAGCATTTCACCAAATAGGCCAATGACTTTGAAAAAAGATAACAATGAACCGAGAGGCTCATTGTCAAGTACTTTCTCTTTAAGACGACCCGGTGTAGTATTTATTTGCTTGTTGAAACTGTACAGTTTTAGGACAGCGGGGGGGAGGTCACACCTGTTGTTGGAACTTGATAGAAGGCTTATTTATAAACTTTCGGAGCTTGGGATTCTTGCAGAGCTGGATTGCGCTGACGTCCGGAGGGGAAGGTCACTGAAAAGCTTGTTTATAAAAGCTGCAGCAACTGGAAAATCCATAAAAGTCTGAAATGATGAAATTAACAAGCTATCTGATCAGGCAATTCAGGCCCCGTATGTGCTCCCAGACAGGCCAGCCAAGCTCAAGGAGAATGGCGTGTATAGAACAGGAACACTGCTTTTAGGACATAGCGCTGTTTCCATCAATCAATCAGTCCAGAAAAAAAAAGTTAAATATGTAATGCTTCTGGGTCTCTGACTTTCACCGTCTTTCGCTGACCTTGTGTTAAGTAGAACACGCATTAAAGTGTAATGTACTTTCAAGATTTTAAGGTGAAATAGGGATTGAACCTTCCAGTAGGGGTACATTAAAATAATTGAATTGAGCAATTTTTTAACACAATTTTAAGTCTTTTAATTATGTCTGTATGTAGGACTTTGTACTGTAAAGAGAAGAGATTTAGGACAAAAGTGTCCGAATACAGCCCTAAAAGGAGACGTTCTTCCTAACATTCAATAGTTTGGAGATATGCCAGAGAAGGCAGGCTATGTTTCCTTTCTATTTTGCTGGTTAAATCCCAAACTTGATGTCAGGAAAGCTTAATTTTCACTTGGTGACTGATAGTTGAACAGGTGGTTCAAGAGTTTACAAGTGTCAAGTGAACAAGCTGCTTAGAAATGTACAATTTGCAATCCCCTCCATAATGCTGACCGAACCCTTCTCAGCTGACAGATTTGTACTCCTTCCACACCAAATAAAGCCAGAAAGCACCTGCCCTAAACATTAGCAACTAAAACAACTAGATGGTATGACACCCTCTTTCAATCTTTCAAAACAAAAGCATCCATGTCCTAGTTTCATTTTTAGCCCATGATTTGATTGTTGTAATGGAGAAGTTTGAGAGCTCAGGATTCCGAAGTGTGTTCACATGGTTTCTACCCTAAGATATGTGCTGCAATATTTCTGTAGACCATAATACCAGCCCTGGATATACGCTCGACAGAAACATACTGAGAGATCCAACTCAAGTGGAAAATTCATGTCTTCCTCTGCTCCATCTGAAAAGCCGCCTAGTTTTCAACGGTAGTTCTGACCTTTTACACAGAAATCCGAATGTGTATCTTAGGAAGAAGAATACCTACATATAAAATGGTTTAAAACCTGTTTGTACAGTTTACAGAAACTGGCAGTTTTACTGAAAAGACATACTTCCTGCAATTCAAATGTCGAATTCATATTTTAAAGCCAAAAAATAAACTATTCCCTTGATTCAGAATAGACAGAATAGACAAAGTTGGGAATGGCCAAAACTGAACTCCTGAGAAGTTATTTTAGTATATTTGAAAATAGATATTTCCTAGTAAGAAAACCCCAACTATTTATTAAACAGGAGTTTCAATAAAAATAAAATTAAAAAAAGCAGGTGCATAAGGCATCATGAGTCTCGCCCAGGGTTGCCAGACATCCCGTATATACAGGATTCTCCATTCTTCCTTTAAATTGTCCAATTGTCCCTGAAAGGTATGTCAGGATGCATAATTATCCCGTATTTTCAAGGGGGAGAGCTGGGACAACTGTCCCGGGCTAGGCGGCTGTGGGGGGCCTGGCCAGCCGGTGCTGGAAGTTGGGCCCGACTTTCCATGTCCAGTGGTCGGGCCTTCTTTGGCTTCCGGGTCCCAGCTTTCCCCAGCTGTGGCCTGGCCTTCACTCCAAGTCACCCCCCTCCCCCCCACGTACCCATATTCAGTATCCGCCTGTCAGACCGGCGTAACCCTGGAGGCTCCCCTCCCAAGATAAAAGTGTGTGTGTTGTGGTGGTGGGAGGGGGGATTGTCTGTGTATTGTGGGGGGGGGGGGCATCCCATATTATAAAAATTTAAATATGGCATCCCTAGTCGCTCCTACAGATGAAAGTAACCTAAAAATTCCAACGCAAACAGAATTTAGAAATGTATCGTGATAACAATATTTATCAGCAATAAATACCATGTATTCTTATAACTCTGTGCCCAGAACATACTTGAAAACGAGAGGTAACTCTCAATGTATTATTACTTCCTGGTAAAACATTTTATAAATAAATAAATATCTGTTTAATAGGAAGCGTACAAAACTAAAACACACAATAACTACTGCCGAGGACATCAATAACTCATAATTAATTTGAAAGCATTTTTTCATAATAAATGTTAAAAATAAGTAATTTGGAAAGGCATTTAGTTTCAATATTTATTACACATTAAATAAATGACATTTTAAAATACTGTACATGAAAAAAACCTTACTTCTTCCTTTCTCTGAACAAGGGTGAGGAAGAGATTACGGGAATGGGGTTAAACAAAAGGCAAAGCAATCCTTGAGGCATAGATGGTGCCACTATCCCCCGGGAAGTAGCTAAAGAGGGGTGTAAGGATCCCAATTCCATTGGGCTAACCATTCTACTTCTTTGTTGTCCCTGGAACATCAGTGACTCCCGTTCCATGTTGGACTGATTAGAATACGGCAATAATAACAAATGTCAATGTTTACTTATCTTCTATTTTCGCGATAATACCATTGTATCAGTATATTGTCCAATGTTTCTCCCACATACATTTGACAACATTTTGTATATCTGAACTTGAATAATAATAGTTTGATGGATAACATAGATGAGGTCGCAAGAACATCATCTATAGGATTCTGTCATATTATCTGAGATCAACAGGTACACGTATTCACTTAGCTGTTCCTTAAAATCACATGCTCTGTTTCATGAATCTCCAGTACAATATTTCAAATATTGTTTAATCCCCAAATGTTATCTTTATCAAGAATGTGTTTTCACAAACAAAATGCAATATCGGGCAAATCTAGGAAACAGCGTATGTTTGTATGTATGTATGGATGTATGTATGTATGTATGTATGTACTGTATTTATGTATGTACTGTATTTATGTATGTCTTTATTTGTATAAAAAAGTGACTTTGGAGAACAGCACTACAGGATAAAAAGCCAAAATATGTATATAAAGAATAAAGGGAAACAAGAAAGAGAAGAAAAAGTGGTGAAAAAGGGCTTCCCCGTGGCTTACTTGGATAACAGTAAATTGAAGTCCTCCAGAACTTATAAACTACTCCAAACCAGTAATTATTACAATTTTTTAAATAATAATATATACTGTATTTATAAACAAAAAATAACATATAGTAATACAATGCTTCACGCCCTTCATAACCAGTATGTCTTAACACAGGCACTATCACATACAGATGCAGCAGCCGTTATCCGAACATTTCATATGTTGTATTCCTTTGCATACCCGGTCATGGTACGTGATTTCTTGACATTTTCCCGCGTTAACTCGCGTGTTTACTAGTGTTTTGATCGAGTGCAGAAAATGGCATTTTAGCGTCTGCAATACCGTCGAGAAACTCAAGTGGGCGATTGAGAGTTGTTGTCTTAAAAATCTAATTGCAATTCAACTTGTCTTTAATTGCCGTACAGTATTTCAAGTGTGTGTAATTGTAATTTGAAGATTAACGTTACGAGTTCATACTGTATAGTGTACATGGGAAAGAAGTCCTTTCTGAAGCTCCTTAGCCATACACAAATCCTCTAACTGTAGAAAATTAAAAATATGAACACACACAACAAAAAGTATTTTAATTAATTAAATATTTTATTTGTACAGGATAATAAAGTTAAAATGAATAATACAAAAATACAACGTCGCCTCTTCCAAATGTAAAATGTTTATTCTGCTCATGCGTTTATGTCAAATTGGAACCTTGTTGAAATGCATATGTGTCATCGCATTTCTGCACATGTGTCATTATATTCCTAATTAAATGACTGTACATTAAGGTGCATTTCCTCACGGAGTCGCTAGATACTGTATATCTGCAAGACAGTAGTACAGTACTGCTGTTAGAGTATCTAAATAGTAAAAAACACTTTTATTTTCTAGATTTATATAGTATTTTGTACATACTGTATTCTGTACAGTATATCAATGACACATTTTTATATATTTAAATGCCTTTAGAACTTTAGGTATAGTACTACTCTAAGTGTCTCGACAGTAAAAACATGAACACACCAAAAAGTATATTTAAAGAATGACATTTTTTATTTGCACAGGATAATAAAGGAAATAATAATGCAAAAATACAACATCGTCTCTTGTTCCGAATGTAAAATATTTATTGCGCGCATGCCTGTACTGTACTGCACCGACACACTTTATTCGAGCAAATACCCAGTATGTACCTGGCAGATACCTGGAATGCGCCGCTCCTCACCTGACAAGCCCGTTGCTGTTGCCTTCCCAGCCTGGATTCAGCCTGGCTGACGGCGGCTGATCTGTTAAATGATATGATTAGTGATTTAATAGGCTGCAATGCTTCGCGTGTCTACCAATAAATTCATGAATTGTAATGCAGTATATATATATATATATACTGTGCAGTATTGCAGCCAGCGGGAATAAAATGCTTCAATCCCTGCCTGCAAAATAACCCAATGCACTCGGGCAGAAAACAGTCACAAACCTCAATACACCCGGGTATACCCGAATTCGTGGGACTAGCCGAGCTCGAATAAAGTGTGTCGCCAGTGTATGTCAAATTAGAACCTTGTTGAAACGCATATGCGTGTCATCACATTAGCAATAGTGCCCAAAGTCATGCAATAGCTGCAAAGGCAAACAAGATCTTATCAGGCATTAAACGGGCAATGGATGGAAGGGAAGTAAATATAATTATGCCCCTTTACAAAGCATTAGTAAGACCATACCTTGAATATGGAGTACAATTTTGGGCACCACTCCTTAGAAAATACATTATGGAACTAAAGAGAGTGCAGAGAAAAGCCACCAAACTAATAAAGGGGATGGACAATCTAACTTATGAGGAGAGGCTAGCTAAATTATATTTACATTAGAAAAGAGGTGTCTAAGAGGGGATATGATAACTATAACTATATACAAATATATTCAGGGACAGTACAGGGACAGTACAGGGAGCTTTCAAAATAACTATTCATCCCAGGGGCAGTACAAAGGACTCGGGGGCATTCCTTAAGGTTGGAGGAAAATAGATTTCACCAGCAACAAAGGAAAGGATTCTTTACAGTAAGGGCAATTAAAATGTGGAATTCATTACCCATGGTGATTGTGATGGCAGATACAATAGATTTGTTAAAAAAAACGGTTGTACATATTTTTAGAAAGGAAAGGTATACAGGGATATACCAAATAAGTAAACATGGGAAGAATGTTGATCCAGGGATTAATCCGATTGCCAATTCTTGGAGTCAGGAAGGAATTTATTTTTCCACTTATGAGATATGGATCATTGGATTACCATTAATCAGTGACTCTTGGCGTAGATCATGCTGAAAATGTAATAGAAGATGTAAGCATATTTTAACCATAATGTATGGTGCGATTGATAATAAGGAATATTGTCTCTTTCTTTACAGACCCAGATGTCCAAGAAGCACCAGCCATTGCGAAGAAGAAAAAGACAAGATTGTAAATTTTGAAGAAGAGGCGACGTTGTATTTTTAATTATTATTTTTTCTTTTATTATCCTGTACAAATAAAACATTTCATTCTTTAAAAATAGTTTTTGGTGTGTTCATGTGTTTACTATCTAGACACGTACAATAGTACTATACCTAAAGTTCTAAAGGCATTTAAATATATCAAAATGTGTCATTGATATACTGTATAGAATACAGTATGTACAAAATACTATATAAATCTAGAAAATAAAAGTAGTTTTTACTATTTAAATATACTAACAGCAGTACTGTATTACTGTCTAGCAGATACAATATCTAGCGACTCCGTGAGGAAATGCACTGTATCTTACTGTACAGTCATTTAATTAGGAACATAATGACACGCATGCGCAGAAATGTGAAAACATTCATATGCGTTTCAACAAGGTTCCAATTTTCCATACACGCATGCGCAGAAATGTGATGACTCATATGCGTTTCAACAAGGTTCAAATTTGCCATACACGCATGCGCAGAAATGTGACGGCACTCATATACATAGTTACATAGTAGATGAGGTTTAAAAAAAACATACGTCCATCAAGTTCAACCTATGCTAAATTTAGACAACAGATACTTTATCCTATATCTATACCTCCTAATTGATCCAGAGGAAGGCAAACAAACAGCGCGTGAAAGCGCGAAACGTACGTCAGGTGACTCGACAACATGACGTCACTCCGCAGCACCGGTGGATACACTCACTAGCTACACTGTAGTCAAAGCCTCTCCCCCAAACACACAGGAAGGGAAGCTACAATATACCGACGCACAGCTAAGTAGAATGCTTCTAAGTTTCCCCTCTTGCAATACTGTGTTACCACATTGTCTATGTGGATCATTAGTGGGACTTTGGTTTATCGTAACATTTGTTAACAGCAACAGTTATGACTACTGTTGCTTATGTTCCAGTACTGTGCTTGTGATTCTTTATAGCTAACACCCAGGTTATTATACATGCTGTGGGTATTACTTTAACCCCTGCATCTATCTATCACCAGCATTTGTACTCACATTTTACTTAATTTTAACTAAGTGTTTGCACAAACTCTGAGGATTATACAGTGATACTTATTATGTTCTGGTATTTCTCTGTGGTGATCCTTCCATATTACTCAGTACACACTGTTTACTATACATATATTTGTTAAGTATATACTGTTTAGTTGGCCTAAGAGGCTTTAACTGGATACGGTCTTTGAACAGTGCCTCTGGGCTCTACAATTGCATATCTTATGCTAGCCCTTTTTAGGATCCTATCCTCTGATTAAGCTTTTCATCTATATATGGGTTGTGCAGACAGAGGGGGGTGAGTGTGGGGGGTCCCGTGGTGTGCTTGGTGTTGGAAGCATGAAGGTCAAATCCAAGGATTGAGAGGGTGCAGGGGGGTGGTGGGATATGCGGTACCTCCATGGGAGAATAAGGCGCCTCCAGGTCACCCTCCTGCTCCTGCATCAGACATACAGGGGCAGGGACTCCAAGCAAAGAATAGAGCCCCGCGATGTTCCTCTCAATCTTATCCAGACGAACACCCATGCACCTATCTATATTCTCCATGCACTCCAAAAGACGATCCATCTTGGCCCCCATTCTGTCCCTGTATTGCTCTGTTGAGTTGTCGGTGAATTCGATACCACTAAAAACATCCAGAATGCGGACAACCAAGCTGGATCTGGTGCAAGGAGTGGCTGGGGGCTGGTGGAGGTATAAAAATGGAATGAAAAGGAAGTGATTTTATGAATTTAAAAATTGATAAAATATTTAAAAATTGACCATGTTTGTTGTGTGTGTTTTTGATATTTCCATAAACAGTATAAAAAGCAGACCTAGCCTACCCAAAGTTGAAGGTATTGAATAATAAATAATACATTTAGAATAAACATTATTAATATTTATTTTTGGGGTTTCTTACCCGAATTAATTACACATGCAAAGTCTAATTATATTGCAAAATGCAACATAATTGATAAAATAAAACAGTTGTGATTTTAACAATGTAAAAATTGATCGAATATGAAAACATATAGTACTGTATAAGGTTTTGTATAAAGCTGACAATTATTCTCTCCTTCTCAAGAAAAAAAGAAGAATGTCCCTTTAAATTGTTTTTTGTTTCCGTTGGATTTCTAAGTTTCTAAGTCCAATTCATAATGCGCATGCGCGTGAAACCAGGAAATGGAAATTTCTCTACCAGCAGCTAAATCATGAAACCGTTGTCTTTGTGTTCTCAGGCCCATGGGATGTGTTCATACTGTAGCTTGTCCCATGCCTTTGACTTATGGGTGTGGGGGGGGGGGGGTTCGTGAGATGCAGCTGAATTGGTCTGTTTTAGAGTACTGCACGGATGATCATGAAGGATTAATAAACAACTGTTGGAATTGTTTGTGTGTGTGTAATATTTCGATAAACAGTATGAAAAGCAGACTAAGCCTAGCAAAACTTGAAGGTATTTTTTTTATATTTATTTATTTTGGGGTTTCTTACCCGAATTAATTACACATGCAAAGTCTAATTATACTGTAAAATGCAACATCATTGATAAAATAAAACAGTAGTGATTTTAACAATGTAAAAACTGATTGATTATGAAAACATTGCATCATATAAGGTTTTGTTTAAAGCTAGCAATTATTCTCTCCTTTTCAAGAAAAATTGAATTGTCACTAAAAAAAATTCCCGTTGGATTTATAAGTCCGATTCAAAATGCACAGGTGTGGAACCAGGAAATGGAAATTTTATAACTGTTACAATTGATTAAATATGAACAAAATGCATCACATAGTGTTTTCCATTAACCAGGAAGTGGAATAAAAGCAAGAAACATCTCGTTGTGAAATTTTAGTACAGGTTATGACATGTATTTGAATCAATCACATACTACAGTACTGTACAGTGCATAGTGTGTTGTCAAAAATAATAGCATGGCAAAGTTTTAAAAGCGTGAAGCTTGTAATACTGTAATACTGACTGTATAAATGTTTATTGGCAAAGCGGTGTGGGTACATTGCAGTGTTGGGAAATACAAATCTTAAATGGATTTAACCCGACCTTTCTCCTTTTGAAGTTGTCATGAGCAGACATACCTGCAAAGCTGGGAGCACAGACCAATAACCTCTGCTATCTCCCTGAGGAGGGGCTGTGCGAAAAAAGCAATCCACATAAGTTAAAGTTTGCCTTATCGAATGCTTCCACCCACAATGGTTTGGTGAAAATGTGAAAAAATCATATTTCTGAATTATATGATCATATATCTCTGCTAAAGTCGCCTTCTTATCTTTTGCAGCATTAATTGCAGCAAATATTTGTAGAGGGAGAGGGGGGTTGGCCCGGTATTAAAGAGGTTGCACCCCATATGGCCACCCCTTGACCTCACCAGGGAGGCAAGGGGTTAACTGGACTGCGGTCCAGGAATGTGGCTTACACCTTCTCATGTCAGGAAAATGAATGTTCCCCTGTTCCCATGTTTCATTATAATCCTGTATTTTAAAAATGTTTTAAAGTGCATTTCTGTATCTCCGGTTCTGGAGGTCGCAAAGAGTTGAAATTTGGTCAATATGTAGAGTCACTGTAGGCATTAAAAACTGGCAAATTTCGACCCACTGGGCCCACCAGAACGGAACTTATTAATATGTGAAGATATTAAAGTGTTAATGGTATTGTTGGATCTGCTCTGAAAATGCAGACTCCCTCTGCTATGCTTAATAGGTTTCAGGAAGGAGCAGCCGGAATGATTTAAGCATAAGCCCTCCTGTGATCAAAAGTACTAATGCCCTGTTGTTACAACACTAGGTAACCAAGTACTGTCAAAAGACTGTGTCACTCTAACTGTTTACCTGAGGTGGAGAGCATCCCTGGAGTGGTGGGTTTGTAAGTGTTAGATCCTACACCTAACAAACAATAAGATCCTGCCAGATACTTCATCTGGTAAGACTGGACTGGGTGGTCTTCGCCCCTGATTTAATTATGGGCTACAGAATAAGACCCTCAGATCCCAGTACGCAATGGGCTAACTATCGGGGGCAATGGGTACACTGTGTTTTTCCCGTTAGGGATTGGATACAGATAATTGTTCACCATAGTCTGTTCAGTCAATATAAGATTAGGTTACACAGGTATATACCTGTGGTCAACAAAAACAAAAAAAAAACGTTCTTGTTGTGTCTTATCTTTAGGATTGGATAGTGGGCAAATACTTAAGGCTTTCTCGAGCAGGTGAAGCCAATACGGTATGCGGAGCGGACGGAGTAGCGCCCTTAGAAGCTTCGTTATAGGTCACACGTTTCATGAACAGTTGATAGAGGGGTTGTACTTTCTGCGCTCGCCGAACTGTGAAAAAATAACTTAGGGGCTGAAGAGGGAAGAGATAGTATGCGTGGGCTGGCTAAGTGCCGTAAAGAGTTGAGCTCGTGGCGTGTGTCGGGTCCTCAGGACCGCAAAAAGGGGGATGGTTCCTTGCTATCACTAGAAAAAGGAAAAGATGGGTATCGAATGCGCGATGGGGGCGGGTTGGGGAAGGTCCGTATGGGAGAAGGGAGCTTATAGATTAGGCTAAGGTGAAAGAGGGGGTAAGACAAATAAAAGGAGACGAAAAGTCTATAGGGGTCAGTTGAAGGCACTCGAGGCGACTGAGGGAGGAACAACGAAACATGTGCCCCTGAGGATCTACAGAGGGAACAGGCAACACTAAGGGTGACGGGGGTGTGAATAGGGCCGAGTCGGGAATACAAGTAGAAAGTAAGGAAAGCGAACAGAAGCAGAGGGGTTTTGGGACAGGAAAAAAATGTGCCCAGAACAGGACGTTTTCTTTGTTCTTCACAACCCAGCGAAGGGAGAGCAAGAAGAAAAGCAAAGGAAGGATTCACTAAATTAAGGAAAAACCAGTGTGGGCAAGAGATACCAATGAGACACAGAGGAGGAAAATAAGGGGAATAGCGAGCGGAGAGGGGCAGGGGCGGGAGTGAAAATGGGAAATGAAGGGAGGTGGGAGTGGAGGAGTACCCTGCGTGGGTATCGGAATAAAGCGAAAAAAATGAAAGTACGGGGGAGTAAAATAAATATGAAGGCCTAAAGGTCCTGGGAGGTCGGTTTGGCGCCCTTATATGCCTAGAGACATTGGTAACCTAGCCCTACGAACATGGGGAGCCCCGAACTGAAATGGTGGGTGGGCTAGTGTTGTATAGGGGGGGAGTCGGGGGGTCGGGGATAGATAAAGTAACGGGAACCCAAAAGGGACAAGTGCTTCTTTGTCAAGCCCAAGAATGATCAGCTGCGGCCTGTCTCGATGTCGTTTGCGAGAGAATATCAGTACGTTCGCAGATTCGCGATGGGAGAAAACAAAACAAAATCGGGGAAAGATACATAAAGACCAATGCGGAGGTCTGGAAATGGGTTGCCGCCTAGGAAGCCCCGAAGGATGTAGAATGGTACGAACTGGGGGGGGGGGGAGCGATAGACAAGAGGAAAAAGAAATGGGGGGTGGAGAAAAGGGCGAACGAGAGAGCGGTGCATAATTGGCATTTGGTATTAGATGCGGTCAGAAGAATAGAGTGGATGTGACGGAGCGTGGTTTATGTTCGGCCATCCCGAAAGATGGACAGCTAATGTGTTCTAGTCAGCGCTGAAGCTGCGCTGGTTTTTATAATGGTGATGGGAGATGTCAAGGCATCAGGGGTTGTCTAGATCTAGGGGAAGTTGGGGGGAGTGGTGAGAACAAAGGATATGCACAGAATAGGGAAGTTCAGTCGCCAGGGGAAGAGTATAAGGCAAAGAAGGTGTGGGACTGGCTGGGGGCTCGCCAAGATCGGGACTGCCAGAATAGCGAATGGAAATAAGTTGCTACTCACGCTAAATGCATGAACCTCTTACCCGGTCATGGAAAGAGGCAACTAGTGAAATACGGTTAACAAACGGGAAAACGAGGATATTACAAAGAAACGGAGGATAAATGATACACAAAAGGGGGGAGAGACGGGGGGGGAAAAACGGAGGAAGGATGAAGGGGGGCGGATACGACGGAAAACAGCACAGCTGAGAGAGAAAGACTGGGAGGAGTATTTGAAGGAGACAGACGAGAGAAACCTGAATGAAGACAGTGAGAGGACCAAAAAAGAGAACCGGCGAAGTACGTCCTCGAAAAATCAGAGGACATATAAAGGTGGGAGGTTTCCACTCTCTAGCGTAGCGTTTGCTTGCCACGGAAGGGCAAGGAAGGGTGACCCAAGGTAGGGAAATGAGAATTGAGAACACAGACCAAGGACGAAATGGTAAATACCAACTTCTTTGAAGTATGACCACCAGGAACATACACGGCGTTCAGAAGTAAGGAGATGCCGTACGGGGCGGACGCCCGCATTAGGGTAAGGAAGTGGAACAGAATGGGACAGGCAGAAAGATTGGAGCATAGAGGGAGGGCAGAAACCAAGATAGGTACATTCTAGGCGTGTCGCCACTTTGGTCCAAACTGGATCGGGATCCAGGGCTAAACAGGGGCGTCGAAGTGAGCTCAGGCAGCTGCAGAGAGCAGATGTGATATATGATCTCTCGACGAACAGGTAAGGCTATATACATGGACGCCGGAGTGCTACGGAGCTAGCGGTGGCTATAACGTTGGAGAAGACGTGCACAAGAATTGGGGAGCGAGGCCACGAGCTGGAATGGGAAAAAGCGCCACAGAGAGAGAAGGGGGGCAAACGCGATGTGTAACGTTATTGGAGCTGCGGGAGACAAGAAAGCGGGTGATATATAGTAAGGGAACTACGTCTAGTGAGAGTAAGCGTGGTCCGAGTGCAGTAGCCCACGATCGACGCCCAAGAAAAGAGCGTAGAGAACGGCCTGAAGAAGAAAAGTGAAAAAGATTGGTTGACTGATGAGGGGATAGGACCCCATACAACGTTGAGGAAAGGGGAGGTAAAGCAGTAGGGAGGGGGAGGGGGCTTAAGAGTGAGACAGGGAGGAAACAAGCCAAAACGGGCAGGGGAGGTGGGAGGATACGAAGGAGACTTAGAAAAGGAGCTTAAGGTCAAGGGGGTAAGATCAGGGGGTGATAGATCAGGACGATAAGTCGGCAAGGGGATATAGGAAAGAACGAACAGCGAGTGTTGTAGAGGGGGGGGAAATCAGAGATCGGGGATAGGCGATGGAAAGCCGAGGGGTGATACACTGGGCGGGAGAACAGGGAGAGCGACGAAAAAGAAAGTCTATTAAAGAGATGGCGGCGTACGAGGACCCCAGAGAAGAGGACGGCCAGGGGGACGACATCTGGGGGCGAAAGTCGGTTAAATGGAAGGGTGCCTACATAGGGGAATAATAGGGCTCACATATGAAGGTCTCTATTTTCGCATAAAAAAGGTAATGCACAGTGAGCTGTAAGTTCACTGAACTCTTTAGCGTGCCTCAGCCGGTACTAGCATCCGACAAGGACAGAGCATTGGTCAAGACATCATCAAAGAAAAAGGACATATAAATAGAGCAACGAAGGACAGGAATGAGCGAACAAGGACAGATTAGACGAGAGGGGCGCAATAAAGACCAGGTTTGGCCGTCCATTCCAACGTATTAGCCCATGTAGCAAGTGTGGGTGGGGTCACGTACCCTGAAACAGCTTATAATTGGCGATACAGTACCAATTTCCAGGTTAGCGCCGAAGATCTGGGAGCAAAAAAAGACCCCGAACTGGGTGAAGAAACCCAAGGAACAATAGAGGAAAAGAGAACAAGCTGTGGGAGAAGATGGATTAAGAAAAATACTGAACGAAGGGTGACTCCATACTGTCATGCCATGTAGGGACTATGTTGGGGTCACATTAGTGGTAAACAGAAAGAGGGAGAGTTGTAAGCTGAACAGTCTAGGTGTCACGGAAGAGCTAGCCGCGAAGGACGAGATGGAAGGGGAAGGGTTTGGGGACCGTGGAGCATCGAAAAGGCAAATGACGGAAGATAGGATGATGGGGAATGGGGAGTTAAAGAGACCGGGGGCAGTCAGGCTATAGCACGGAATAAAGTAAAATAGATGAAGAGAAGATAAAAAACGGGGGGGTAAGGGGGAGGAGGAGGAGAGAAAGCGGAAAGAGGGTTAAGTAACACAGCCAGAAGCATCCGACCCGGGACAAATGGTCTAAGGAGGGTATTGATCTGTCCTGTATGTCTGGACGAGGTGTCGGCTTCGTAACAGCGTACGGCCAGGCGTCAGGGGTGAACTACCATAGCAGGCTACATCGACAGAGAAGAGAAGGGTACGGAGCAGGGGGAGCTGCGTAATACGATAAACTCCTCGATCGCAAACAATAGGGAACTAGGGGCGGAGGGAAAAAAGGGTAGAAATAGACAGTGGAATTAGCCCTCGGAGAATGGGAGTAAGGACGCAAGGGAGGGAGTGTAAGAGCAATAACCGACAGACGCGAATAGATGATAAAAGACCAAGCAGCGAAAAAGAGACCATGAAGATGATTTTAGAAGGGCGAAGAACCAGTTAGGCAACAACAATGCCGGACAATAAACGAGACAGGATGTCCCTCCTATATAGCCGCTTCTTTACAGCCCCAAGAGATAATTTCACGATGAGAAGGAGACGTGAAAGAATTATAGCCCACAAGACAGGACGTCTTGAAGGCGTGGAGGGAAAACTTTCAGACCGGATTAGTCGAGGAGACGTTTGGGGGTTACTAATTAACTGGCAGGTCCAGAAGTAAGTGTTGGTGTTAAGTATGTTACATCTGTACATTCGCGAGCGAAAACGACCGCTAAACGTTCGGCGGGAGGATAAGGAGCAATCGTAACCCGAGTAGCACCGGGAGACTGGAAGTACGAGGCTTAAGAGAAGAAGTGAAGGAAATAGAAAGCAGTAGCAATAAGAAAGATAGGAGCGGATCGTCGATAGAGAAAAGAAACAGATGAAGGAGTGGGGGCCGCAAGATGAGGAATCAGAGGCACAAAGAAGAGCAAAAGGGGGAGCGGGAATGCGGGGAAGCTAAGTAGACGAGGAGCTAGGATAGCAAGACAGAGGTAGGTGGGGAGGACTGGGGAAGGAGATGCAGTGCCAAAAGGAGAAAGGTAAAAGGGGCCTCCATAAGAGTGTGAAACTGAGGAAAGTGCCTCGTCGTTGGACCGGGAAGGGAGTGCAAGCCATAGGATGCTGTGTAAGCAGGCAAACGATTCAAGAGCTTTCGAGTTCAGCATAGACTAGTATACACACGAAGAGTTGCGATACGTTACGCACTAATCAAATGGTTAAGGCCTCCACTCGGGACTGGAGAAAAAAAACGTTTTCATCACCGCAGTAGATACTGGGGTTACAGTAAAAGTAGGCCAATATCGGCGCGGCTAGGTAGGATGGAGGATAATTGGAAGAGTAAGATGAAAAAAATGAGAGAAAAAGGGAGCACGTGTCGAGGCGCGGCGATTAAGCATGGGAAAGGGGATAGGGGGGACCTTTCCGCGGGATATACAGTGAACCGCTGATGGAGTAGCGTAAGGGTAGGGGGAATAAGGAAAAAGACTGGGAAACGTAAAACAAAAGCAAGAGGGTAACAAACGAAATCGCGGGCATCCAGGGAAGTACGAAAGAACGGAGGGGGACTGATAAGTGGGGTAGTCGTTAGGGGGGATACTGCCTGACTGGCGAAAGCACCATCTTGAGAAAGAATATAGACCCCTTTCCCCCCCAATTCTCCTTTTAAGGGGTTACATATCTTTCCCTCGAATCGGGGAGAGAAATCGAGTGCACCTCCCGGGAGCAGTGCAACAGGAGGGTACTGGTTTCTCTGCGCTACCAGTCCATTCACCCCTGAAATGTTGGCACTGATTACTGCGTGGGTTGACAGAGGGCAACCGGAGGAGCCTGCAGTTTATACACTATGGCAGTGAAAAGACCCGCTTATGCCCCCCCTGTCCAACCCAACAAGATGAACTCAAACTGATCAGCACTGTCTCACCAAGTTCGTGGAAGGTACCGATCAGATCGACAGTTTTCTAAAGAACTTTGAACACAGTGTCGGCGGTACAAACTGCTTCCCCAGCATCGGTTTGCACGTTTGGACCCCTACTTGTCCGGCTTGGCTAAGCAGACTATGATGGCGCTTCCAGATGAGTATGCTGATGACTATGACCACCTGAAAGAACTGTTACTGTTTCAGTAACGGTTTTACCCCTGAAGCCTACCGGGGTAAATTCCGCAGGAAGAGATGCAGCCCTGGAGTCCTATGTTACCTACGTGACCCACATGTCTTGTACAGGATACGCTGGGTGGAGGGCTATGAGGCACGGACTTACCAATGCCTCTGGACCTCCATCTTTCAGGAGCAGCTCATGCAGCAGTGCCCCCGGCGGTGAGGGCTTGGGTGTACGACAAGAAGCCCAAGACTTACCACGGAGCGGCGTGGCTTGCAGACGACTATGTGGCCAGCCGAGCCCTGATGCCCTCGCAAAAGCAGTAGCCAAGGCGGCGTGGCGGCAGCACCGGCCAAAAAGTCTCCCATAACCCCCCAATGGACTAAGAGGCCACCCTGCGGGCCAGTCCATCGAAGCGGGGGAGCTTCCGGCCGAGCGCCGGTGCTACAACTGCAACCGCCCTGGTCACACTCAGACCAGATTTGCCCGGACCCCATCATGGGCAACGCAACCCCAGTCTGCTGAATTCAGTAGCCCGCGTGCGGGTGGCTTCCACCAAAGACTCCTACCCGGTCATGGACCAACTCCTCAGCGAGATGTCCCATGCCACACCTGTCCCAGTTTCCATCAGTGCCTTACAGCCAGGAGCGGAGGACATCTCAGTGTGGACCTGCAGCAGCGGACGGCCGGAGCAGACATCTCACCCCGGTCACGTCGGTAACTGGCAAGCAGTCAGCTTGATGGATTCAGGAGCTGCGTGACCCTGGTCCGACCTGATATGGTCTGCCAGAGGAATTACTCCCAGGCCCTGGGATACAGATCACTGTGGCCGACGGAGAGCCACGTTTCCTGCAAGTGGCCAGAATCTTTTTGGATTGGGTTGAGGGCCAGGGTGTGCAGGAGGTGGGGGTTTTATCCGGTTTGGATGCTGAGTTCTCTTGGCAACGATCTTGGGTCCGATGACCTGCACCTAAGACCGAGTGCCCAAACCTGCTGCAGTGGCGGCGGTTACCCGGAGCCAGACAGCGGCAATGGCGGCGGCGCCAGTCCCCCCAGCCCTTTGGGACCAACTTTAGCGGAGGGCGCAGAGAGGAGCCCGAGGAGGTAGCCAGGATCAGTTCACCACAGACTGACTTACTGTTTTCCCCTCACCCTTCCCCATTCTCCAGACATACATGACCTGGGGGGTGGCTAGAATTAGAAGCCCAGTTTAGGGAGGCAGTGAAGACAGACCCTACCCTGCCGGCGTGAGACTTCGGGCGTTCCGAACCTCAGGCAGGGAAGGCACTGAGCGCTGCCTATGGTATAATAAGGGGACTCCTTTATAGAGAAGAAGGAACCCAGGGATAGAGGAGGGATTGACTGGTAAGCGACAGCTAGTATTGCCCGGGGTACCGACAGCAATTGTTACGGGTAGCTCACTCTATTCCTGTTAGCGGGACATCTGGGGTCCAACACGCGAGCCCGGTTATTACACAAGCGTTACTACTGGCCAGGGTGGCATCTCGAGATGTAGGCACTTTTCGCCACTCTTGTGATGCCTGCCAGCGAGTGGGTAAGGCGGGCGACCGTGTGAAGCCCCCTGAAACCCCTACCGATAATAGGGGAACCCTTCCAGAAAGTAGTGATGATCTTGTAGGACCCCTTATGATTCTTTGCAGGTCAGGGAAGCGCTACAATCCTCACGGTGGTGGATTTTGCCACCCGTACCTGAGCGGTAGCGCTTGGCACATAGAGTCCAAGACGTGGCAGCAGCTTTTGCTGAACATTTTTTCTAGGGTACACTGGCGACACACTTATTCGAGCTCGGCTAGTCCCACGAATTCGGTATACCCGGGTTATTGAGGTTTGTGACGTTTTCTTTCTGCCCGAGTGCATTGCGTTATTTTACAGGCAGGGATTGAAGCATTTTATTCCCGCGGCTGCCATACTGCCACAGTATATATATATATATATACTGCATTACAATTCATGATTTAATGCCATCTGGTAGACACGCGAGCATTGCAGCCTATTAATCCTAATCATTATCTTAACAGATCACCGCCCGTCAGCCAGGCATGAATCCAGGCTGGAAGGCAAATGCAACGGGCTTGTCAGAGTGAGGAGCGCGGCATATCCCAGGTATCTGCCAGGTACATAACCGGGTAATTTGCTCTGAATAAAGTGTGTCGCCGAGAGTTTCCTAGTGAGATCCTAACCGCTCAGGGGTCGCAGTTCTATGAGTGAACTGTACATTGTCTCTGGATGCATGCGGGGTACAGCACCGCACACTACCCCTTACCATCCCAGACAAACGATTATGTAGAGGTTTAAACGTGTACCCTGAAGCAGATGCTTCGGACCTTTGTAGAGCGGTAGGGGAAAGACTGGAGATTCATTTACACCTGTGTCGTTTTGCCTACCGAGAGGTACCGCAGAATCTACAGCTTCTCCCCCTTCGAGCTACTATATGGCCGCAGGGTGCGTGGACCTCTCTGGACCTATTCCGTAGGATGGGAAGGAGAGGCTACTGCTACTGATTGCTTCAGTGGTTCCCATTATGTAGTAGATCTCCGAGACCGGTTAGGAGATGCTCATGGGGGTGGCCCAGGACCACCTCAGGGCTGCTCGACCAACAAAAGCAATTGTATGACCGAATGCCCATAGCAGGAATTCACCTCAGGACAGCAGGTGCTTGTTCCTCAACCCCCTCGGGAGAACAATTGATGGCTGCCTGGTCGGGACCGTACCCGTTATCCGAAAGGTGAATGAGTACAACTACAGTACGTTTGTACAGTAGAGCCTGGAGAGGCATAGACATATCACGTCAATTGCTGAAAGAATACAGAGCACCGAGTATGGGAGCAGTAATGGCCATTTGTAGCCCTGCTGGAGGATCCGGCGAGCAATGCTCTACCTACCTGATCTCCTAGGGGAGGTTAGGCAGGGAAACACCTGTGGAGCAGGTAGAGATAGGGGCACAGTTTAGTGCTAGGCAGCAGGTAGAAGCCAGGACATGCTAGCTAGTTATAGGGCCCTCTTCACTGATCATGCCAGGGACCCCAACATCTCACAACAAACCCAGTGCACACAGGGATTGCAGCCCACTGCATAAGCACGCTATAGAGTGTTAGCAGAGGTCAAGACCAGAATGGAAAGGGAGATATGAGGAGATGCTGACCCTAGGGGTAATTACCCATCCCAAGATCCTTGAGCAAGCCCGGTAGTTTCTAGTCCCTAAGAGGACAGGACCACCCGGTTTTGTGTGTGGATACTAACCGCTTGCTCAAGAGCTAGGACGGTGTCAGATGCCTACCACATGCCCCTGCATGGATGATTTTACTTGGATGAACTCATGGGGGCAAAGTACTGACCACTATGGATTTGAGCAAAGGCTATTGGCAAATCCCGCTGACCCTGGAGGCTAGGAGAAGTCAGCATTCATCACTCCAAGTGGCCTCTATGAGTGTTTGGTGATGCCATTTGGGATGAAAAATTGCCCCGCTACCTTCCAACTTCTGGTCTCATAGTTACTACTGGAAGGGATGCAGAGCATGCCAGGCCTTACTTATATGACATTGCTGTCTTTAGTAATTCCTGGGACTCCACTTAGGACTGTGCTGCGTGCTGGATAGGATCATGGGAGGCTGGTCTTACCTTAAACCCACTTAAGTTATGGTAGGGATGGCAGGGTCCTGTACTTATTGCCAGGGTGGTGTGGAGGGCACCTCAAACCATAGCCACCAAGGTAAAGCCATAGTTCATTGGTCCTGTTCCAAACACCAAGAACCTGTCATATGGCATTTTTTAAGCACCGCAGGGTCTATAGGAAGTTTGTCCTACAGTAAACGCCGTGGGCCAAACCCCTGACTGATTTGACTAAGAACAACTGTCCTGTGCTTATCCACCTGGACTCCTCCTGTAAACTGCTTTTCCAGGCACTGAAAACTGCACTTGTTTGGGCCCCCATACTGGCCCCGGACTCTACCAAACATTTTCCTTATACAGACTGATGCCTCGGACTATGGCATTGGGGCTGTGTTGAGCCAAGTGGGGGACGACGGCAAGAGAGCACCCTGTGGTGTACCTCAGCCGAAAACTACTCCCCAGAGAAGTGGCCTATGCCCCATTGAGAAAGAGTGCTTGGCCATTGGTGGCACTCAAAAAACTCCAGCAGTATTGTATGGAAGGGCTTTCCCACGGTCCTCACAGACCGCAACCCCCTGAGTTGGCTGCAGATGGGCATCAGGGGAATGCTAAGTTTGCTAAGGTGGAGCTTGGCCTTGCAAGAGTTTGAGTTTACTATTCAGCACAAAAAGGGAGTGAAAAACAGCAATGCTGATGGACTTTCACGTCAGGTGATATCCCTCTGAGACTGAGTTCGTTAAGGATGCCAGCAGTGCCCCACTCCCCGTAGGGCCAGTGAGCCACAGGTCACCCATTAAGAAGGGGAGGTGTAGAGGGAGAGGGGGGTTGGCCTGGTATTAAAAGGATTTGCACCCCATATGGCCACCCCTTGACCTCACCAGGGAGGCAAGGGTTAACTGGGACTGCGCCCGGAATGTGGCTTACACCTTTCTGTCAGGAAAATGTATGTTCCCCTGTTCCCATGTTTCATTATATCCTGTATTTTAAAAATTTTTAAGAGTGCATTGTTCGTCTCTCGTTTCTGGAGGTCGCAGAGGTTGAAATTTGGTCCAATATGTAGAGTCACTGTAGGCATTAAAACTGGCAAATTTCACCCACTGGGCCCACCAGAACGGAACTTATTAATATATGAAGATATTAAAGTGTTAATGGTATTTTGGCTCGCTCTGAAAATGCAGACTCCCCTGCTATGCTAATAGGTCAGGAAGGGCAGCCATGATTTAGCATAAGCCCTGTGATCAAAAGTTAACTGCCCTGATTTGTTACAAGAGAACCAAGTACTGATCAAAAGATGTGTCACTCTAACTGTTTACCTGAGGGTGGAGAAGCATCAAACTGGAGTGGTTTGTAAGTGTTATCTACACCTAAAACAATGAAGATCCTGCCAGATACTTCATCTGGTAGACCTGGTCGTCGCCCCTGATTTAATTATGGGGCTACAGAAATAAGACCCTCAGAGTCCCAGTACGCATGGGCTAACTAGCTGGGGGCATTGGGTTAAACTGGTGTTTCCACGTTAGGGATTGGATACAGAAATTGTTCACCAATAGTCTGTATTCAATATTAATTAGGGTTACCAGGATATAAACGTGTTCAACCCTACAGTTCTTGTTGTTCTTCTTGATTTCATATGAATGTCACCGTTTACTGGAGAATTGCTATCTGATACTTCTCCATTCCCCAACCCAAGTATGTGTTACCTTCTTGCCTTTAATTGTACTATATTGCTGTGGTTCACCTTTTTAAGGAATAAATATTTTATTATATCTAAGCCTCGTTCAGTTCAACCCAGTTATTTGGTGTTCATTATATCTTGTCATAAGTTTACCGTGACATATTAAAAATGCATAACTACAGTTCGGTTTATGTATAAAAGGACTTGACATGTGATGTTGGTTGTATGTCTATTCAGCAATTGGTCGGGCATGGCAATTGAGAATAATACAGTAAAACTAATAATAGTACAAAGCATGTGTGTTTAGATACATAAATTATGAAAACGCCTACATTTGATCTTCATCTTCAGCGTCTTCACGACAAAGGTCATTTACAATGGATCACTTGTGGTAGACCTGTTTTTAATCTGTTTTTTTAACACCTGCAAATTGGACTACAGTACATAACTGTCCTCATCCACTGGATAGTGCACTGGAATTCGTTTTTGCTACCTGGCGGATACGCCGAAGACTGCACCCACACAAATCAGAATACAGGTATTTAAAGAAATCAACAACTGCAAACACCAGGTGTAATTGGTGTTATTGCGGCATTCACGGCAGCATTCATGGAAGAATAACGATTGACCCACTGTGGACTACAGCAGATTTTACGAAAAGGCTCAGAGAATGGTCTGGATACGGCCGCTGCATCTGTACCAATAATCCATGTAGATTGTTGTTCCGATTAAATCAGTCTCAGTGGAACTAAACATAGCTGGCATATAGATGAGACTTGAGATAAGCTCTTGCAGCACAAACGTTTGCAAAATGTTTTATATTACTCAGCTATTTTTTTTCCATTGCTTTGACTTCTTCTGATGTTCCATCTATTGCACCCGACTTTATTTAGTCCTCTCTGACCTGATTAAATCTCAACCTAATCTATCTGTAAATTACTTATAATATATTCATATTAGTAGATAAATGTACCTCTTGTGAGCACATTCACATGTCCTCAGACATGTCTGGAACCCTGATTTCTCCGTTATCTCTTAGCAGCAAGTGTTTCCACTGGCAGTAAGGGATTCTGGGTAATGACATGCAAATAACTGCACAGTGTCACCTTTGACTTCATGTCCATTTTAACATGGATCCCTATAATCCTATGCCTGCCGCATTAGTAGAAACATAGTTGCCCATTGATCACTTGTTTTTTCATAGTTTATTATATGAGTCTAGAGGACTTCACATCTATGTAACTTTTATTTGCATAGTGCTATTCAATCTAAGCATGTTCACAGCAGTATAGGTGCAGCAAAATAACATGAAATGTAATCCATAATGGGTATAAAGCTATTTAATATACAACGGTTAACATTAGGGAAAGGAGTCCCTGCCCCGAAGAGCTTGCAATCTATGTATTTAGGGAGGACTTACAGATACACTAGGAAGGTGGTCTGTAAGTGCATATGTGAGGGTTGAGAACTTTGGAGATACTAAAATTGCTTCATTAAATAGGTGATTTTCATGCCAAAGGTGCGGTGGCAGAAAGCGAGAGGTTTTCAGGTGGTGAGAGGCTTTCCATCAAAGAGCTACACTGAAGACGTTTTTAGTCAGAACGTATGAGCGAGCAGGGTGTGTTGCAAGAAATGATTCAGTATATATGGAGGGGCAGAGGAGAGGACAGACTTGAAGAGAAAAGAAGAACTTTGCAGGGGCTTCACAGGACGGAAGTGAAGGGATTTCTAGCAGCGGCCTATTGATAGATTGTATTGATATATGCATGATGAAGCCACTGTACAAATGAATGGGTGAAGGGTGGGTATCGGGGCAGGGTGGCTTAACCCCTTAATTAAATTTGCGGTTATTAACCGATAAGGTGATTAAGGGGTTAAGCAACGGAGGACAAGGGACTTTGCTGGCGGAGGGGCTTCATATTGCTGTGGTAAGTAGAACTGTATTTATTTACTTATGCTAGTTAATGTGTTTAATAATGGACAAATAAGCTATTTATTGTTTATGTATTGTTTATTAAATATGGTAATGTTTATTGTGGGGATGTTCTGTGTATTGTTTTTCTTGTGGGTAGTGGGGGTGGGGGAAGGGGGTATTGTCCCCAAGGGTGGTTAGGCTTCCCAGGTGGGTAGTGGGTGAGGGTGGTTAGGCCTCACGGGTGGGTAGTGGGGGAGGGTGTTTAGGCCTCTCAAGTGAGTGGTGGGGGAGGATGGGTTAACCCCTTAATTACTATAGCGGTTAATAACCGCTAATGTGATTAAGGGGTTAGGGGACATTACATTGGCTCTTTTTATTTTTGTGTATGTTTTGCAGCATCGGAGGGGGACATGGACAGGGATGAGGATGAGGACGGCCTTCATCGTGTGGCAGCCGGGCAAGGGTGAGTGCAATATGTATTTATTTTATTTATTCTGCTTTATGTATTTTAAATGGGCCAATGCACTATTATCCATTTGTGGATAATAGTAATTTTGCCCATTACTATACTGTATGTGTTAGGGGGCGGGGGTGCATTTATTTATAAGTATTTATGTGTTTTTTCATTATTTTTGGGGGGCACAGAATTGGTACTGCAGGCAAGCGGGGACCCCCGGACACCTGCGGGGAACACCGCCGGCCTATAGTATCATTGCTGTGCACCCTAAAAATTTATATATGTACTGTATGTTAGGGGGTAAAGGGGTTGTTGGGGGCACAGGGGGTGTGTGTTGTATATTGCAATGTTTATTGGGGCAATTGTCCCCAATAAATATGCTATTATGCCTAAACCCCTTCATTGCCTTAGCTCCGTTATGGGAGCTGGTATCCCTCTGCTTTGTTTACATCCCGCGGTTACGTGATTGGAACTTCTCAAAGAAGAGCGATACCATCACCCCATAACGGGGCCTGTATCTTGGGAAGCAGGGAGTCCCCGGACCTGAAACCAACGTGGTTCAGCTCCAGAGACCTCCTGCACATCTACAGTATTAATAACATTTTTATTAAAATATATATATTTCTGCCGAGATTTGCGCAGAGAGTGGCGGATTTCTCTCTTTGCAGACAGATCTCGGCAGGGGAGCCCTTCTCGGCAGGCAGACTGTCTCACCACCGGCTACTCGCCATTTCTTGAAATGTTGTTCTCGCAGGGATTCGCCAGGGCATTCCTGCATACAGCTAGGTCAACACGCAAAAAACATGACGAGTTGAAACCCCTGCCGAGAGTGCCATTTCGACCTTAACTGCATCGAGCCCTATATGTAGATAGGTAAGTAGTGTATTGGTGCATCACCATGAGTAGCTCATTATTATTATAATATTTCCATATTCCATAATAGATCCAAGTTCAAGGACATAGAGTATAATTCATAACATCCCAGGGTGAGAAACTAGAGGCCTGGTGGTCCCCACGCGGGTACCCCAAAATAGGTCTCCTAATAGTAGTGTACTACACCCTGGGGAGATAACTCAGTCAGTCCAGCACTGGATGGTAATAGTATAATGGGCCGAAGCCCTTTACCTTCCTTGGTGGTGTCCTTGATTAGTGGATCAGTTCCAGCGTGCTGTCCTCTCAGGGTAAACACAAACAGCAAGGATGTACAGTAGAGGAGCACAGCAGCGTTTCCCAGCAGCATACCAGCTAGTGGGTCGCCAAAAAATGAGGGTAACTCCAAACAGGGATAAGTATTAAAAAAGTGATTTAATGGTCAGTACAAAAACCAACAATGGTAGGAAACCCCTACCATTGTTTGTTTTTGTACTGTGACCTTAAATCACTTTTTAAATACTTACTCCCTGTTTGAGCTTACCTCATTTTTTGGCGATCCACTAGCTGTATGCTGACTGGAAAAACGCTTGGTGTGCTCCTTCTACATCCTTTCTGTTCGAGCCCTATATGTCCTGAATAGGAAACAGGCAGTGTTGGGTTAAACTCCTGCACAGTGGCCTAGCTTTGCAGTTGCAGCATGGATAGATTCAAATGTTACCTATCCAGGTGCGGCCTACAGCGTCTGGAGTGTCATACGTGGAGGGTCATGGACAGGGTCACATGCCAGTGGTGTGATGCATGTCAGTACCTGGACCTGCCTTGTTATGGGGCAGGGTTACAAACCCCTCCACAGGTATTAAAGCTGACACTCCACCAAATTGTGTTGGTTCTGTCCCCTCCCTCTGTGGAGTGGGAGCAATTCAACCTTGCCCCTATCAGGGGGTTAAGGAGGAGCTCTAGGGGCCTCAAGCCCCTGGGGTCTGCTCCAGGAAACATGGAGGAGATGGAGGAAATACAGAAAGGCTTTGTTGTGCAATAAAACCCGGTTGCAAATCCCTTGACTACCTCTGTCAGTGTATGAGGAGTGTGTGTGGGGGAGAACCCTTGTCCTTGGCAAGGGCCCTGCAGGCTGGAGGTGCTGCACCAGTGAAAGAGGACAAAAGCCTGAATTGTTGCTGGTCCCTAACACCAACAGTGGAGCACTCCTGCAAGATCAACAGGTGAGCTAAACAGCACCATAGCACACCTGTAACACCAAATCGCACTGGGGGGAGAGGAAGTGTTACGATTGATATTAATATATATTATATAGTATATAATATCTATATATATATATAATGATATATATATATAGGGGATATAGTATATATATATATATATATATATTCAACAGGTAACCTGTCTGTGTGCCTTTGTCTCTATCTATCTTTCTCTGAACCTGTCCCTTGTGCTTCTTCACTACCACACTCCTTCCTTTGGGTGATTCCTTCCTTTGGGTGATGCCGACATGAAAGAGCAACAAGAGAAGGGAGGTGCAGATTTAAGGTGAGTAAATGCATGAAGAATGCTTGCTCTCAAGGCACTCCCTCCAGAGCCTGGGCCACACAGGGCTGAAGGATTTCAGGGGGATTAACCCAAATATACCTGTTTTCTTGAGTTCATTACAAGTATCCTCTAGCCTGCTTCTTCTTTGACACACAGGTAAGTGTTCATTTGACACACATATAAGTGTCATTTTACACAGATAAGTGGTCATTGACACACATTAGGTCATTGACAAGGTAAGTGTTATTTGACACACAGGTAAGTGTTCATTTCAACACACAGGTAAGTGTCATTTCACACACAGGTACAGTAAGTGTGTATTTTCACACACAGGTAAGTGTTAATTTGACACACAGAAGTGTTATGCACCGGAAGGTAGTTGAAACACAGGTAAGTGTTCATTTTGAAAAACACAGGTAAGTGTTCAGTTTTGACACACAGGTAAGTGTTCACTGACACACAGGTAAGTGTTCACTTGGACCACACAGGTAAGTGTCATTGACACACAGGTAAGTGTTCATTTTGACACACAGGTAAGTGGTTCATTTGACACAAAGGTAAGTGTTCACGTACCACAGTAAGTTCATTGACCAGAGTGTTTCATTAACCCGTAATGAAACAGGTAAGTGTTCATTTGAACAACATGTATGGGTTCGTTTCACACACATGTAAGTGTTAATTTCACACACACAGGAAGTGTTCAGTGGCAGAACAGGATGGAGAGTGCAGAGACAATGGGAACTGACAGATCCAGGGACGTCTGATTTACATTGATCCCAAGTACAAGACATGTGTTTTTTTTTAGCTGACCTTTTCAGTTCTTCATCCAACAAGCAGATGGGAAAGAAAAAAAGATAGACGGATGGAAGCAAAGAAATAATATCTTAAAAACGCTTTGATTGAATAAGTTGGAAGCACCTTTAAAAGGGATTCCTCCACCTGAGAAAATGCATTAGCACAGAGAACCTGTAATCCATTTCTTTCCTTTCTCTATGATTCCTTTCCCTTATTTCATTTCCCTACCTCCAGCAGAGATTCAATGGAAATGATTTCTGCCCAGTTTAGCACTGTTTTCAGTAACCTGGGACCTCTTAGCGCTTATTTTTTTGTCTGTTGCATCTTGTTTTTGTCAGTAATTGCATCGCTGTCTCAAGGCGCCATGATTCTTCATTGTTGCTTGCGTGGATTATTGAAGCTGGGGACAGGTCCGCATCGGAATGCCACCAAATGTTTATCAAAACAAAGCCTATTTATTCATCAAATAATATTGTGAGTGCTAGCCTGTCTGATAACTAGATCAACATGACCTGCCCTATTTTAACAAACTGCTGTATATATGTAGAACAATATAACTGGAAATATACAAGTATATAATAAAAGTAATATAGGAGTTAGTCTCAGGTCCCTTCCATTTTTTGGTAATATGTACCATGGCATGGAGCGGCTAAAAAAAGCACCAGGAAAGGTAACAGGGGCTATTTCATGTGATCATTTACAAACCCATGTTCTTGACTCCCTCGGTCCTGTCGTGACACGTTCATTCTCTCCGCCCACCTTTCTCGCCACACCCCGCCTCCCCCACTCCCATCCTCTCCCTCCCCGATATACTCAATGCCCTCCCGCCTCTAATGCAATCCACCACGACACACACACACACCACACACACACACACACACCACACAACAACACAACACACACACACACCACACACCACACACACACACACACACACACACACACACACACACACACAATTCCTCTCCTGCCCCACATACACAAACACACCTCCCCCCATACATAATTCAACCCCCCAATACCCACACACAATAACACCCCCCCTACAATACACACATACAATAACCCCCCACAATACCCACACAATAACCCCCCACAATACTCACATGCAATAACCCCCCTACAATATCTCCCCACAATGACCACACACAATACCCACAACAACACCCCACACAAGACAATTATACCACAAAATACACACAACAACAACAACACACACACACAAACACACACACCACACAACCACACACAACACACCAACACACACAACACACACACACACACAAACACACACACACACACACAACACACACACACACACACACACAAATTCAGCCTCCCCCCATAATACCCACACACAATACCCCCCCCCCACACACACACCACACACAATACCCACCAACAATACCTCCTCACACACCAACTCCCCCAGTACCCCAAACCAATACAAACACACAAAACCAACAATTTTACCATGGGGGTGGAAGGGCAAACACGCCCTTGCACGTGGATAAGGGTGTTGGGCCTCAACTTCCGGTGTCTTACCGGACGGGGGAGGGAGTCCATAACGGCAGCAGCAACTGGGGCCCGGCAGTTGTCAAAGGTCCGGCAGCCTTGCACAGACGTTGGGCCCGACCTCTGGCCGTGCCCAACATCCAGCGCTGGCCAGCCAAGCCCCATAGATGCTGGTCCCAGGACCAGCTGTCCCGACTCTCCCCCCATCGGCGGCCTGTACAGACTATATTTAATTATGTATAGGCATACCCCGCATAACGTACGCAATGGGATCGGAGCATGTATGTAAAGCGAAAATGTACTTAAAGTGAAGCACTATCTTTTCCCCACTTATCGATGCATGTAACTGTACGGCAATCGTCATATACGTGAATAACCGATGTAAATAACACATGTGTAACAGGCTCTATGTCTCCCCGCTTGCGCACAGCTTCGGTACAGGTAGGAGCGGTATGCTGTTTCAGGACTTGATGATAGGACATGCGTGAGCTGCTGTTTGCCTATTGGGGTGATATGTACTTACTCGCGAGTGTATAAAGTGAGTGTACTTTAAGCGGGGTATGCCTGTTATATATATAATATATATATAAAAAAAATACAATTAAATCTAATATTGTTAAAACCCTTTATTAGAAATGATCCTAGAAGCAGAAGACATAATATATAAACCCAAATAACAAGATACGTAGAACTGTTGTTGTAACGTTTTCAACTATGCAGTCAGTAAGACGTGCCTTGTAGCAAGGCTCAAGAGAATCTTTAAGTTTGACAATGAAATGCTTGTTGCCTAGCGCACACGCGGTATATTTAAATGCTCAGAAAAAAGGGGTAGAAGTGATCGTAGTCATAAAACTAAAGTGCTATGGTCAGCTGATTGTCCAGATGCTGAGTGATCCTGTAATATAGAGTGTATCTACAAAAAGTGCAGACGTAGTCATTTTTATTTTGTATTTGCATTACATATGTGCCTATGCGCTCTTATCAGTATGCTGTAACGTCCCTGTCATGGGCGGCTGGAGCAGGGCGTGGTGACACTGGTAATCAGTTTCCCAGGAATATTGAATACAGGGCTATTATTGGGAAACTCTCTGTGCTAGTTTAAACTAGTCCATGTAAGTAGTATTTATATCACACTATAAAAGTGAGTACTTCTGTACAAGGAAAGCATGGACGGTTCTAGCGGTTATGTGACTCAAACGATTGGGATATATATAAAATATATATAGTTATAGATATATATATATATATATAGATACTATATATAATATATATATATATTATATATATATATATATATATAGAGTGTGGTATCCAGGGGAATCCTGATGACCAAGAAAGAAGACAGCCACATCGCAAAAGTGATACAAAAAAGTGTATTATGTAACACAGGGCCGCCAACGTTTCGGTCCTCGTAGAGGGACCTTCCTCAGGGCAGTGCACAACAGACTAATACAAGCACCCATGGGTGCCTGTGGGCTCTCCATTCATTTTTATTCACACTCTTTTTCACTTGCTTTCAGGAACCTTTTGACACCTCTAGTCATTAAACACATCACCGGGGGAAGGACCAGCACAGATAACATTCCAAGAGACACTGTTTTTAAGTATACCTTTGCTTGCTTCATTCATTGTAACATCCCGGAAGAAGAGATCAGTGTATCTCGAAAAGCTCGCACAAATAAAAAGCATTTCGTTAGCCACAGAACGGTATCATCTATTTATTTTTGATTTATATATATATATATAGTATATATATATATATATATATATTATATATATATATATACAATTTTCTTCACTTTTTGCCTTTTTCTTCAGTTACAACACCTGGAAGATAGTTTACATACAGTACCAGTAGGAATGGTTTCCCTATCACTAATTATTGCATAAATAGGGTACATTTTGCTTTCTTCAACACCTCCGTTCCCTACTAAAAACTTTCCCTTTACACAACCTTGTAACAACTTGTCACTGGTTTCTACTGTAATAATACCGGCAATGTGAAGGCCTGTGCACCTCTGAACCAAGAGGAACAGAAACAGAAAGGGAGGGGGTAAAGAATGGATGGGAGGGGCAGGGAAGGGTGTAACCCGGGTAACTATCTTAAAACTTCCTTCACCAGTCTTTTGCCATACACCAATTGAAATGTTTGATTGCATATTCATCAGACGCCTTCTTTACTGATGTATGTATTTCAAAATCGGTGCCCATTTTTCTGCAAACATAATACCCAGGGCCGTCAACAGGCCGGGCCCAACTTCCAGCGCTGGCCCCCGCAGCCACCGGGCCCGGGATACCGGGCCAGAGGTCGGGCCCAACTACTTTGCTTGCTGCCAGTCCCCTCGTTGCTGCCGGGCCCGGCTCTCCCCAGCTGTGGGCCTGCCTCTCCCTCACTCTCTCTGCCTCTCCCTCACTCTCTCTGCCTCTCTCTGACCCGGGTGCTCGCCAGCCTCTCCCTCACTCTCTCTGCCTCTCCCTCACTCTCTCTGCCTCTCTCTGACCCAGGTGCTCGCCAGCCTCTCCCTCACTCTCTCTGCCTCTCCCTCACTCTCTCTGCCTCTCTCTGACCCGGGTGCTCGCCAGCCTCTCTGACGTCGGTGCGTGCCAGTAGCTGGGCTCAGCTTCTGGCGCGCAGCAGCATGAGAGAGAGGCTCGTTGTGGTACAGTGAGGGAGACCCACTGCTGGGGAGAGCTGGGGTCCAGTGGCAATGAGAGGACCGGCAGCGCTTTGTCCTGGCTCTCCCCAGCTGCGGGCCTCCCTCACTGTCCCACGCAGGGCCTCTCTCTGACGTCGGCGTGCGCACCAGCACTGAAGAGAGGCCCATACAGCATGATAGAGGGGAAGCCCGACAGGAGGCCTGCAGCAGCTGGTGGAGAGCCGGGACACCAGAGGCCTGAGACCATAGGGGTAAATGTGACTGCTTTTAATAAAGGTCAAGACCTTCATTACCCCTACCTGTGAATAATATAGTTGTATTATGTGTATGTATATCTATGTCTAAGGCTGCGTCCATAGATAGGCAGACCGCGCAGACGCGTCCACACGCTGAGCGATTAGACTGCCTAAAGGCAGTGATCGCATCTATACGGCATGTGGGCGCGTTCGTGCCGAAGCAGGAGGGGGCGCGCGATGCGCGAGAAATCAGTTAAAACTGATTTCTCGCGCGATAGGGCGGTCACGTGCGCGGTTCGCTAGCTCCGTGACGTCGCTGGCCCGCCCATAGACACGCCCATGGACGGCGTGCGTACTAAGGCCAGGGAAAGCACCCGCTTTCCCTCAGCCTAAGGCTGGTTCCAGCACTTCAGGGACCAGGGGTTTCATTTGGTTTTCAGGAGAAATGTTGCAACTGTTGTCTGTGACCTTTCCCTGTAACAGTTTTGATGTTACCAAAGTTATGTTGCATTTGAACCCACCAATCAGGGGCTGGGACATATTGAAAACACTTGGCCTCAACTCTTTTTGCATGTAACCATGCTGTGCCAGGGTGTATAAAAAGATGGGGAGGGAGACCCTTAGAGAGTCTTAAGAAGCTGAGATTTGTACTTGGCTGAAGGAGCTACAGACTAAGTTTCAGATCAAGAGTTCTTTAGCTGAGAGCATTCCAGTGCTGGTACCAGGCCTGGATTCCAGCCCAGAAGACACCCTGTGGGGGAAGATCAGGGAAAATCTCTCTAGGGAGGTCCCTGCGCCTAGGACTATAGGATAACCTCAGTTTTTCCCAGTTGTAAATGTGTGTGTCTGTTTATGTCATTTGTGGATAACTTTTTTCCCAATAAATTAATGTTATAAACTCTTTTGTTTCTGTCTGGCAAATTGATGGTGTGATAGTCATGGTCTCCTGTGACATCATCCCCAAGGTAAATGTGTTTTGTATATATTTGGGGGGGGGTACATTTAAGAAAAAAATATATTTGGGGAGTGGGGGATTTTGTTTGTATGCTTTTGGGGGATCGGGGGTTGTATATATTTGGGGGTGGGGTTGTTGTATGTATTTGGAGGGATGGGGGCATGGTATGTATTTGGGAGGTGGTGGTGGTGGTTGTTTTGTATGTATTTGGGGGTTTGAATGTATTTGGGGGTTGGAGGGTTGTAAGTATATGGGGGGTGGGAGGGTAATTATTGCGGGGGGATTTTGTGTGTGTGTGGCCGGGGGGGAGGGAATGAGTGCGAGAAGGTAGGATTGAGGGAGCGGGATTGAATGAGAAGGGGGTAATTGATGTGGGGGGGGGGAGAGTGAGGCGAGAGGAGGTATAAAAGAGGGAGTGAGGAAGAGAGACGGGGGGATGTAATAAGGAAGAGAGGGGGTAAGAGTGAGACAGTGGGAGAGAAATACATGGGAAGAGGAGGGGAAATAGAGGAGGGGGCTCACGAGGTGTGAGATGGGAGGGGGCTTGCAAAACCGCTAACACGGGGGGCCCTCTCAAAACTCTAGTCCTGTGCCCGAGAAATCTGTCGGCTGCCCTGGTAGCACCTAGTGGATCTCCATTATATATTAGATCTCTTCTATCAAATTATAGATTTCCTTTTCTAGATCTCTAATTGAGGGGTGGGGGGACTTTTCTAAACATTTGTTCATTATAATCTTTTTCGCTAGTACAAGTATAGAAATGAGTGCTTTTGGTATTTTCTTATTAGCTCTTCCTTTATACTTAGAAAGGTCCCCTAAAGTGAGAGCTCTTTCTACTTTAATTATAGACCAACATTATTCTCTTTTCCGACATTTGCACACACGGTGAATAAAATCTGCCCTCTCATGTAACCATTTCGGGGAACTACCATTAACCGACGTGCCATAGAGATGTTTTCGGCATGGTGGGATGTAAGCTCTACGCGTACATTTTAGTAACATTTCTTGTAAGGAGCGGATGGTACAATCTTTATTCCTACCACGAGGCCTTTGGTTATTTCTTCTAATGATGGAAGGTCTTTTATCCCTCTCTTTTCCTTACCCACACTGTCTGGTCCCATATTTTTTCACTGCCTTCCCTAACTAGTGGGGTATATATCATTTTTAACGTCAATTTATTAATGTTAGGAGTCGTTATTAATTTATCCTGTTCGTTTTGCTTCCCAAACCCCTGGGAATTTTGTGGTTATGTGACCTATATAATGCTGTAGCTGCATACATGCAAATATATGGCCGCCTCTAAGATTGTATTTAATTTTTGATTTCTTCAAATGTATATAATGTCCTTTGGTCCTTATCACATAAATCCAGAATTTTTCACGTTTTGTTTCTTTTTCTAAAATTAAAAAATGGGGATTTTCTATTTGTTGCAAAAAATGTGGATGTCCTGAAATTGGTACATGACCTTTGAAATAATAACCTACACAGCTTTTTTACGTCTTACTCAACATAAGTTTAATATGTATTGTTTCTATTTAACAAGTAACTCACCATCTGGAGAAATTAAAAGCTTTAATCCAACGAATGTCCTGTTGTTAGTTAACTTGTATTACTATTGGGTGCCTTTGTTTTTTAGTTTTAGTTCTCAAAAGTTGCTTTTGGCCAGAGAATCTAAACCAAGGATTTCCATTGCCCAAGATTCATCGTAACACCAATTTATGGGGTAGATCCTAAGAAGAGCGCCAAATAATGGCAAATAACATAACCTTAATTAATTAGGTAATGGATGTTATTTTTCCTTCATTTAACGGAGATCCTCAAAACTAATCCCATGCAGAAATAAGGTCCGTTAGCAAAATCCCCACCCTAATATTAACTGTAGGAACGGGGATGATCGGGGCGCTGAGACTCGTTTTCCAAAACACTGCGCATGCGCGTTGGTTAAACTTTCAGGCGAGTTGTTAAAGTAGCGCAATTAACAGAGATTTTCATGTGTGTTACCAAAAGCTAATGCAAATCTTGTTATAATGTTGAGATATCAATCATTTTTATACATGATATTTTTCTCTTAACTATATGGTATATAACGTAAAAATGACAGTATAAAGAATTGGTTGTACCATAAGGTATCATCCATACCTCAGCAATATAAATTCATATTTCATTTTTACTAATGAACAATTTAAAAAAATGAACAAACGACACCCTTCATTTATTTTAATTCTACATTAATAAAAAAATTAAATATTAATTTCTATTATTGAGGTATGTTTGGATATACATTATTGTACGCCCATACTTTATACAGTCATTATTACATTACATACCATATTAGTTCCCACAAACATATCACTTGAATCGCTAAAAACCATAATATTTGTTATGTTGTGTTTCAGATATGTATATGACCCTTAATATATATCTTTGGATGACACGTGTAACTTTTTGTAATGAAAGGGTTAAGTCCTATACTCATAACATATATTACATTACATCCTGTATGACGGCCTGGAATCGGACATTTGGGGGCGCCCGTCTTGCCGCGACCACGTCTCTGCCGGCGTTTGGCCACAGAGGGACCCCTCGCCGCAGCTGCTCCGCTGCTGGACTCATCCACCGGACGTTTCGCCAATAGCATAAGTTCATTTAAGGGGCTTTAGCTGTTAGGGTAAGGAGTTAAGGGTAAGGGGTTCCATTGTTAGGGTAGGGAATTGGGGTAAGGGGTTCAGGATAAGGGGCTCAGGGTAAGGGGTTTGAGGGTAAGGGGTTAAGGTTTTTAGGATAAGGGGTAGCGCTAGTATTAGGGGTTAAGATTAGGACTTTTTAGGGTAAGGTTAGGGGCTTACCCTGGCGGCGAAGCGGCCAGCGGAGAGATGTCCCGGTGTCGAGGTGAGTGGAAGCTTAACACCGGTGCGACCAATTGTCCTAGACCAAAAAGAGGTCTATTAGACCTGTATAGAAGTAAAGTGAAAATCACTATTGTTCTTTATTCTCTACACACAATAAATAGCAGCAGCAGCACGTTTTCCACTATTACTACATATTTTGCATATATTTTAAACAAATACATATTTTAAACGTATCACTTTATATTTAATTGTCAAATAGACCTAGAAAACGAAGGGGCACTCACAATTCTCACAATGAACAAATGCTGCAGGTCCACGTCCCCGCAAGGTGCAGTGCTGAAACGGAAGGTGAACGCTGTCACGTACGGCACACCTGCCCCACTTTCACCTTCGCAAAGGTCCCTCAAATGAACAACATCTCCCCTCACTCTGTCCCCATATACCATCTGTCACGAACAGCACACAAGTGAGCACGTGACTTAGTTATGCAACCAGGGTTAATAAACATGGCTAGCCAACTCAATATATAAACGCACTCAACTTACTTTCTCTAATACATAGTCAGACGCGAGTCATATCAATAGATTCGGGCGAATTTCACTCATTTTGGCTGACGTGCTCTAGAATTTGAGTGACAAATGGATATCTCTCCCTGTCCACCTCCTAGACATGAAACGTCTGGTCGTATTGCATTTGTCTCCTTGAAACGATTACAAATATCAAAACGTTATCATTTATCACCTGATATCTTCGTTTTTAATAAAGTCCTCCAGCTAAGTGGTGACCTGTGTGTCACCCCTCTCTGTGATGCACAAGTGATCAGTCAAGACTGTCACAGGTTCCTTTGAAAGTGGATTGTATGTACATGTAGCCACCTTTCCCTATGACTAAGGGAACTACGCTTGCTGATACACCTGTTCGCTCACAGGAGGCCTAAGCCTCCGCCGCTGGGAGCCTGGGATGAGCGCTTTCTCCCCTCGGTACAGCGCCTCCACCTATGAAGGATCCCAGCGTGGCGGGATAACCCCTCACAGGAAACAATACAGTAATAAGGGATACACACACAGGTGTATAGCTACGGTTTACTGACACACGCACATATAATAACAGTAACAAGGCCCTAATGCAATACCCACACAATACCCAACACTAAGAGTGAATCCCCCAAAGTACTAAGGATGCCCTGGGCACCTGTAACCCAATGTCCACACGAGCGCTACCCTCCTTGTGTTGTGATGTGCACAGTGGGTACCTTCCTGGCTATGACCAGGGGATTGTGTAGGCCTTCAAGTAGCAGACCCGCGTCCATGTCCCACGATGCAGAGTCTGCAAAATCCCATCTCGCCTCACTGATGATGGTCCACATCGTAGAGAAGCTCCAGCAGGAGTGTCTCCCATAAAGTCTATATGACCATGGGCCTGGTACCAGGCTGCAGGATACCATGTGGCTGGCCAGTCACCAGTGAGTCAACGCTACTACCACAGTACTAAGGGGAGTGTCCCTATCTGGGACTTTCCCTACAATACTGTATCTGCTGTGACTCTGGGCCTAACTGGGACCTGAGAGGGAAGTCTGGCCTAGTCCAGGGGCTACTGGCAGCCGGCACACTTCCTCTTCCCCTTGCTGCCTCCGTCAGATTGACACGCGTGGTTTTCGCACGCTAAAGATATCCCTGCCTCTTCTTTCGGTTGGGAGCCCTATTGGCTGTAATGCCCCATGTGTGGTGCCTACCCTAGAGGAGCCTGGGACTTGTAGTCCCCTGCGGCTCTTGTGGAGCCACCTAAGATGGCCGCTGCAACTTCTCTGCACATGCGCGCCTGGATTTCACTGTGCATGCGCGAGCCCTAAGATGTCGGCCCCCGCACGTCGGGTACGCTGTGGAGCTCCGCCGCTCCCATCTACTCTGCAGCCTCCCTCCCAACACAGGAGGGTAGAGGGGGGCTCGGCTACATACACGTCAGGAGAACCATCATTTTATCCCATCTCTGGCAAAACAAGTGCCCTGATCTCAAGATTCTATCAGTCCCATACAACACGTGGTACTTTTAGTGGCCATAAGTGATAACCCACCAATTAAGACCTCTTTGTAGACCTGCACAGACCCAGGAAGCATCTTGAGTGGTCGTAAACCCAATATATTGTATTTTAAGACAAACGGTAACCACAATAACCCCTTAAGCACCCGCCTGAAGCACCCGGTTGATTGAAATATTTAATATCTCCCCACCATTTTCATTACAAATGCCACACCAGCGGTCTCGTCTGAAGAGTAACAAGTTTATAAAGGATCAACGTCTCGGTCCTAGCGTCTTGGGAAAGGTCCATGCTATGACCGAAACGTCAATCCTTTAAATAAACGTGCTATTCTTCACACAAGACCGCTGGAGCGCTGTTCATCTTCTGATTAGTGTTTGGTTTAGACCAGGGGTGTCCAACAACAGGTCAGGTTTTAAGGATATCCCTTCTTCAGCACAGGTGGCTCAATCAGTGGCTCAGTCATTGACTGACCCACTGATTAAGCCACCAGTGCTGATGCAGGGATATCCTTAACTTGATCTGTTGCTGGTCCTTGAGGACTGGAGTTGACCACTCCTGGTTTAGACCCTGTCCAAACATTGAATAGTGAATGCCTGCAGCTGCACTACCCATAATGCAAAACGTGGAATCTCCTCTGAATAGTATGCCTTAGTGAATACAGGCGGAGTATTGCATTTGCACAAACATTGCTAGTATATATAACACATGTTGTATGTAATGTAACACTAATCTGGCATATTTTACAATATATTAAAATACAGAACGGGAACTAAAGTGTTAAAGTTAACACAAGCAAATGAGGGCCGTCAATGTTCTGTCTGCATGAGACAATTTAGCATAACAAATAGGGCAATCATTTAACATATGTATTTACGCAATTGGGTAAATAAAAACACCCGGTAATGGTTTTAGCTCCAACTGCAGCAAAAAAGTAGATTCCATCCAGAATGCATGGGTATTCATACAATACGGGTAGGTAGTCTTGAAAATGTAACATAAGTGGCTAATACAAAAACCTTGAATATGTATATGTTTATAGTCTAGGGGAAATTAACACAGCATGGACAATGTTTATCTATTTTAAAGCCATTAGCTTTGTTTCTTTGGCCTTCTTTGGCATTACCATCTCTACCTAACAGATGTGTCAGATGGAAGACACCTAGCAACAAAAAATCCCATTTGATACAACCATAAATAGACCTAACAATAAAAATGTAATGTGTGTCAAGAAGCCCTTTTCAGGAGTTTGATGTCTAACCCCAATATGTTTCTCAAGACTAAGTAATTGTTGCCTTCAGTTTTGTACATATCTATTCCCTCAACTGTATCTAAATTACAATGGGTATTTCATTATATCATTTATGCATTTTTTGTTATTTATCCCTGAATATCCACAGGCCTGTCATTCATTTGGAGTGTTACTCATTAAACCTATGTTTCTCAGTGACCGCTTCAATGGACTCGCTGATTGCATGGAAATCTCACTATTTGACGTGAGTTATTACACACAAATGTTATTTTTGTGATATGTGCATATATATATATATATATATATATATATATATATATATTATTTAGCGTGTCTACATATGCTGATACTATACACCTCCATACATACACCTTGGCCCCTTGCAGACGCACTTACCAGAAGACCTTTCTACTGTCTCTGTACGTTCCTCCTACTTACCAATTAGATTGTAAGCTCTTCGGGGCAGGGGCTCCTTTTCCTAAATGTTAATGTTATGTCTGAAAGCGCTTCTTCCCATTATGTGTTATTTGTATTATTTGTTATTTATATGATTATCACGTGTATTACTACTGTGAAGCGCTATGTACATTAATGGCGCTAATAAATAAAGATATACATACATACATACATATGCCTCTATCCATCTATGAGCCGGTGATAGCTTTGTATAAGTGTGTATTCTGCAACGCAACGTGTGCTGTCCCACGGCAGACTTGAACTCCCATGTCTGTATCTCCGAGTGCTTATCTGTTTGTTTTTTGAATCTTCTGTGTTTGCCCCTTCTTGCATTTGTCTGTGCCTGTTTGGCTCAATGTTTGCATAAAGTGGATGCAGTCTACAATTTAGTGATGAATTCTATGAATACTAATCTTAGACTACCCTTGACCCCGAGGTCGCGTAAAGATCAAAACCAAACCGTTTAATATTTTCCTTTTGCAGATCAATAGAAGCATAAATTCCCCCTCAGTGACAACTATAATTTTAAACAGATCTATAGACGGCATGCATGCATTTCTAAGACATGCTGCTTTCTTGCCAATTGAAAAGCAAGGCAAAGATGTTGCTCAACTTTTTACAATTGAATTTCTTTCGCCTTTTTATTATTGGTCTGCAATGCTATTTTCAGCAGATGCTGTCATATAAATATCTCTTGTTGTTCTTCTCCTTCCCTCCTGGTGAAAAGGGCAGGGGACCTATTGAAAATTCTGCTTTATCTCTTTCAGGAGAGTTCAAGTGCGGGTCGAACAATCGATTCTAGCTTTTTTTTTCTTTCTTTTTTTTTTAAGTTTCCTGTCGCTCTTTTGCCCAGATCAGCAATGAAGGTAAATGGGAAAAATATAGTCTGTTATGTGTGTATATATCAATTTATCTAGTTATATCAGTGGTTCATCATACAGTAGCATAATTTTTACTGATTTATCAGGACTTTCTGGCAATGAGGGGTATTGTTTGGGGAACACACACACACTATATATAATATATATATATATATATATATATATATTATATATATATATATATATTATATATATATTCCATATTCACCAGCATATATATTCCATATTCACCAGCATTTACCTGGCAAAAAGAGACAGCACACTGAATATTAAATAAAAAGTATGTATTAAAACATAGGCACCGCAACCAACCAACGTTTCGGTGCTCAAGATGGGACCTTCTTCCAGGTAAGGCTCGGCATGATATATATACTGTATATATGTACCCTCGACATGAAAAAAAATGTAAGAGTAAGAAAAGAAAATGGCGGAGCATTCCATACGTTTGCAAGGGGGTGCGCTGTCACTAGAATCCAACGCGGCCCTATTCCGGAATCTAGAAATCCGTCCAGCTTCATTTTGACAATAAAGTCAAATTTCAGATGTTTCTGCCATCCGGGGGAAAAAAAACTAAAAACTAAATGAAACCATTAATCTGGTTGGATTTTCCACTTCACGGAGCAATTTGTTTAGGGCTGACTAAAATGAAGTGGAATGTGACTTTTTTTTCCCCCCTGCTCTCTGTAAATTCTGTTTTTTTTTGGGTTTTTTTTTTGATGGGGTGATGAAATAGGATCAGCCCGACAGAAGACAGAACGGCCACTGCAGAGTCAGAGAAATAAAAGATGGCAAAGGGGGACCTGCTTTTGCTGGCACTGGGTTTTTGCTGCTAGCAGTGACTAAAGGTGTAAAGCCAGCATGATTTAATTTCTAGAAAGGACAAGGATGTCATGTTGCAGATTTAATCAAAGGAGTATTACAAATATCTGAAAAAGGGAAAGGGCTTGTGTTGCAATTGGCATGTCAGCGTAACAAGGAAAAGAAGGGGAACAGGTAATGCACCGAACGAAAAAAAAGCAACGAGGAAGATAAATGGTTCTGCATGTAGAACTAATAAATTTCAAAACAAAACCAGAAAGCAAAACATAACCTATTTGAAGTGCTGGTAAAATGGACCATCGATTGGGGACTTGATCTGCATTTTTTATTTTAATAATGCTCTCGCTTTCTCTCTCGTTCTTTCTCTCTCTCTCTCTCTGTTGCAAAATATAAAAGCTGATCTGATAAATATTAATTTGAACCATCATAATGTATTTGAAAATTCCAGCTAAAATGTCACCACATGGAACATTAATGTAATATTTCAAGGCCCTGAGAGCAATACTCATATTGATTGCATTTATTTCACTCTAGGGAGGAGAAATAATTCTTCAATGTGGGACACATCTGGTAGCCAAAGATGCAAACGCAGAGAGTAGAAATGCAAAATTTACAGGAAAAAAAAAAAAAAACCACAAACAAACATACAATTTAAATTTACAGAAGCGTCGAGATTTTTTTTTTTTTTGGTGATATCCTGTTCGATCAATCCATCAGTATTTATTTATTCATTCGCAGCATTTTGGTAAACAGAACAAAAAGAAGAAGAGAAAAATAAATAAATACAGGAAATATGTGGGTGTATCTTTTGGCATAAAAAATAATCGTATCATAAAAATGTTAAAGGGAGAATGTTTTATTAGACTTGCTTATTGGAAACGTATGAAATCAGCAGACTGGAAGGACCGAGATGTCCACGGGATCTCCAGGACCAGAGTCACAACGACATCCTGGGAACTGCATCTCACGGGAGACGTTTAATAAGGTTAAAATGATGTGCCGGTGGGAACCCACGGCAGAGCAATAGCAGTGGCACGAGAGAGGCGAGGGGAAGGGTTTCCATGCACTTCGGCAAAAGGAGAACGGAGACATTGTCTGTCTGGAGTCCCATAAAACAGATCTTTCCCTTGTCATTAAGAATATTGATGTTCATTAGGCGAGGCGTCAATGTGTCTTTGTGCAAATGAAACGAAATCTGAGTCAAATTGTGACCCTGAGCCTAACACTCAGCCACAAAACTGACATTTTCCTGCCTTCATTTTGACTCTTCACTTATCTTATTGAAAGTAATGCCTCTAAAGCAATAGCAGCTATTTACGTGATGCAACTGCTCACACGGATAGGAAAACCTGTGTGTACATATATATGGTTGGTAAAAACCTGGTGTCGTTTCTGCACAACGTGTAATATTTTTGCATCAATCTGTATAAAACAAACACAAATTCCTATGTACCCTCTGCATTCAGAAAGATTGTCACTCTAGCTGCAAGATGCTTAGAGCACGACTAAGAACATTGGAACCGTGGTATAATCGCATACATTGCGCAAAGTAACCTCAAATGGTATTCACTACCCTAATTAAACCCCCCCCCCCTAAAAGTTACACGGAAGGCAAATGTAGGTCTCAGGAATAGAAGACAATGTAGTCAAAATAATTTAAATATTCATTTGGGGCGAATAGCTCCAAACAATAAAATAATTGCTGTCGTGCACTTGATGGTGCATTTGACTCGATTCAAGAACACACAAATCAGGCGTCACGGCAATGTTGTGTACAGGGGGGCTCAACTCCAGTAACCAGGACCCCCTCCCCACAACGGGTCAGGTTTTCAGGATATTCCAGCTTCAGCACAGGTGGCTCAATCACTCTGATTGAACCACCTGTGCTGAAGCTGTGACTGATTGAGCCACCTGTGCGGAAGCAGGGACTGATTAAACCACCTGTGCTGAAGCAGGGACTGATTGAGCGACCTGTGCTGAAGCAGAGATATCCTGAAAACCTGACCTGTTGGGGGAGGGTGGGGGCTTGAAAACTGGAGTTGAGCACCCCTACTCTAGAAAGTATAAAAGTATAACACTGTGTATGCTGTTAGGGGTGTTTCTTGACTAACCCAATACCCCCTCGCTATGTGATGGATATAAAGTAATTTAAGGTAGGGCACAAAAAAAGTGAATCCCTAAAGCTAAGACCCTCCCCAACACTACTCATACTGTACATTGTATTTTTACGTACATTGCTTCAACTGAAAAGGTAGAATTTCTCCCCCGGATCTGAATGTGCAAGAACACTCTGGGGTATTATTCTTTTCAGCTAAATGTTTTAAAAAGTAAGCTTTGTTTTTGATCAAGGGGACCACCTGGGAGTGAGGGAGTGATCTACTTGATCTAAATGTGTAACAAAAAAAAGAAAGCCATACTGACTGCAAGTTAAAGACAAGTGCTACTTTTGGTGGCTACCATTCAACAACTGAAGGACCGCCGTTCGGCTCTATAGATTTTATTTAGTGACGTCAAAAGTACAAAAGATTTGGAAGAATTTGGCTGTACTTAATATGACGTGAACAGAACAGCACACGGAGTATCATTGACTTTGTTACAAAGTCACATTTTTAACACTGATTTTGTTTTATTTCTACCACATTCCACTAGTTAAAAAGTTATTTTTTAAAGGGTCGGCCCCGCCTAGGACGAAAATGAATGACGGACAGCAGGGGTGACGTATCGAAATGACACATCTACAAAACTGGGGCACCATATTTATCGCAGGAGGAGGTGCCTTAGGAAGCTCGGGTGTTTGGCTTTAATGCATTTAGGTGAGAATTTCTGCCCCAGGTTTTGCTCCAAAGTGAAGCTGCCTCCAACATCCTTTACTGACAAGTATCACAGGGCTTGTGACTACGGAGAACCATTTTCCCCCAAGCACAGAGGCAGTGGGTAACGTGCAAGAGTTAGACAATTTTGTAAAACAGCAACTTTATTGTGGTTTTTCTTTTTATTTTCCCATCATTCTCTCTTCTTGTGGTGGTTCCAGTTTGTAAGTAAATGGGGGTCCACTGAGAAAACATTGCTAATGGGGGGACACTTTTCTTCGTTTCCTTATTCAAAAAGTAATACATGTCAAACTGTTAGTATATTTAAAAAAAATATATACATGTAATCCTTACTTCTGCAATAGCATTTTATGCGTATAGGATAGGGTGCCCGTGGTCCTGCCAACACATAATACATTTTCAAATAGTTTTGCCGTTCTTAAAAGGCAGAAAACCATTGTCCTAGACAGCTTCACGGGTCAATGTGTCTCAGTAAGGGGGGAGGGGGGGAAAGAAAAATGGAGAAAAAAATATGTAAAGTGGCCCCGTGATAATCAGTCTTCGTAGCTTATTGAATAGCACGTGCATACATAATTTGGCGAAAAAAAGTCTCATTTACATATATATTTGCATATTTGACAACACCCCTTCACTCCCCGCGTCAATAGTGAAAAAAGTGAGGCTGTCCACATCTCCTCTGCTGATACAATTTCCCCTTGGACCTCCCTCAGAGTTTATTGACTAGAGCCCTTTGATAGAGAACTCTCAGTGGAATGTTTATCCTAAGGCGGTTCCCTAATGATATACCTGCTAAGCCAGGGACCGGCAACTCCAGTCCTCAAAGGCCACCAACAGGTCAGGTTTTCAGGATATCCCTGTTTCAGCACAGGTGGCTCAATTGAGGACTGCAGGACTGGAGTTGCCCACCCCTGCGGTAAGCCATGGATATTTGATCATTTTTAAGGTGGGGATCAGGGTGACTGCTTTGGAGCTCCCTCTCCTTCCCGTTTCACATGACGTGTGCCTAAGTTCTGGTGCTGTTGGACTGAAAAGTTTGACAAATTAGGTGCAGCTGACTTTTTTCTTCTTCCTTTTTTCGTACGTTAAAATATTTTTTTAAACATTGAACATTTCCATAATAAACAAATATTTGAAGAGGCTTTTATATATATATATATATATAGAAATATATTATATATATATATATATATTATATATATAATATGATATATATATATAATCATCTCTACTGTCCTTTTGGTGATAAGAATGTCTATCAATCCTCCAAACTCTGTTCTTTAAGTAATTCTGTAAGTAGTTATGAAATCATCATTAGACAAGTAGATAAATATAAATTGCGGATATGCTGGAATCCAGTGTTCCCTGAAAAATATGAAGAATATTCATTTGACAGAAGATGCAAAAAGTTGCATTTAGAGTGATTGCATCTGTACGCGGAGAAGTTATGTTTTTATTTTGACCTGCTACGTTGGGATACTTCTTTAAACTGGGTACTTACACCTTCCTCTTAGCAAATGCACCCATATTCTGTGCCATGCACTGAAATGCCCACTGTATTTGCATTTATTCCTATGGGTTCTGTATGTCTTCCATGAAGTACAACAAAATACTGCGGCCCGCGGACCTTAAAATTAAAATGCTACATTTTCTGAAAAATATCAATGTTTCGGTGCCTTATTTTTCACTTTCATCAGGACAAACAATCAAATAACCTTACATGACTTAAATAGTGTTCGCACAAGCCTGCCAAAGTTAAGCCCCGCCCCTATCTTCTCGCTGGGCGCCAGTGACCTTATCAGATACAGCACCCCATAAGTGGAACAATCCACATGACATTGTGAGCTCTATGGGGAAGGGCTTTCCATTCGGGTGTGTTAACACCCATGTTTAGAACTTTTACTTTGTATGGTCTATTGGTCATGCACATGGATGGCATTATTTAAAAATAAACAATTACAATCATTGTTAATGATGTGGCAGTATGGAAATGAGTCAAGGTCAAATTCTTTCGCTTTGGTGCTGGACCTCTGACCCTGTCCAACAAGAGGCGGCCATGTTTTGTATGGCCGCAGACTATTACAGAATATCTTGTATATATTCGATTTTTTCCCCCCAATAAGATATTTACACGTGTTCAAGGACACGTGGGATATTAGCCTCTTTATTTCGTCTGGTCTAGTCACACTGGAAAAAAAGAAGGTATTTACTGGTGACTATTATTCAGTTATCTATACATTTCTGTGTGACAGTGATATATTTGCATGTCAGCATTATAATACTATTTATGTAATATCTAACTATTGAACTTTAATACAAAAAAAGGTGTTCATCAAAAATTCTATTAACATTGTTGGTATATTATTACCAGATAGCTGCTTGATTTCCTGGAGAACCATTGAATAAACTATTTGCCTCATCAAAAAACAGGTGCTAGAAATTACAGTGACAGAAAGTCTTTTAATAGGTTGGCCCTTGCGCTGGGCCTTCCTCATACTAACCCTCCGATATGTTTTTAAGCAATGCTCTTAGAATGCATACTAGAGCAACTCCAGTCCTCAAGACCCACCTCAACAGGTTTTCAGGATATCCCTGCTTCAGCACAGGTGGCTCAATCAATTCCTGCTTCCGCACTGGTGACTCAATCAGTCCCTGCTTCAGCACAGGTAGGTCAATCAGACACTGCTTCAGCACAGGTTGCTCAATCAGTCCCTGCTTCAGCACAGGTGGCTCAATCAGTCCCTGCTTCAGCACAGGTGGCTCAATCAGTGGCTCAGTCATTGCAGGGATGCCCTTAAAACCTGACTTGTTGAGGGGGGTCCTGAGAACTGTAGTTGAGAACCCCTGTGCAAGAGAATTGTGTGTGGGGAGCGAGAAAGTTTTTTTTAAAGCATTACAACAAAATGCAATAGCACAGTGTTTTTGTTTAATTACAGACATTCTTTCTTTACCGTCACTATTTAACACATGCAAATGATGCTGCATTAAAACGGCCAGTCACCGTTACCTTCTGCAGACATTCCATCGACATTTTACCAAACGGTCTTCGTGTCGCACCACAGCTGCATTGATTATAAAAGCGGTTAACGTGTATTTGAGGCAAGGTCCTGTACGTATTAAAACCCCCTTCACTATTTTGCTGTGCGTTGCAAGACTGTCCTGAAACAAACAGGGTTAACAGCAGTTTGGCAAAAACACATATCAGAACATATAAAAAGGACTCCATATCTAAATTCAATATGTCGCAGCAGTTTCTTCACCCTGTTTATTTCTTGACCTTTTTGCAGGAGCAATAAATATGAGAATGAGAGAATGGTAAACCTCCTGATTCAGGAAGAACGCAAGCGAGGACACTTCACATCAAACCCTGGAGACCAAGACCTGGCCTGCCTATCGCCCAATAATTCCCTCACCTTTCCCCCTGCTGCTACTGCAATACAACCTAAAGTTCATTTATTAAACTTATCCACGTCCTTTCTTACTATAATGGAAAACAGGATGTGCATAAATGAATGATTCAATGGGTGACTTTGGCTTTCATTGAATGATGTTTGGCAGTAGCGGTTTTGCCGGTCAAGGGCAAGGGGGCTGCAACAACGCAGGAAACCGTATGCAAAAGTAAACTGTACTAAATAATAGCATACTAAAACTAACTGTGAATGTATGTAGTTTGCACTCTCATATACCCCCATGCATTCTCACTTCGCAACTTAAAATGGCATTGAATCACTTCATTTGTATTTGCAACACGGTATATGAAATGATATGATTCCAATGGAAAAACGTATAATTACCATTCATAAACACATAAGCAACCCCCTGCAGAGTGGAATCTGGACTGGTACTGTGGTGTACATATATACACCTGATGAAGCACGCTGTGGTGCGAAACGCGTGGAGGTGCGCCATCACGTTGCGACGTACATGTGTACATGCTGGTTCAGATGCCGATCTCGCGACAGCTTTGGCTTTCCCTGCTTCTACTATTGTCAATACCAAGCGCTGGCATTCTTTACTGAGTAAGTCTGTGTTTTTATAAACCGCTAGTCTTTGCATTAACCCCTGGTGCGCCTTGTCCTCCTTTGATATAGATATACATGTACAGTATATAATATATATATTTTTGGTATTATTGTTGCCCAATTGGATAAAATTAGATTGTAAGCTCTCTGGGGTAAGGATTTCCTCTTCTATTGTCGGATTTTGTTTGTTGCACTTATTGTGTTGTAATTCCCTCTATTTTACAGTCCCTTTTGTAAAGCTCTGAGTACACTATGGACGCTATATAAAGATATACATACATTCATAAAATGGCAAGCAGGATGATAAGGGGGTTTGCTGAAAGTGATGTTGCTGAGTTGGTTTTTCAGTCTTCTGTACATAAGTTCACCGTTATACAAGAACAACCATAATTGGGATGTATGTATCCAGAAGTCCGCAGTGAAGCTCGGAGACTGCCAACTCTTTGGTATTCCCTCCTTTCAGTGTACTTCCATGTTTCATACGGATGATACAGGGTTCTTAAAAAGATTTCTTTCCTGCACTAAAGATGCAAAAAAATTAAAAATCCCCCAGCAGTCGCTGATAAATGGCATTACTACATCTGCTCTCTTAAGGCCCCCTTTATCATCCTCGTGCGATCTCGTCACATATCCCCATACCTGTAGCACGGCAAGCGGGGCAAATGCGAGAAAAGCACCCCCATATATTCTTAGCAATGACACACTTCGTAAACAACACTTTTTTTAAAGTAAATCTAATAGCAAAATGCCAACTTTCACAGCCTGACAGCTCATCGTGCTATTATCAACCAGTGTCCCACTGCAGCAGGGCGGGCAACTACAGTCCTCAAGGGCCACCAACAGGTCAGGTATTAAGGATATCCCTGCTTCAGCACAGGTGGCTCAATCTGTGGTTCGGTCTTTGACTCAGCCACTGATGGAGCCACCTGTGATGAAGCAGGGGACATCCCTAATACCGGACCTGTTTGGTCGCCCTTCAGGTACTGGAGTTACTGTAGCCACCCCTGCACTACAGTAACAGATAAAATTGGGTTTCAGGTACATCAATTCTAAGCAGATTTGCAATGTTGGTCATTTAAATCGCAGCACCATTGTGAGGTGTGGTATTGTGGTATTATCTCGTGTACAATAAAGAATAAGTGCAGCCCTGGCAAGAAATGACAAGTTTCTGCTATTTTGCCCATCTTTACAGCAAGAAAAATAAATATAATAGGCCCGTTCATTCAGGGAGCTCCTGTGTTAGATTCTGCAAATGATGCTTTGAATCGTGCTTTTCACAGCCGTAAAATGGTTAAAACCCCTCTGTGTTCACTTCAGCTGTGACTTTGCAGAGCTGCCAAAATATTTGGATGTCTTGAACAAGATCTCCTTGGCACTGTAGCCCTTCTCCCAATGAATGAATCTTTAGTCAAGAGCGATGAATAATACATTACCAAAGCGCCCCCTACTGGCAAAGCTATCTTGCTCATTTTTTCATTGTGATTCTTCATAGATTTGTATGAAAAACTCTGATTTAACCTATACAGTGCAATACAATCATGACTCCGCTATATATACATTCTAACTTGCAAAATGCAGGCAATCGTTGTCATTTTGGGGGAATAATAATTTCGCTTTCAAAAGGGGCGTGCAACCTTGTGCAGATCATGTGAAGCAGGCTCTTGTGACAGTGAAAGGGTTATTACAGCTTGGGGGGTCTTTTATTAACGTTGTTCAGGGTTTCGCCAGAATTTCTAGTAGCCGCATGGCCTTAAAACGAAGAAACGCCGTCACGAAATGTTGAAATCCAATGGTCAACGTATACATGGAATATATAAATAATTGAATAACAATTTATATGTGCAATGGTGTGTGCCAATAAAAGGAACCATGCAACATGTCTGTGCTGCACCGTACTTTATATTACTTGTAGGGTTACTGAGTAAAGGTAGGTAGCCCTTATCACTTTGTAGTTAGCAGGTGTAACGGTTGGACTCCGAACAGTTCATAACACCCAACATTCTACTCATGTGGCACTCTGATGGGGTAACATAGCAGTGGGATGGCCTCTGTTGAACTGAAATGTGTGAAGCCCCACCAAGCTTTTTCATAACGGGTTGTGCTATTCTACACTACAACCGTCCTCGCACACATGCAAGTAAACCGCAGGCGGGCCGAATTTTGGCCAAATGGCCTGTAGTTTGTAGAACCCATGGAAGTCATTTATAAGACCTTTGGAGGGTGGGAAAGGGATAAACACAGCACGGTGTTGTGAAAGTAGAGGGGTAATAAATAACCCCTGTAGACTGTGACAGATGGACAGACACGTGGGAATTATATACATGTACAAAAATTCTATATGAGGAACAAACTGGTTATTTTATTCTGTACTACCACCGACATTTCGGTCACCCACTGGCCTTTATCAAGGCAACCTTTATGTTGTGCAGACTTTCAGTTCCTGTGATGATACTTGCGCACTGTTTTGCGTCTCTGGGCAGTTGCTCTCAAAAAGCCTACGTAAATACATTAAGTATAAAAAAAAACTGTAGGTGTGCACGACTAATTGCCCCTAAGTTTTAATTACTGTTCGACAGAAGTTTACTTGTTCCACAATATGTATGTATGTACAGTATGTATGTACTGTATGTATGTATGTATGTATAGTATGTATGTCTTTATTTATATGGCACCATTAATGTACATAGCGCTTCACAGCAGTAATACGCGTGACATTCATATAAATAACAAATAATACAAATAAAACATAAAGGGGAGAAGTGCTTCAGACATAAAGGGAACATTTAGGAAAAGAAGTCCCTGCTCCGAAGGGCTTACAATCTAATTGGTAGGTAGGAAGAATATACAGAGACAGTAGGAGGGCGTTCTGGTAAGTGCGTGTGCAGGGGGCCAAGCTTTATGTATTGTGTATAGTATCAGCCACGGTGCTACTAGTATGCTTCCTTAAACAGGTGTGTTTTATAAGGTGGTTCTTAAAGGTGGATAGAGGGGGTGCTGGCCGGGTATTGAGGGGAAGGGCATTCCAGAGGTGTGGGGCAGTCAGTGAGAAAGGTTTAAGACGGCAGCCTTTGCACTAACTGCAGCTAAATTACCACACCCACTAGATACACAAAACATTGGGGTAGATCATCAGAAGGTTGCTAAATAAGGGCAAATAATGTTACCTTACCTAATTAGGTAACAGACCTTATTTTCCTCCTTATTAACGGGCATCCTCAAGTCTAATGATATGCAAAAGTAAGGTCCGTTAGCAAAACGACCAAGGTAACGTTACCTGGATGAACGGGGATTACCGTAGCGTCACAAAATACACTGCACATGCGCACTGTGAAAGGGAACGCTGGTATGCTATAATAGTCAGAATATTATATATGTTACATTATTTTTATTTTTTATACACAGTGCCTGAACTGTGTCCAATTCAATATTATTTTGGCTACTTCTGTCTCCTTGAAAATCATTTTCTCATATGTAGATTCATTCTGGTAAACTTATACTTTATATCATAAATTATATATACAATAGTAGGCCAAATAAACATATCTAACATTCACTTTCATCATTAAACAACATATTATAGTTAGTAAAAAAAAAAAGAATTATATTAATTTGTTGCTGTGTTTCAGCCATTTATATATTCTACCATATACATGTTAGTATAACATGTTTATGAAAGGGTTAATTCCTCCACTCACATGGATGTAATGATGATAATAATTGCTTGTTCTTGCATAGTGCTGCTAGTTTTTTTACAGAGACATTTTGCAGACACAGTCCCTGCCCTGTGGAGCTTATAATCTATGTTTTTGGTGCCTGAGGCACAGGGAGATAAAGTGACGTGCCCAAGGTCACAAGGAGCCGACACTGGGAATTGAACCAGGTTCAAACTCAGTGCCAACCAGTGTCTTTACTCACTGAGCCGCTCCCACTTAAGACTGTCCCCTTTCCCTCGTAGGCTGGAGAAATAATGCAATGCTGATCGGGGAGTAGAAGTGAGCTGGGGCAGCTTTCAGCAGGTGCTAAATATGTTTATATTAACATAACCTTAACAGTAACGGAGGTCTGAGGATCTCCGCTGGTAGGTGTAGTGCTCATTACCATATGATGACACCTAAGGTCTGTTAAAATGTAAGGTTCCCTTATTTTTTTAAGAAAAATGGCTGGACGATGTAGTGTTAAGCAGCTTTGGGAATATGCGTTACGGATATGGGTACGTTAAAATGAGATAATGTAACATAAAAAAAAGAGCGACCTTCTGAGGATCTGCCCCTTTGTCCCCGATGACATAAGAATGACACATTATGTTGCAAAGAGAGCGGGACAATGACATCAGTGTCCACTTTCAATGTTTACATTACACCTGGCATCTAGGGTCGCCAGGTGTCCAGTTTTGAACTGGACTGTCCTGTATTTGGAAACTGTGTCCACTAAAATATTAGAGGCAACACTGGACATGTATGTGACCGGTATTACCTCTCTGGTCATACAGTGGGACCTGATCGGCTTGGGGGGCCGCGGGATTATCCCGAGCAGGAAGAGAGCAGGGCTGTTGCTAGTGGGCTGGGCAGCATCCTCCATCCTGATTGGTTGCTGCTGCGTAATTCAGCCAATCAAGAGGAGGTGTCAGGAGCCTAGGGGTGGGGCCAAGGAGAGGAAGAAACCGCATGGAGTGGTGAGAGGGGTATGAGTGTGTGTGTGTCTCGAGCACGTCGCACCTTTCACCATTGTGTCCAGAGTTTTTGGAGATGCCAACTGGCAACCCTAATTAAATCGCATGTTCCAGCTGTCCAGTTTCTTGCAGTAAACATAGCATTAAAAGATCGCAAGGGGTGTTTTATGCAGTTTAAAGAAACAGATATAGTGGATTGATAGATCAAACTGCTACAATGCTCAAAGCTGTGATGTATGAAGTAGCATTAAGTACTAGTACGAAGTAACATTGTGATTGTAGCGGATGTCATTACTTTGTAGTAACCCTTCACCCTGGCAAGCCTGCGCATTCAGAATCCCCGATTAAATGCTTCCTGTCCATCACAGCCGTTCTTTTTGGAAAACTGGGAGTCATAATATTTATAGTGTAAGAATTTGCATTAGGTTTTCTAATGTTTTTTTTTTTCCATCATTAACATTCTTCCAAATTAGGTAAAATGAAGCCCATTAAACCCAACCCTCTCCCAAACTTTGTGCTAGGGAGAACATCAATGTAGTCATCTTGACCCAGACATGACACATGCATCAGAAATCATCAAGGAGATACCACCTATTCTATAGCGCAGTGGCGATCAACTCCCGTCCTCTGGGGCCGCTAACAGGTCTGGTTTGAAGAATATCCCTGCTTCATCACAGGGGGCTCAATCAGTGGCTCAGTCAACAACTGAGCCACCCGTGCTGAAGCAGGAATATCCTTCAAACCAGACCTGTTGGCGGCCCGTGAGGACTGGAGTTGGCCGCTCCTGCTATAGGGCATTACGGTTCAGTGATAACAAGCTCTTTGTGAAATGTGTAGTGGATACATTATCCACCGAGACTGACATCAACTACAATGTGGTGGCAGATCTGGCGATGCTGTGGCCTTTTTGAGTATTTTAGCATTTCAGTATTTTGATTCATTATTCAATAAACAGCCTTTGTTTCACTTATTAATCACTATGAATTATTGGTCACATTCTAGGTCTCATCATACCGGACATTCACCGCAATGCAGATTCCCTTAGAAAAATGGCAATTGGATTAATACATTCCGGATAGGATTATACCATAGCAATTGTGTAGATTAAAATGACCTATATGAACTCTACAAAGACAGCACATACTGTATATCTTCATTCCAGTTCTATTAGGCATATTGTTCTCAGAACAGCAGATAAGTAGTAGGCAGTAATGCCTTTCATTACACTACCGTGTGACATTGCTGCAGTTGTTTTCCCAGCTTCGACACTTCACGAATCCCTCCATAGTTGGGCTGATAAAAGACCGCAGCTAGAACCAGCTAATATTTCAGAATTGATGATCAAAATATGGTTTGTTGATTTCCCTAAAAAATAGATTTTTATTTTATGAACGCTTTAGCTGAAATGTTATGTTGTTCAAAATGTTAGTGTGGATATGGATATACTGTATGCATTTAGAGGAACATATATATATATATATATATATATATATATATATATATATCACTTAGATTGTAAGCTTTTTGGGACAGGGTCTCCCTTTGCCTTATGTTTCCATTTACCTATCTCGCTTATCCCCATTGTTTGTCATTTATTTACCTTGTATTGTGATTTTGTACAGTGCTGCGTACATTGGCGCAATATAACTAAAAGGACACATACAGTATTCATACAGACATTCATTATCATCTCTTTTCATTTATTCCTTGTGTAGTGTTGTTACTTTTGACTGTATATATTAAACGTTATGTTTTAGATTTGAGAGGTTGCAGTGCATTATATTGGGTTCTTTTGTATATATCAACTTCTAGTGTATACATACAGTACATACAAGTGCACTGCTCCAGAAAACATGGTGCAAATTGCGTCATTTTGACAGTGCGTCACTTTGGATTAATGAATCAAGGGGCTTTGCTCAAATGCTGCTCCTTTGGGAGCCTTTTGGTGAGTGAATATAGAAGGAGTCAAGAGGAGATAGTCAGTGTCACATTATAATGAGATTTATCAAAAGGTGTGCTTAAAACTGATCGCGTTTTCCTTTATCTTTGTGTCATATAAAGCTACCAGCTCTGAAGTGGTATTACATTTTGTTCCTAAGAGACCTACGCAAAATGTAAAAAGCAAGATTAACAAGCTTCCTGGGTCTGCCGTTGGCACAAATTGTCAAAGATCAACATTTTTGCTCTGTAAATGATCAATTTGCCTTCTTTTGAAAAATAATTTACAAGTCATTTAAAGGTGCAGTTGGGATCAGCATACATTAATGACAGGGATTTAATGAGGCCCACTCATCTCATGGCTGAACCTCACAGTTGCTGTGTCACAATCATAACCGTTAAAGGTCAAAATCCCTGCACACGAAGGGTAGCACAATGGTGAAATGTCATGCCAGGTAGATAATATATTTTGGGCAGCTGCACGTAGACCAGAATGGGAGACCTGAGGCAGGGGATTGTGGGCAGGGTCAGTCCTGCAGGTGTGACCTTGTAGAACAAGGGTGCTCAATTCTAGTCCTCAAGCCTTCCCCCTCCCCTAACAGGTCATGTTTTCAGGATATCCCAGCTCAATCAGTCCCTGCTTCAGCACAGGTGGCTCAATCACTCTCTGCTTCAGCACAGGTGGCTCAATCAGAGGCTAAGAAGACTGAGCCTCTGATTGAGCCACCTGTGCTGAAGCTGGGATATCCTGAAAACCTGACCTGTTGTGGGGGGAGGACTGGAGTGGATCACCCCTGTTGTAGAAAACTGTAAGACATGCTAGTGTAACTGTTAGAAAAGACTGGGGGAAAGTAACCTTCAAAGTCCCATTGAGGAATCAGTGACACCAGGTAAAGCTAGCGAGTATCTGCTAGCCAAGTCCCTCCAAAGAGGTTAGTCACAAGTATGTGGCAAGAGCACAGTACGGCAAACTCTGTACAGAGACAGAACTTTGATCAGAGAGATCGAGGTTAGGACCTTGATCTAGAAGAAAAAAAAGTGAAAACGACGTCTCCGATATATTTTGACAGTATGTTTTTATTGTGTACTACTGAAGATCCCAAAGTGGGCCACAATAAAGAAAATATCCAATGTGAATACCAATCATGCATTCTCTCCTTCACTGCTATCTGACTATACATTAAAGGTCTATAGCATTTAGAGGTGTAAGTACATTGTCACTTTGTTGCAATTTCATTCCTCATCCCCACTTACAGTCTCGACACGAGAAGAAGACAGGCTGTCCATTATGATGCATGAAAGAATGAATAACACAGCTCTGTGGTGTAAGTAACCCAGCGCGCTATGTAAAGCAGGAAGGACTTTTTCATCCTTTGTTGACTAGGTAAACATTTTTCCTTAACTCGTGTGATATATCTCCGTTTGGTTCAAGTCCTCTCAGTCACTAAAGAATGTCTGTGAGCGCACAATAAACGGTATGGCGGGAAATAATCGGTGCCTGGTGAAAAAAAAAACATGGAAGTGGCACCGCAGCAGAACGGTAAGAGAGTGAAAAAGTGATCATTATTTAAATTAAAATAAATACACCTGGAGGAAACGATGGTAATTAGGAGTTAGAAACGATCAGCATGGGGACGGATCTCTCACCGAAGTCGCTTTAAGGCAAGATAGAGCTAACATTCAGAAGCTATCAACAGCGTAACGCCAATGAACCGCGCAGAATCAATGGCTGTGTATATTAATATTACAAGGAATAAATGGATCGTTAACGCAGTGTGAACTTAAGGCTTTTCTCGCTAACTATGAACAGAAAAGATAATAAAATTGCAGCAGTTTCTTGTGGATTTACTGGAACACGTTGGGCCCTAGTCATCCTCCTCTCTCCTTCCCACCGGCCCTTTCCTGATGCCAGTTGTTAATTATCTCCATTGACGTTAATGTCATTTCCGATGCATTCACTGTGTATAATTGAGTAGGTTCGCTACGTGAAGATGTTGTTCCCTTCATTCAGCTTATCCTCCAGTCAGCATTTACTGACAGTCTAATCTCGTGTTAAAGAAATGTTGTCCAGGTTTTGGCGTCTGATGCCACGCTATCCCCCCTCACCATGAAAAGAGGGAGCGTACCCTCTTCGCGGATATAATAGGAGAGCGCGTCACCTTAATTTTGCCTCCATTAGACCTCGGAGCAGACAGCGACCCATTCACCTCATCAATATTCAAAGCATAACAAAAAAATAATAATGCTATAACTAGGGAACTATGAAATAATGTAATGCAGTATTGATTATTTTATGGTATGATTATGTGTAATTACTGCTCTCAAATTTTATTTTAATGCTACTTTCCACTACTTTTAGCTTTTTAAAATTACCCAAAACAGATCAGTTTAATGGAATGAACATGGCATCAATTTTAATGTGAAACACTCTTTTTTCTGGTAAAGTGTGACCCCGATAGACACTGAGCATAAATTACACACGGAATAATCCATAAAGAAATGAATGATGAATTGTACACTTGCAAAGCAGGAGGATTCAACAAAGCTGAATGTTAAAGTAACGTAGGTTAGCAGAAGGCGATTTTGAAGCATGCTGAAAACTAATATTTGAACACCTGAGGTTTTTAAAGAGTAAATCCAATCAACTTTTAAAAAAATATATATATATTTTTGCTTTAATGTAGACAGGCTTTGATTGCCTTTATTGAAAACTAATTTCCTAAGCTGTCGATCGATTTGTTCTCCCGTGATCGATCAGCAAAATCCTGTTTCCCATGGTTCACTAAATGGCCACCTTTCAGTTTCAAATCAATATTTCAGTTAGTGTAACTCAGCAGCTACAATGTATTCTTATATTACTAAAGTAACATTATCTGTTGTTACAGTTTGCAGCTCAAACTGCTGGGAATATTGGCAACAAATGATCACAAACAGGAAAGTGTTACAAAAATCTTGTACTGGGGAGGTGGGATAAAACCTGCTATAGAAATCAAAGGCTGCTCTGTGTATTAACACATGAAAGAGGATAGTACTTGTAGAATTGGATTGCTTTAATTCTGGATTTTTAGTAATGGTCTGTAAACTATCGTATTGTATTTACTGATGTGCAATCAGGAACCATCCTAATTAATAAAAAACAGTTTAACTCTATAGAAAACACTCAATATCAGAGGTTTCTAATGGTCTAATAGAAGACACAACTGGTTTAAAAATGTTATGGCACTATAAATATTTACATATATATATATACATACATATATATATAAGTTATTTTCTGGATTTTTACTATTGATGTACAATTCTTCATCTTAGTTCAAAAGTTGTAAAATTGGGTTACATATTCATTATCATAGGAGGGTACAGGCTACATTCTTTTTCAATAACTGGTGCTGGGCATAAGAAAGATGGTAACATTGTTAATTAGTGAATATTGACACTACTGAATGTTTAAGATACAAGTTTAAAATTTTTATTATTTCCCAAATGTAAAAACAAAGCTAAATATTTGAAAGTAAATGCACTGGGTGTGTATGTTTATTGGTGTACAGTACATCATGGTACAGCGAAAGCAAACATGAGTTACTTTATTGTAACCTAAACCTTACATCAGGGGTGCTCAACTCCAGTCCTCAAGACCCCCCCAACCGCTCAGGTTTTAAGGATATCCCTGCTTCAGCACAGGTGCCTCAATAGGTCCCTGCTGCAGCACAGATGGCTCAATCAGCCCCTGCTTCAGCACAAGTGGCTCAATCAGGGTGCTGAAGCTGGGCTATCCTGAAAACCTGACCAGTTAGGGGGTCTTGAGGAAGGAATATACACTTTAGAGTTCAGCAAAGAGATTATTTGTGGAACAGGCTAAAAACACAAACTTCCACACGTCTCTGCCAGAAAGCAGATAACTTGGGATACGCTGGCAATTGGGCCACCGCTGGAATAATTCACGAGGCACGCACACAATAACTTGTGTAAAGCTCAAAACATACATTGCAGGCTGCATCAGGAGGAGGGGCGCATGGCATCTGTGTACCATTAACTTGAAGAACAGCAACATTTCATTTATAAAATCCCACTAGATGACAGGATGACAGCTCAATATATAAGATGTGACGCCGATTAGCCAGCCTGAGGCTGCACTACACTGTGCAATGCTTTTAAACATGCCAAACCACATGCAGCGGCTCTCATTATCACTTACTTGCCTTGCTGCTGGTCAGATGACCTTTACCATTAGTGGGACTGACCCAGGCTCCTCTCTGCTTTTAAGTTTGTTGTGTTGGTTCTGCATGAACATCACGGGGCTTCGTAAACGTTTTGCTTTATTGTAAACCTTACAGGTGCAATTCATGCGCTTTAAAAACAATCAAAATGTATGACTGTTTTTTTTAACATAGGATTGAAGCAGGGGGGGTCGCTGGGGCTGAAGCACATTCATTTCAACTCAGGGACCCCCTGCTTCTCGAGATACAGACCTCCGTAGGGGGTACCGGTATCTCTGCAAAGTTTACAGCTCCCGCCCATGTCACGCGGGCCAATAGGAAGATGAAGCTGATGATGTCACGGCTTCCCATTGGCCTGCAGGGCGTGGTAGCGCTGAAAATCCGCCATTACATGAACCCTGCTAGCGGAGGGGCCATCGGCACCTGCTACAGAGGATCTTCATCTCCGGACGCAGGGGGTCCCCGGAGCTGAAATTAAGAAGGTTCATCTCCGGAGACCCCCCCGCTTCAATAATATGTTAAAAATAAAATAAATTTGCCCCAAAAATCACGTGCTTTGATTGCCGCTTTAAAAGTTTTGCTTTATTGTAAACCTTAAACTATTTTAGCTGCTCAGTCCGCATCACAGAAAAGTTATTAAGGAGTAACAGATAGAGATTGGGACGTTATCCTTGTTCGCTTCGTTTAAAGCTTTGCAAACAAATGGCAATTTATTTCTGGATGTCCAATTCTGTGTAATATGAACATTTTGTAGGCTTTGCAACGGAGTTAAGCTCGCAAAATGACAGGTGCATAGGCTATTCATCGATATGTCAAATTGCAAAATTCCCCAAATAGTTACAGCCAGAAATCTCACCTCACATATGAATAACTTTTGCATAATTATATTTGTAGGGAAACGACAGCTTTTATGGTACCCTGGAGTAAATTAATAGGTATGAGGTATGGGGTATGTGGGGGAATACTGTAGGTATGGGGTATGGGGGGAATAGGTATGGGGCATGGGGGGGGGGGAATAGTATGGGTGGGGGGGGGAGAAAAGGAATGGGGTTGAGGGGGAATACATGGGAGAAATAGGTTGGGGGTAGGGGATAGGAATGGGGTATGAGGGGGAATACATGGGGAGAATAGGTTTGGGGTATTGGGGGAATAGGTATGGGGTATGGGGGGGGAATAAGTATGGGGATGGGGGGGGAGAATAAGTATGGGGTATGGGGGGTGGAGAATAAGTATGGGGTATGGGGGGGGAATAGGTATGGGGTATGGGGGGGAATAGGTATGGGGTGGGGGGGGGAGGAGAAAAGGTATGGGTTATGGGGGGGAATACATGGGGAGAATAGGTTTGGGTATGGGGGGGAAAGAGGTATGGGGTATGGGGGGAGAATAGGTATGGGGCTTGGTGGGGAGAATAAGTATGGGGTATGGGGAGAATAGGTATGGGGAGAATAGGTTTGGGGTATGGGGGGGAATAGGTATGGGGCATGGGGGGGGAGAATAGGTATGGGGCATGGGGGGGAGAATAGGTATGGGGTGGGGGGAGGATAGGTATGGGGTTAAATAGGTTTGGGGTATGGGGGGGATAGATATGGGGAGAATATGTATGATGTATGGGGGGAATAGGTATGGGGTATGGGTGGGAGAATAGGTATGGTGTATGGGGGGGGATAGGTATGGTGTATGGGATGGAGGGGGGGTTGTTATGGAATGGAGGGGGTGGGGGTTGTTATGGGATGGAGGGGGGTTGTTATAGTGGGAACAGTCATTTGTGTTTCTTTCACTGACTTGTTGGCCGGCAAAGGGACCAGGCCCCATCACCGGGCCCAGGACAGACGCCCGGCTGGCCCCCCTTCTGTCGCTCAGCCCGTGTATTTGCATATTTCCCAGGAATCTTCTTAGGTATCGTTTATATCACCATTTAGGCCTACGTACCTGGGCCCACTTCTAATCTCTCTCTCCCACTCTCCTCTCCAAAAGTCCAAGTTCACCGACCTTGGAGAGGCAACATTTCTGGCCCGCTGCATATGTTATTGCATGAAATATACTCAAATTCTTAAGGAATACGGCAAAAACGCCAGATATTTATTACACCAAATTGTATCCCGTTTTGGGACAGCTTTGTATTGGCAATATCTGAGTTGATTGAGTACTGTAAGCCTCACTGTATCTGGGTGGAAAGAGAATTTTATGAGAACGTCAATTTTTGCCGGATTGTTTAGCTTGTGGTGTTCGAGCTTTTCCCTGAAAGTGTTTCCGGAGATAAAATATTTCCATTTCCCAAGGATGTGAATGTCCCCATTTGCTTATTTGCGAGAACAGCATACGAGAAAATGCATAGAAATATGACATTTGTTTACCCGCTATTATCAGTGGATCAAGCACCATAAGGCCCGGGCCATAGAGGTGTGGGGAGAGCGGAGGCGTGCTAACGCTGAGCCTCGCCTGCTTCAGTCAGCGCGATTGCACGGACTTGCAGGCGAGCCAGCGTGCGCGAAGGGAGCCGGGGGGAGGTGGTTGGAGGCGGGGCAGTGACGTCGCTGGGCCAATCGCCCGCGACGCACTGACGTCAATGCCACGGCGCCGACGTCACGGCGCCGTGATGTTGACGCTGCTTAAGGCTGATTGGATGTTTTCAGCTGACAGCGCGCTGAAAAACAGCTTGGCGCTCGGCTGAAAACTCCAAAGCCTGAGCACGCCTGCAGACGCTCGCGTGAGCCCCCTCTCAAGGCATCCTCATTGTGGATTCAGGGGCTCAGCGCGGAGCGTCCGCACGCCTCTGCACGGCCTGTCCTTCTATGGACTCGGCCTAAGAGTGATTCAGACCTAACACTTACACAGCACGTTCAACGACCAGAAAGTAAAGATTTTATAAATGAATCCATGGAAAACTCTTCAACGTGGGAGAGAAGATGCTTACACCGTCTTTGTGTTTTCAGAACTCAGTATTGGAAGACAATATCACCCCGCCAGTCACGAATCTGACTACTTTCAAAATGTTATTGGTAGCCTGCCAAAGACCTACCTACATTGCATTTTATCCAGACAGGTTAAATAGGTGGTTTTGCTGTTTTGGAAGAACATCAATACTTGTAAGCTAGGACATGTAAGCCAGACGGGGAAACGTATGATGCTTTACTGCTAATCCTGAGGGCAGTCCATCCAGGGAGAAAATATCCACAGAGCAACAATTATCAACACATATGCTTTGGACCATGACATTTGAAATGTAAGTATCCATCTACATTAATGCTCTATTTCTACTTGTGAACAGACAGGCTGCATGATGTGCTTTGTTCTGTTTGTTTTTTGGTCTCGCTTGAGATGCAGACCTGAAGCAAGGACACGGCTGAGTGACCGTTTAATTCCGCATTATTTGCGGTTCATGCATAAAGCTCGAGATAGCGAAAATGTGAGTGTAAACTTCATAGGACCTACCGAAAAGTTGTGCCATTTGTGCTGAATGTATTACACTGCATGTTCTTTTTTTCTTGTTTCCACATACCATCCGGATCCACTACCTGCGCCAAAGAGAACCTACGCCAAGCAGGTTAAGTGGGTGGTTTTGCTGCTTTGGAAGAACATCAATACTTGTAAGCCAGGGCATGTACGCCAGGAGGGGGAAAGCATGACACTTAATCCTTTGGGGGAACAGAGATACACGTAGTGTAGGAAGCAGACTCATAAGAACTAAGAAGTAATGTGGAGGTAGTTGATACACGGGACCTCTCAAAACTGGAATTGAGCGATAGAGTAAGAAAAAAAACGGCATGAACCCTTGTGGAAGAGAGAACAAAGACACATTGGGTGTAAGTTTTACAAACAAACTGGAATATCAGGTGGGCCCAATATGAGCTATATGCAGTATGTTTCTAAAGAACAGTAAATGAGTGTAGAGTGGGGCCTACAGTAGTTTCACTAAATACAAGACAATTGCAGTTACTTGAGCAGTAAGCCAACTGAAATGCCTTACTATGTGTGGTTACAATATAGCCATTTTGTGAATGACAAATAACTTTTATTATGCTAAATTCTCTTTATCTAAATAAAAAGGACACTTTGAATTATTTCAAATATTATCTTTGTTAGTTTATATACAGTATGAAGTAGATCTACCACATTTCCCAAGGGCTGTGTGCCATTTGTAAACAAAATAAAGAGCTTGTTTTGACAGAAACTAGAATAAAATGATTCAGAGTTCTAAATTGGCTCCAGCGCACACCCATTTGAAATCCACCAAAAGCTACTGCTTGTGTTACAAAAACCGGCAAAACTACAGTAGGAAGCATTTTAGCGCTAGCTTTTGGCATGATTAATTCCTTCGGGTCAATACTGTTTGCAATGCTTTGTGCAGCAATGCATGTTTCACTGGCACTGATAAGGTTAATCACACAAGCATTAATGAAATGTCTGGAGATTTGCGGAAGCTGCATTAATATTTCACTTTGAAATAACTTCATCGATCTCAGATTGGTGAAGATGACTGAGTTAGGGCCAAAGAGGGGGGGGGGGGGGGGGGAAGGGGGAAGGCATTGACACGGTCCAAATGATTCATCTATCGGATATAAATATAGGAACTAAACGCATATTTACTAAATGGTGCTGAACTGTCCACCATTCTGGATAAGGGTGAAATATGCAGTGGGTTGCTGAAAAAAAAAGAAAAGCCCGTGCAATTAGGCAGAGACAGCATGCGGGGTAGGCCAGCCCCTATTGGATTTGGCAGGGAGTGGGCATCTGGGGTCAGGGGAGGAGCGGCAGGGGGGATTCTGGAACAGGAGGCGGGTGCTGCCACTCACCTTGTGGCAGCAGGAGGAAGCGGCTGACAGGGCTGCTTCTCTCTTCCAGGCAGGATTCAAGGCCCACGCTGTGTCCTGGAGCCCAGGCTGCACTAAGCTCATGCTGGACAGGACAGTCCCAGCGGGGGTGCTACAAGGGAGCATAGGGAGTGAACTCTTCCCTTAGGGGTCGCTGTGGGGGTGTCCTATTCTATCCTCCCTGCTAGTTCACTTCCCCAGCCCAGCTCCCTCCTCCTGTGCTTGCTAATTCTCCCATATTTGGGCCTGTTGTGCACCTCTGGTTGCTGAGGTCAGGTGGCTGGGTGATGAGTTAGTAAGGGTAAAAAATCATGGGCGCAGGAACTTTTAAGGTACAACATCAGTCTTTATTCATGTCCCCAGGTACGGGGACACATCACACACATATGAGAACGTTGTACTATTTCTGTATTCTCATGGTTATTCATGAACATGGTGCTTCTCTGGGTGCTCACTCACGGACAGGTGTATTTACTTGGTTGTACTTGAGTAATTGGACCGGGCCCCCTTTGGAGTAACATACTTTGTACCGCATTTTCGATGGGCCCTTAATGGGATCCTAGCCAATTCTGAGAAGGTACCGATTATATTCCGTTCCTAATCGAGAACTGTCACTTCCCTATGGATTGAGGAGAATACTCTTATAGATCCGCCTGGAGAGCTGATCCGCTGACACCCGGGTACCCTCTGCATGTAGCCTGAAGTTGCGTTTCCGTTTCTCCCTATGTGGTATCTGCGTGTCTCAGTGGGCCATTTACTGGGGATCCTTGCTATAAGGGCCCTGTCTCTGTCTATAACAAAATAAATAAAGGGGACCGGATCTCTTCTATTACTTTAGGGACATGATTCTTAACTACACTCCCCGAGGCTCCTCTCCTGTTGTCCTCCAGGAACCTAATCTTTCATAAACTTTCTCCTATCCTAAATACTCCCTTGTGATGTCAGTATCCCTATGGCAACACATTGCTTGTAACCCCTTAAAGTATATATATATATATATATATATATATACACAGTAGGGCCCCACTTCTCGGTGATCCACCAATACGGTGGTAATGTTGCCTGACTGCAGTCATGTTTCTGCGCATGCGCAGAAGGTACCACCAACTCTGTGCATGCGCAGAAGATACTGCAGACTCCACGCATGCGCAGAAGGGAATACCGACTCTGCGCATGCGCAGAATGCTGCATTCTGGGATGGAGGAGGTACAGGAAATCGCCGGTGAACATTGCACTTGTGCACTCTGCACAAAAAAATGCTATGTTACGCTTTTCGGCGGGGGCCTGAAACTGCGTGGGTCTGACAATGTCAGAGTTAGTAGCTGTGAGGATTCGCCATCCTGGTGGCGAAGACCGTCTCCTCACCTCAGACCTGCGGCAGTGTCAGAGTCCCTGGCAGCACAGTTGCGCAGTCCTGCTGCACGTGCGGATCTTGCACGGACTGCCTGCCCATTCGCGAGTCCTGGTCCCACTCCCTGCTCTGGTGCTCGGCGCTTGTGCTCCTCCAGCCTCCCCTCTGTGGCACGCCGCGGTGTCCGCCCCCCCTCCGCTGACAGACAGGACCGGCGTGGGAGTGACTTGCGCACCAGGCTCCACCCCCTGACCTCCGTTATGCGCGCAGGTCACCGCGCCCTCAGTCCCGCCTCCCATCCTGATCAGGCTGCATCATAGGGCACACCTGTGTGCACCAGCAGCCTATGGGATTCAGTTTCCTGGTTCCGCTCTGGCTTACCATTGGAGGATCTTCCTTTATATACCCTCTTGTTCCTGACTCTCATTGCTGAGCATAGTCTAGTGTGACGCAGTGCCTTGCTGCATTCAGTTTCTGTGACCTTGCCTTTCCTGTTTACCTCTTGTTGCCTGACCCTGCTTCTCTCTTTGGACTCCCCACCTCTGCTCTCCTGATCCGGCTACGAACGACCATCCTCCTATCTCCAGTCCTGACCTTGGCTAGGTACTAAAACGATCCGCTACTCTCCTATCCTGAACCTGTCTACGTACCCCGACGATCCGCTACTCTCCAATCCTGAACTTGGCTATGCACCCCGACGATCCGCAACTCTCCACTCCTGACTTGGCAAGTACCATCTACTATTCTCATATCTCTAATCCTGACCTGGCTTGCACGACCAATCTACATCCTAGGCGAGCCCGCGTGGCTGTGGGTTGGCGTTACTCAATTCCCTACCTCAGCACAGTGGTCGCGCTTCATTTGTGGTGAGCTACGCGTTACAGTAGCGAAGTGGTAGAAATTGATCATAACAAAGTCATAAACTGATCAATGTGGCAAAGGTGCACAGGGTTCGGGCTGGCGCCCTGGATGGCTGTCCCATCTGTCCGGTTGAGTATGTGTGTGCTAGTTAGTGCACAATGAAGGGTCTGTGTTATCATGTTTCCAGTTGGTGTGTGTTCCGTAAGCGCCTGCGTAACACCGGCCTTTACCCAGGTACATATGGAACGCAATTATTCAGGAATGGTGGAGTTTACCGGGGTTGAGAGTTCAGGTCACCTGTTTGTGTGTTTCTCCGCGGTGGAGGCAATGAGATGCGTTAGTAGCATATGTAGGAGTTATTGTGGGTCCTGGCATCAGGTATTGCCAGAAGTTTGGTTGCTATCCGATTGTTTTGTGAGTTTGGTCTAAGATCATGCCGGGGTGGTTTGGCTAGGTGGCTTGTATCCTACATAGGTAAAACAGAAAAAAGTCGGAGCACTGCAGCAAAAAAGACTGAACTGGCAGCAGGTAAAATAAAAATAATTTAATTGGCATTAAGCCAACAGAACATGAGCAGGTAAATCCTCTGACGCGTTTCGTGCTTCTACAGCACTTTATCATAGCGTAACCTTCCTAGTCAGACCCAGCTCCTAAAATAGGTGTCTCCCACCTCACATGTAATCCACTTCCACTTTGGATAATCAAACTGATGTATAACACCTGATGATAGCGGCCCAATCTGCCAATGTAGGATATCGTACTGAGATGGGAAAACACCAATCCCAGGAGACCTAACAGATGCAGCCAGATCCAACGGCAGGCAAGTGTCAAGACAGGCAGAGTATGGCAAAATCAGGTGCAACCCCCTTTCCCCTATACCTAAGGGAAATCGCCAACTGATATGCTCTATGGAGGTTGTCTTGCAATCTTTTTACGTACTGATAATGGGTAATGTTGGGCACCCCGTTGGTGGACACTCTAGATGGATATCCACTGGTAGGCTCGCCTCTCTGTCAAACATCATGAAGTATGATGTGAACCCAGTGGACTCATGTCTCGTACAGTTGTAGGTATGTGCCAAGTGCTCTACATGTTTGCTCCACTCGGCCTTCTCAGAGTCCTGTAGGGTACCCAGCATGTCTAGCAAGGATCGATTGAATTGCTCCGGAAGGGCATCTCCTTCAGGATTATAAGGGGTTGTACGGGACTTCTCGATATTAAGTAGCTTCAGGAGCTCTTTGATCAGCTTGCTCTCGAAGTCACACCCCTGATCTGAGTGCATCCGATTGGGTAGACCGTAATGAACAAACTACTTTTCCCACAGTACTTTAGCCACTGTGAGGGCCTTTTTGATCTTTTTTGGGGAAAGCTTGGGGCGTATCGGGTATAATGATCAGTTATCACGAGAACATTCTCGATGCCCCTTGAGTCTGGTTCGATACATAGGAAGTCCATATAGACTAGGTCCATGGGACCAGAGCTCTGCAGGTGGCCCAATGGGGCTGTGCGTGTAGGCAGTGTTTTCCACTGTATATAAAGCAAGCATCTCCAGCAATGGTGTTCCACGGATTCCTGCATTTTGGGCCAGAAGAATCGGTCTCTTATCCAAAGGTCTTGTCCACTCCCAAGTGCTCGCGGTCATCATGTAGAGACCTTAGAACCTGGTACTGCAATCTTTTCGGCAGAACTAGTTGTCTCCTATCTGGGTGGTTATGATAGGGGATGACTCGATAGAGAAGGCCATTGTCAAATTGAAGCTTGTCCCACTCCATCATGAGGATAGCGACCGTATCTGCGGGAGCACGCTTCACTAAGGAGGGATTCTATCCTTGGATGGCCCGACGTAGGGCTCCAGCCACATGATCTCATTTCTGAGCCATAACTAGCTTTTTCCACCTCATTATAGAGTCTTGAGTTATGGAGATGGCTTCCAGATGGCAGTATGCCAAAGAGTCCACCACGCGGAGTTCGGAGAAGGCTACTTTGTCCTACACTATAGTTGCTGTGGAGCACATTGCACGAATCCTGGGACCAGGAATCTCTTCCCATTCTCCATTGTCAGGTGCTGTGCTCAATCCGGGTCTTCAGGACCATGTGTCGGTTCCGACATTCAGGGGGCCTAGCTTGTATTTTAGAGTGAACTGATAGTTGGATAGGGTGGCCAACCACCTGTGACCGGTGGCATCCAATTTGGCGGAGGTCAGGATGTAGGTCAATGGATTGTTGTCGGTCCATATGACAAAAGAGACCACGTAAAGATAATCATGTAGCTTATCTACAACTGCCCACTTGAGCGCTAGGAATTCTTTTATGGACTGTATAGTTCTGCTTGCTCGGTGTTAGACTGCGACTCACATAGGCTACTGGCCGGAGGCCCGCAGGGTATTTTTGATGTAGTACCGCTCCCAGCCCGTTGAAGCTGGCATCCACATGCAGGACGTACGGTTGATCTTGATCTGCATAGGCCAGGACAAGAGCTTCGGTAAGATTCTTCTTTAGCTCCAGGAATGCCTTCTCACAGGCGGAAGTCCACTTGTCTCGTGGAGTCGCTGCTTTTTGACGAGGGTCGTCCGGATAGATTCTCAGCAAGTTATTGAGAACTTTGGCCTTACTTGAGTATCCCTCCAAAAATCTCCGACACTATCCGTAGAATCCCAGGAGGAAGGAGGAAGGAACGGAGCTCCATCATGTTCTCTGGTCTAGGCCAATTCACTACTGCTTCCACTTTGGCTGGATCGGTGGCCACTCCTTCCACGGATACGATTTGGCCCATATAGGTGACGAGATGCTGCAGAATCGATATTTGTCATGGAACAACTTCAGACCTTCTTTTTGTAGTTTATCCAAGACCTTCAGGAGGCGTTCTTCATGCTCTTATATCGTCTTGCTAGACCAGACACTCTCGGGGATTCATGTCTCTGATGGTCTTTTCCATCAATCTCTGGAAAGTGGCAGGTGCCCCACAGATGCCTTGGGGAATCCGGGTGAACTGATAAAACCCAAGGGAGCAGACAAATACTGTCTTCTCTTGGGCTTCAGGGTTCATGGGGACCTGGTAGTACCCAGACCGCAGATCCAGCACACTGAACCACTGACTGTGTGAGGAGGAGCAGTTAATATATCCAGTGTTATATCAAATATAAAAAAAGTAACAGAGATAGTGCAGATAGTATATGATAGGGGTGAATCAGTCTTAAGGTCTAATAAGGTTGCACTCACAAAACTTCCTGATGTTAAAGGTATGTCAGAGATTCTTCTCTCTCTGACTGGAGCCCTTTTGCAGATGAATGGTTAAATCACAGGATACCCCTCAGTGTGTGTGATTCGTGGTCACTGACATATAATAGGAGAGAAATACCACAATAGTGTATACTATTTCCCCAAAATGTATTAAAAGTACAAGGTATGATTAACACACTCACATTTTCCAATAAAAAACATACATGGGAGAGAACCGCCGACAGGATGGAGCACTTGACCGGTAAATGCTGCTATGCGTCTCACTCGCGTCTCAGCCTTTCCTTCCGCATGCGTCACTTCCGGACGACGTCACAAGTGAGGGCGGAAGGACGCCTTGCCTGTAGACACAGTTCCGGTTGCCAGTATCTCCAAACTCCGGTTCTCCCAGAACTAGCTCTGACTCAATGCGTTTCCAGAGCTCCCAATTTGAAACGTAGGCTGCCCTCCAGAGAAAGTTTTTAGCTTGTGATAGTGGTGGGCTTGTACTGACTGCACAAGTTTGTCAGCCAGTTGCTGTACTACTTCCCCGAACTCCGAGTCTCCGGATGAGCGGCGACTGTTGCAGCCAGACCAGTGGCTGTGAACTGACCCAGGACTAGCGACGTTCTTACTAGGGCTTACAGAAGGGTAGAAGAGTTCAGCCCCCAAAGACACCTCGGGGGCCTGTCCGGGACTAAAATCCACCATCTTTATCAGGAGGTCGGGGTATATAAGCGGGCAGCCACTGGGCAGGGCTCCAGGAAAATGCAGGGCCCGAGGACCATCATCTTCACTTAATTCGTCACCAGTGATAACTAGAACTACGCTCCATCTATACGTAGGATCCCATTTTCGGCCTAGGGATCGATCCGTGTCTACACCAGGAAACTGCCTCAGGGAGGGACAGACTTGGTGTGGGGGAATGGTAAGCGGGCGTAAGCGGGATGACTCCTCATAGGAACCAATAACTACTATACAACCTGGTATAATATAACTGCTTTATTGTTTTACAGTATAACAAAGAACAATTTATCACATCAATACAATACAATGCAATGCACTAACATCAATGGTGGTCCCCCAAAGTACTGAGGGTGCCCTGGACACCTAGAACCCCGGTGTCCGCAGAACAACCCCACCCAAATGTGAGGTAGCGTTACCCCCTGTGAAGTGTAGGTGCATGGTGTTACCTTCCTGGTGAAAGGTCCTGACCAGGGAACATTTGTGGAGCACAGTTGGATCAGGTCCCATGCAGCGGGGCCTCCCACATAAATACCCTCACACCTTACGCTGCAGGCCGCGCACGTGGTGATGGCTCCAGCCAGAATGCCTTGCTTATGGCAGCCACACGCGAAGCCCTCCGCTGGTCACCGCGCAGTGGTGCGGGGGTTGCAGCTTTCTAAGGGAAGGTCCCTATCTAGGGCCTTCCCTGCAATACTATGCTCAATAGGGGTCGGGCCTAACTGGGGCCTTAGGGCAACGTTCTGGCCTAGTCCAGGGGCTTTCTTGCTCCCTGGACACATCCGTACACCTTGGTGGCTCCCTCAGGACTAACCATGCTGGCTTCTAGTCCTGTGGAGGAGATCCGGATCCACACAATGGCTGCTCACTACTCATTGGCTCGGGTGGACCATGTGACCTATCCCCACCCGAGGCTTCTGGGAGTTGTAGTTCCGCGATTCCCAAGATGGCCGCCGCAACTTACATTCGGGCTGCCGGAGGAGCGGAGCAGTTCCCCCTCCAACCGGAGATAAAGAAGGGAGACCCCGCTATACAGGAATAAACGAAGTGCAAGGACACAAGGAAACATCTTGCTCAGGCACTAGCTGAAAGCAAATGGCTTCATTATAAAGGCTGAGCCCAGGTGTAGCCAATTACAGTTTCCATCTTGGCTGAGGGTGCATGAAGCCACTTCTTGTATTCTGCCATCTTGGGTGATGGCGAGTGAAGCCACTTCCGGTTGTTGGCCATCTTGGTAGAGGGGAAGGTAAAGCAAAATCAGATCTCAGCCATGTTGGTTGAGGCAATGAAACCAGAGATGTTAAACTTTTAAGTATGTGCCAGTGCTGAATGGAAATGGTCGCTATGGCGGGGCCTGGCAAATGATTTTACAGATTTATATCATATGCTAATTTGCAAAATTCTCTCAAATCGCTAGATTTGTTGAATGCAGAGATTAGAAATAGGGCACACATACCCTGTTTCACTCAATGTCTGGTGATATTTTGCTGACAGCTTGTAAATATGGAGACGTTATAAGCCCTTTGAGGCTTGGTGAAACGTTTTGCAGGGAATCAATTTTTTTGGGAGGGGGAAATTTATTTTTCAAATGTAGTTGTCCTGGAACAGGAATATCTATTTCTGCTCTTTCTGTTCAACCCCCTCCCCCCTTTGCAGCTTCTGCCTGTCAGTTCCTTATGTTCAGCTGCATGTATATTTGCACTGAACACACACAGTGCCTGTGTGTTAGACACAATGTTGCAATCCCTGCCTATGTACATGTAGTCAGTGGGTTGCTATAGCAACCTCTGAGATCTTTCTCAGAATGGGCTATTCTGCCCTCCCCCCTGTCTTGCTGACAGTTAGTCTGTCCCTGAGACTATTCCTGTTACCCAGATTCCCCCACCGTTCCTTTTCATTCCTGACTCTGGCTGAGTGAGTACCCTTCTATGCTTCACTCCTCTTGGCAAGGCCATTTCCTTTTTACCTGCCCCTAACTACAAAGCACCCATAGAGAAGCACTCTCTCACAACACCATACCATCCACAAGTGCCTGTATATGATTTATGTTTGTCCAATAAAGTGAAGAAAATATAGCAGGACTTCGTGTGCTTTGGAAAGGGGGCTGAGTTAAAGCTAACTGGAGCTACAGTATTCGCACATCACACGTGACCCTGGTTCCAGGATAGTAGTGAATGCATTTTGGACAATTTGTACATCTCTAGCAAAGAGAGAGAACAAGGTTAAAAGATGGATGAAAGAAAGATGCAGAAGAAGAGAGTGTCTGAGTACACCTCTGGCATTTAAGGCTCTGGTTAGGTATTGTTAAGAGTAAAGGTGCAATTATGTCTTTGTATATTTCAAGTTGGAATTGTAACCTTGGAGAACTAAGATTAATACAATGGCTGGCCTTGTCAAAATGTTTATTTTAATCAACAGTGGGTGCAGTTCGTAGAATTTCAGTGTCATCTTTAGTCACATTGTTTTCAATAACGCCTGCAAGTGCTTTTGAGACATAAAGGCAGAGATCCACAAAAGGATACTGTGGAAGTATAATATTTTAATATTACTAACGTATGTATAAGTATGAGAAAAGCCATGTTTTGTGTTACAGTATATTATGGGTAACAGTGAAGTAGTAGACTAGACAAATGACAGAAGATTTTTCCCTTCTCTGAACTGACACCTTATAATAGCTGACCCTGTGTATATTTCCCTAAGGTGGGCCCTCAAGTCCTTATCTGTTCATTGTCTCTTTGTAGAGATAGGCTGCGCTTGTAGTGCCGGCGACGGCGATGCGACGTCGCGTCAAAACAAATGTATTGCCGCCTTCGTGTGCGCTTATAGTAGGCACGACGCGACAGAGTGACGGCTTGGTCGCGATTGCTGGAAGTCACTTCAATTTGATTTTTCCAGCGACCGCAGCGTGACATCAGTGTTGCCGTCACGTCGCCAGCACTATAAGCGCGGCCTTAGTCAAGAGATATACAGCTATTAGCCTTGAAAGGGGAAGATGAGATTGTCAGGCAGCAAAATCTTTTCTTTATGTTTAGTCGGCTAAAATAGATAGCAAATGTATTACCAATAATGACATATGAAATTATGCATGCCCGCCCCCTTTTTGGGGTATAAGTAAGAAAGTTTTGGAACATTTCATCAGTGCATTTATGTTAGATCAGACGCTGATCTAGAATTTGATATGAATGTACTCTTGCAAGCGCCCGCTGCAATAAAGATTGCTTTTGTCTAAATAATAATAAGTGTGAACTGAGTTTTTCCGCGACAATACTAAACTTTAGCTTACGAGTGAAGGTATGCTAAAGCTTAGCACCCTTTTGTGGATTTTGGTCAAAAGAGAGGTTTATACATGTTCCCAGTGATAGAATATCATGGCGGGAACTAAAGGTAAGCCCTGATTGGGCTGTTGGTTTCCTCTGTATGGTGACGGGACGTATGGATTGCAGTATCACATCACACAGGAGAGGGGAGGTTTATCAGAACATGAAATCATTTCCATTCTATCTATGTGCAAGTCAAATGTGTGGGCTGACATGCAGGCATCCATGTTTAGGTGTGGAAAGTTATGGTGAAGCCTGGTTGTTGAGTTAGCATGCAATAAAATAACTGGTCGCACTGCTTTAATATTGGTTTTCATTCAGGTGATACAGGATATGGATGGCAAACTTGTCATTTCGTACCCTTGAGTTAAAGATACAAAGCTCTCAGGCACTGGCTTCAGGCGTGTGTCTGCACGTGTGGCGTCCGCTAGCAGCGCGCATCAAATGACGTCATCAAGCGGCGCCGATCACTCTGCAGTCTCAGCCGGCCACAGAAGCGTAGATAGCGTAGATTGCAATAACGGAGATGGTGCCAAGTAACAATATAGGATAAAAACACACTGCAAGTAGTGACAGAATGCGCCCTCTTATCCAACGCGTTTCGTACTTCAAAGGTACTTCGTCAGGAACACACGCCTGAAGCCAGTGCCTGAGAGCTTGCTTCCACCGCAACTGCCACAGTCAACACGTCGGGAGACAGCTGTACTCCATCGGGCTGCTGTATCCATACTGAGGGGCTGCTGCCCTGCATCACGGTGTCCTGTGCGATACTACAAGCGAGACGTGAGAGGAGAAGGGGAGATATCCAGTGATCCTTACCCACCATCTGTTGCTGACTGGTAACATGTCCAAAACATGTACTGCTAGTAACTATTGAATTGATGTACGTGCAATACTCACCTGTTTTATCACATTATAATTTTATATACTACACTATGAGGTTTTTTGCGCTGTTTCTTTTGTCTTTGTATCTTTAGCTCTGGTCTGTGGAGCCATTCCACGAATATAGCAGCATATCCTCACCATATAAAGTAACAGGTTTATATTATATAATATCACTGAATTATCACTTTATAACACTAATCACGAAAATTCACCCTTTGTTCGTACCCTTGAGTGCCTATCTAAGGCTATGGCTCCAGCGGTCACGGCTGCACGAGTATTTCCCCCAAATCTGTCTCCCTGGTTATACCTCTACACTCGTCTCCTACACCCTGCTTCAGCACAGGTGACTCAATGAGTGGCTCCGTCTTCGGAGCCAGGGATTGAGCCACCTGTGCTGAAGCTGGGATATCCTGAACCTGACCTGTTGAGGACTGGAGTTGCCCACCCCTGCATTAACATAACACAATGTTTCAGAAAAATGACATTGAATTTATCAGTCCATTAGACCTTTATGTCTTTTCAGAAATAATATTATAACACATATCTGTATAGCGCTTTCTGTGCATCACATGTTCGGCAGCGTTTTATAACCCGTTGGCACATCCTTCCCATCAAGCAGAGGCAGCAAAGAGGTTAATCAGCAGAAAAGTGAATTTACATTTTATAAATTACATTAACTATTGCTCAAAGCACAACAAGGATAATGCAAATCTTCTGGGGTCATTTTCTGTCATCGTATAGTGTACTTACTGGGGAAATTACCCGTTTTAAAACTTCCTCCAGGGGAATCAAAATGGCCACCAAATGTTGCCACTCTGTGAGCCAATAGGAAGGCACAACACGGCCAATAGCTTTCTCAGGGCCCCCGGACGCTCACTCTGCCTTCTCCCCTCCAGGAACTAACTGTGGAACGTGCGGGGTCCATCCCAGAGCCATAGTGGGGCCCAGCCAGACAGGCCAAAAATCAGAAGCTGGGCCTAACAGTTGTCCCTGCGCTCCCCCACTTCCCCCGTCTCTCCCCCCCCCCCCCCCCCCCCGCGGCCCTGGGAAGACATAACTTTGTCAGTTGCGGCTTCCTATTGCACGTCCCTTTAAAGAGACAATCCAAGCAGGTGATTTTTTTTCCATTTTTTAACATAGGATTCAAGAAGGGGTTTCCGGAACCAAACCCCATGAATTTCAGCCTCCGTACTCACCTCCGTAGGGGGTGCCAGTAGCCGCTGTGCTCGGCTAGCAGGGATCACGTAATGGCGGAGTTTGAAAGATCTGGTGCCCTTCGGGCCAATAGGAAGCCGTTATGTCATCCGGTGCGCCTTCCTATTGGCCCACATGACATGGGACCTTTAAACTGTGCCGAGTTACCGTGTTAAGTTTCTCTGGGTGCAGGGTGTCTTCGGAGCTGAAATTAACGGGGTGAAGCTACGGAGACCCCCTGCTTCTATCCTATGTGTAAAAAAATAATTGCAAAACAAATAGCTAGCTTGAATTGTTCCTTTAAATACCTTAAAAAAAAATACAGGAAGTTACATTGGTAACTATCCATAAGTATCATGAGAACTGGGAAGCTCAGGGAGCTGAAAAAGCGCAGCTCAGCTCAGAAGCCGAGGTTCATATGCTGTTAAAAACTGCGGGTGGGGGAGGTTAGTTAGAAGGGTTTGCCGCTTTCCATTACTTTATGTAAAAGGCAGGTAGAAACCACACACAAATACAGCTATGCAAAACAACAGATCTACATATAAAGAACAGAAGTGCATTATCTATACTGCACTGTCAATTTTGATTTTGACCATTTTTCTAATGATATCTGGAATGTGTCTGAGAAGGTTGACAGGTCAGCTGCTGTGTCCTCGTCACTCACGAGCATCCAATCCATCCGTTTAATCTTATTCGGACAGGCATCCCTGATAGCACAGATTTGGAGTTACATTTTCATGAAAAGTTCTTCTTCTTGCTTCTAGAGAGAGACCTTTTTTTTCCAGTTTGGGACATATGTTTCCCAAGGGCAGATGGCTCACAAAATGACGTTCTAAGAAAGAACTTTGTAGACTATATCAATTGAATGGAGGAACAGCTGCCTCATATTCCACCTGTTCAAAGTTTTTGTAGCAAACCAAAGAATCCCCATCACTCCATGCAGGAAACTAGAAACTGCACACACAAAAAAATCATCGGAATAGTTTAAAAATCACATGAAATAAATATTTCGGGAATGTCCAGATTTTCATTGGGCACGTAGCAGTAAATCTTATTATATTGTTTGCTGCACCTTAAGGCCGCGTCCAGAGCCTGCGCGACGTCGAGATCGCCGGCATGGCCGATGGTTCGCGCAACAAAATAATTTTGACTTTGCGGTGCGACGACCGGGTCACGCACGCGGTTCAGCCAATGAGAGCGAATCGCTCACGTGACGTCACGGGCACGCTCCCGACATGCCTCCCCATTGTGACTCCTCCTCCAGGTCCCACAGGCCAGTGACCGCCTCTGCAGCAGGTGCGCGTGATGCCATGCGCTCCGTCGCCCCCGGGCCTACTATATCCGATGCCTAAGGCTGCGCTTATAGTCCGGCGACGGTGACGTCACGCTGCGGTGCTGGAAAAATCAAATTGACTTGACTTCCAGCGATCGCGACCAATCCGTCGCGTTGCTTCTACTATAAGCGCACGCGACGGCAGGAATACATTTGTTTTGCCGCGACGTTGCATCGCCGGCGCCGGCACTATAAGCGCAGCCTTATGTGGGTTTGTTTAAAAAACAATCCCACACATGTTATATTTTTCCATTCATCTTTATTTTATTTTTTTTACAGAATTTGAACCGTGGGGTCCTTTGTACGTGCTCTCACGAGCTGGGCCCTCGTTACCTATTTGTATCCGTTTGTGCATGTTTGTCCTCGCTTGTACACTATGTAGCTGTTTATGTTTTTGTAAAATACATAGCTGTACCCCCATTGTACCACGCTGCCGAATATTTTGGCGCTTCACAAATAAACGATAAAAATAGTATGTGCCAGTGTTCGGTACTTGGAGCTAAAAATAGCGCCAGAGGATCCCCTGGTTCTGATCCTGTAAGAAACCATTATAAATCTTACAACGAATTAAATCTTCCTACAGTCAGAGCATTCAAAGTCCTTAAAATGTGTGCACATCCAGAAGTGGGGGGCAATCACCACCAGCAGCTGTTATAAAACTACTTGGTGTTGTCAGTCTAATTGTAACTCAATTGCTACAAAATCCCAACCTTTTAATGCAAATACAGGCATACCCCTCTTTAAGGACACTCACTATAAGTACACTCGCAAGTAAGTACATATCGCCCAATAGGCAAACGGCAACTCACGCATGCGCCTGTCAGCACGTCCTGAACAGCAATACCGGCTCCCTACCCTACCGAAGCTGTGCGCAAGCGGGGAGACTATAGAGCCTGTTACACATGCGTTATTTACATCAGTTATGCACGTATATGACGATTGCAGTACAGTACATGCATCGATAAGTGGGGAAAGGTAGTGCTTCACTTTAAGTACATTTTCGCTTTACATACATGCTCCGGTCCCATTGCGTACGTTAATGCGGGGTATGCCTGTGTTACATACATGCTCCGGTCCCATTGCGTACGTTAATGCGGGGTATGCCTGTGTGCACGTATTGTCTGCTGTGTAAAAAGTATGAAAGTTTTCATTCTGACACCTTGTGAGTTCAACACCACTTGTATTTATTTAAAATTGTTATGCTGTGGGCGTTTTTTTGCGCTTTCTTTTTTAATTTCCATATCTGTCGACTACTCTAGTCTCTCAAATTCTGACTCTAGCTTGGGACAAAAAACGTTCCCTCTATGCCATTACTCATAGCCTGCCCAAATGGTACCTTGAGGTCCAGGACGTCTTCGACAAAAAACAAGCTGAGGAACTTTAACTGCATTGGCCCTTTGATTGCGGCAAAGCCCTTCTCCCAGGTTCTGTTCCTTCCCATGGTCGTATCTACCCCCTCTCTGAACCGGAAACAAAGGCCATGAAGGACTATATCCTGGAGAACCTCCATAAGGCATTCATTTGCAAGTCCTCTAATTCTGCAGGGGCAGGGTTCTTTTTTTTCCAAAAGAAGGACATATCCTTGGGACCCTGCATTGAGTACAGGGACCTTAATACATTGCTCTCAAGCATCTGTATGCCCTTCCTCTGATTCCCGAATTGTTTGATCGACTGAAGGGAGCTACTCTTTTTACGAAACGCGACCTTCATGGAGTCTACAACATTATTCGTATTCCTGTGGTCAACGAGTGGGAAACAGCTTTCAACACCAGGGATGGGCACGAATACCAGGCCATGCCCTTCGGCCTGTGTAACGCCCCATCGTTGTTTCAGTTCTTCCTTAATGAAGTATTCCAGGATCTCATTAACCTTTTGGTCATCGTATAAATTTGGACAATACCCTCATTTTCTCCAAATCTGTGGAAGAACATCAGGCTTTGGTTGAGACTTATTCAACATTATCTCTTCGCCAAGTTGGAGATATGTCTCTTTAAGCAACAGAAGATTTATTTTCTGGGATACAATATATCTTCTAACAGCTTCAAAATGAACCCAGCAAAGGTCTCTGCTGTCCTTGACTGGCCTATCTCCACTGCCCTTAAACCCATTCAAATGTTCTTGGGCTTCAACAATATCTATTGCTGGTTCATCCGGACTTTCTCCCAGGTTATAGCTCCCTCACGAACAAGGGAGCAAATCCTTCGCTATGGTTGCCAGAGCCTGCCTTTTAAACACTCAAGATAATCTTCTCCACAGCACTCATTTTGGCCTACCCTGAACCTTCCAAGGCCTTTGTTCTAGAGATGGACACTTCTGACATTACGGCTGGTGCAGTTCTTTCTCAAAGGAGAGAATTCCAATACAGGTTACACCTGTGTGCCTTCTTCTCAAAGTTTTTCCAGGCAGGGAAGAATTACGAGATGGAGAACAGTATAGTACTTCTGGCCATCAAGATAGCCTTGGAGAAATGGTACCATCTTTTTTTAAACAGAAGTCCCTGTTACAGGGCCATACTAATGAATCCTGACCACATGGGTACTGCCCCTGACAGAAACATAATAAAGTGGGGCCTGACCTGCACTATGCTTTGGTAAGGATTTTTCCTACCTCTACTCCCCGAGATCCTACACCTCCTGCCATGCTGAATTCTTTAACTCTGGGTACCAGACTTCCCCGAAGTGTCTCTGCCTTATATACACCCTATGACACAGCACCTGTGTCACTACTGGGTGGCGCTAGCATCTCCTCTCTTATTAACCCCTGGCATTTCTGCTAGTAATTGTCAGGATCGGGCGTAGGCCCTGCCCCTGTGATCCATCCCGCGACATCACCGGTGGCGTGCGTCAGCCACAACCAGTGCGCAGGCACCGCACCGCCTGGAGGGGAGACGCACCAAGTCTGGATTCCTGGTCCCGCCTCCGTGATGACACGGGCAGCGTGCGTCACACGCCACCAATACGCAGGCGCCGCGCGGCCACAGGCAAACAATGGGTTACTACCCTCATTATCTGCTCCACACCTGTAGTGCATCCCTCTCCAACCTATCGAAGGACATATTACGTCTAACTAACTACTGATTGCCCACACCCTCCTGCTGCTTCTCCATTGGCTGCTTGTGATTTATATGCTCAGCCAGCCCTCTGGCAACCTGGCTGAGCATAAATCCTGTTTATGTATTGTGTGATGACCTCAAAGCTTCCTGCTGCCCTGTCTAGTCTTGTTTTGCTTCCTATTTTTGACTACAGCTTGTACCTGGACCTCTGCCTTCTCTGACCCCTTGACCATGGCTACGGATAACGACGATTCTACTCTCTCTCCCCCGTGACCACGGCTACAGATTACGACGACGCCACATTCTCCATACCTAGACCATGGCGGTTTTATTACTACCACCCAGGCCTCTCCTACCCTGACTCGGCTACTCGACCATTACTCTGCACTCCGGACGCGGTCACGCGGTTATAGGTCGGTGGCTACTAACATCCACACCTCAGCCCCGCGGTCTCATCCAGTTTGTGGTGAGCGCACGTTACAGTAACCCAACAGAGGTGTGTGCATGGGGGAGGGGGTTACATTATTTTAGATAAAAAGGTTAAAGGTGGGTTATTTGGTTACATTAAAATATATATATATATATATATATATAATATTATTTTTTTTATTAAACTTTGTTTATTTTATGCAGGTCAGGAGAAGAATGTGTATTGGATTTTGGGAGACCCCTATGTTTATTTGGTGAGTGGCAGTACGGAGTATGGGGGACTTTTCGTTTTAGATAGTGATAGGATACGGGTGTTTAGGAAAAGAAAGAGGCACTTATGTTGGGCAGGGATCTTGCTACTGGTTTTGTGCTTAGCAGGGGGGTAGACGGAGGCCGTATATTTTGATATTAGATGTAGGAATGTTTTGGGTAAGATACCATACAGTAGGTTGGTAAGGAATATGAGGGGTGATTTGTGTTGATTTAAGGTGGCCGTTTAGAGGTTTGTTGTTGTATGGTATGAGATAGTACAAAGGGCTTATGAGAGAGGGGCACGGAATGTGAAAGGTTTTGAGTGGTGTAGGAGGAAGTTGAATAGGTCTATGGAAAAGTATGTGGTACAATAGGTATAGGTGGATTATCGGTGAGGCACAGGGATTTATAAGGGGATATGACTGGGTTATTTAGACGTGATGGGGTGCACCTTTCAGAAGTGCAGATTGATATTTTGAATCTTGGCAGGAGGTTTAGAAATGGCGGTGAGTTTGTTTTGTGGGGGGAGTCACAGCCAATTTAAGGTGTTAAATGGCCTTAAATGTGGCATATGATCAGGAGGTCAATGGGTAATTCTCACCATTAAGCAGGCTCAAGGTTTGGGGGATCCCACGGGTGCTCCCAGGTGATGTAATAGGGGCATGCCTGGCCCTAGGGTTTGGTGGACATCGTGCCAGGAGAACGGTAGATGTGGCTTTTGGCGAGTCATGATAAGAAGGATAATGAGCTCGATGGGGACCTATACGGTGAGAACGTGGGGACCTCCTATATGTGTATTTATTAATACAGCAACACTCCAGTGATCTTAATAAAACAAAGTCCAAAATATTTATTCACAGCATGGTCAACGTTTCGGTCCAGCCCTGGACCTTTGTCAAGACCTTGACATTGATCATGCTGGGAATAAATATGGTGGACATTTTTGTTAGTGGCTTATACAGGTTCTCCTGGTTATAGTTGCCATGCACCGGTAGTCGTAAACCTACCCTACCACGAGTGCTCTTTTTTCTGGACATTGTGTATGTATTAATTAACCTGTGGCTGTTTCACCTCATTTATGGTGTCCCATTGGTTTATTTTTTAAAGGAGGGCATTTGGATACACCACTGGTCAAGCAGGTGCATAGTATAGACTATACGCAATTTCGTTCACCATTTCACCAAGAGGTTCCAGTGCACAGGAGCATGATACAAGCTAATGTGACCACAACTGTGAGGAGTACTATGTTAATTCATGATAACAGTTTTACATAATTAATAATACTTTATGTAATGAACCAGGCAGCTTTTAGTGCACCGCACAGCTAACAGGTTCGCTTGGAACAGTTTGTATGGATCCCCACTTTTTCTGGTGGATACCCTTTATACAGCAATGATATGACAGCGCCCAAACGTTTGGAAAATCCAATCCCCTTACAGTTCTGACATCAAAGCAATAAGCTAATGCCCTTTTATCTAAATCAAGTTCCTGGGTGACATTCAGATTTCTTCAGACTGCTGAAAATCAGTGCGGACAATCAGTGTGATTAACACACGATTACATACTTATTAACAGTGAAAGCAAGCCCTGCCTAAAGCCAAAGTAATTTTACTGGGCGGATGGAACTTGTCGACATTTGTCTACTATGTATCTACTGTATATAACCCTTAAAGCGGAAAATCCATCATATTTTTTTTTTACCCAGGATTGAAGCAGGGGGTCTTCTCCGGACCTGAACCACATTAATTTCAGCTCTGGGGACCCCCTGCTTCCCGAGATACCTACCTTCGTAGTAGGTGCGAGCAGCTGCTTTGCTCGGCTATGAGAGATCACGTAGTTGACGCTGTTCAGAGCTCCCGCGCTCTTTGGGCCAATAGGAAGGCGTGACATCATCAGGTTCGGCTTTTTATTGGTCCGCGTGACACGGGAGCTTTAAACTTTAAAGCCCTGCTTGCTCAGCCGGGAGCAGCTACCGGCACCTACTACGGAAGGTAAGTATCTCCGGAAGCAGGGAGTCTCCGGAGCCGAAATTTAACAGGGTTCAGCTCCCTGCTTCAATCATGGGTAAAAAAAAGGTGTTTGGATTGCTTGGTGGCAGTGACCGCCCCAAAAATCTAAATCATACTTGCCAGGCTGGTGAAATCTATTGCATAGAATGCAGATACTTTTTTTTTATATAGATATATTCCTCATCACAGCATAACAGGCACTGGAAGACATGCATTGTACGTCTAGAATAAAAACAGAATTGAGACACACACAAGAAGCTTGCAATAACGGCATAGCGTAAACTCATTTATATTTGTACATCTACTGTTTCTATTTATATGCAACCAGTTTTTATTCTATGCTTTATTCAGAGCCTGGGGACCTTCTAGATCAGTGTGGAATACATCATTATACTACGGTAAAAAATAAATCAGTGAGTAACATGAGAGAATCTAGAAGGTAATTATGAAATGACATGCATAAAAATTAAATGCACGTTTTATTTTTTAAAGTCAATTATGTGAATATTTTTTTCACAGCCCATGACAGTAAAACACTCCTTTAGAAAAGAAAATATTTTTCTTTACCAGTTTTTTGTCATGGTTTATTTTATCCTTCATTGTTTTGCAATGAGTTGCATCTTCCTCTGGTAATGACAGGGTTAAATGACATTTAAAACCTTACTCAGCAATTTGCATAATCATCTGGATGCATGTTGACATTTAAGAAATACAATGATAAATGGCTTAAAAAAATAAATTATATATACAGTATATACATTACTTGTTAGATAAGTGAGCAGGGGCCTAAACCTATATACAATAGCAAGACAATGTCAGATAAATTGTGCAAGAAAATAGGGGCAAATGTGAAAAATATCGCTCGTGTTGTGATTTCTTTCTGCAAACATTAAATCAGTGAAAGAAAACGTGTGATTTTAGCCCTTACATAAACCTCCAGTCTCTTATAAAACATGGTATCTGTAAGCAGAGTTACAAAAGCAGAGAAATCGTGCTGCAACAAGATATTGACTATTCTAACTTTAGATTACTGTGCCTATTTAAAGGCCAGCTTTATAAAATATATATATATATAAATATATATATAACTTCTCCTTGGCAAGTTCATTTTAAGTCATTTTATCGCCTTTTCCTTCAATATCTTTTCAAAATAAATCGCATTAAATGAATTAGCGCAGGCCTTGGTCTGGCAGCCTGTGGCTTTAATTCAGTTTGAGGCCTGTGACCTCTGACTCCTTTTTACTATACTAACTGAGCTAAAAAGAACACTTAGCAATTTCTCCATTTCCTACTGGAGATGGACTCAGGGGGGCACGCTGACTGGGGGGGGGGGGAGAGAGAATGGAAGCAGGAGGAAGGGAAACAAACTTTCACATAAAATTATGGTATATGGATAATTGAGAAGTTTAAAAACATGAATCTAATTGTGCGGTCCCTAGAGAGGCAGATATTGAGCCATCCTATAAAAGGTTTGGAGTATCCCACTGGTGATTTATTGCTAAATCCTAGTATTTTTCAATACATTATAGTTTTTAAATTGTGTTTAAATTGAGTGTAGAAGAGCAGAGGCCATTAGGAGATGCAGAAATGAAGATTATATTTAAATATTCATGCATGCAGTACCTTATTATTGAATCTGAACACTAACAAAATCAATATTAAGTGCGGTTTGACATGAATTTATTTATGAATTTCGACTTTCTAAGTACTGTATTTTTTCACTCAAAAATTGTGAGTATAATGTAGTAATGATATCAAAACAAAGTGTCAGAGTGCATTAGCTTAGGAGGTTATAAACCTCCTTATTAAGGGTCCCCATATAGTCCTCAAAAGTGCTTAGTATACAAAATCAAATTTTTTTTTCTTCTAAACACTTAAATACGCACACACAGGAAGTAACTGAGAGTGGAGAATGGCAATGCTAACACTTTGCTGTTCTTAGCATCTGAGCAGAACGAAGGGAACAAGACTGTTAATATCAATGTGTTTGGATTAAGCTCCTTCAGAATGGAAATAGCACTACCTGTGTGTTCTGAGCCAAAATCTAGTAAGAGTCCAGGGCAACACCGTCCTATTCTTGGAGTTAGGCTTTTCCCTATCTGCAGGTTCTGGGCGGGGGATGCTCTTCTGTAACACAGCGATTCATTTCTAAATGCCACTACAATAAAATTGATAAGCATTTGATTTTTTATTTTGCAGGTCCAAATAGGCTATTTTGTACGAAAAGAACAGAAAACGCAGATCCCACATATATTTGGAGTATGAGATTTTAACACCGTCCCTAATTAAATAGGTAAAACAATAGGGTGTGTTTAATTGAAAATAAGAACCAGATGGGTACAGCGCACAAATTAAAGGGCCTCGTATATTTTATTTTTAATGCCATAAATCGCCAATGTTTTGGTTCCTATAAACCTTTCTTGGGTGCCACGAATAAATAATATCTGACGTGATGAAAAGTGGTTGGCTCCCAAAAGCTTGTAAATGTGAAATGTTGTTAGTCCTTTCAGATTGAAAACCATATTCGCTGAACCACCCATATGATCCTGCATACAGCCTCTCAACCTCTCCAACGTGCTCATCCAGGCGCCAGAATACAAAACCAGAATCTGGCAATCAAAACAGAGACCCCCACTGCTCAGAACAATACGGTCAATATACTAGGACCATGCAAGTGCAAACCCAGATGAATCGCCTAAGATCCACCATATCAGGCACTGTTACAAGAACTTCTGTTAGGCAGCCCTTTTCCCAAGCAGGGCACTCATTGTCTGACTTATCTGTATTAGTTCTCAAAGGGAATTTTATAAATGCACAGAAGAGAAGAACATGGGGATTAAAATAGGTTTTACTCCTGGACTCTAAAAATGATGGCTTAAATCAGGGGTGAGCAAACTTTTTATGCCGAGCCCCCCTTTTCATCCATAAAATTTCTCGGGCCCCCCCTGCCTGATCTAATCAATCACATGAACCCCCCCCCCCCTTTATTAAATGGTATACAATGTAAATACAAATATGTCTAAATACTTACATATTTCAACAGCTCGCGCTTGCAAAATTAGGCTGTGTTCACGCTGCCGCTGAGAGCGGTGACATCACCAACTCTGCAAGCATGAACACAGGGTGTCCTGCATAATTTTGCAAGCACGAGCAGGGGGGCATGGATCAGGGCTATTTTGCGTGTGTGCGTGTGTGTGTGTGTGTGCGCATTGACTGCTGCTGAGCGTGCTTCAAAGTCAATTTTGTTTGTCTCCCGAAGCGCCTGGCTTTGGAGACCGTACGCCCCCCAGTTTGCGCACTGCTGCATTTAATCACAACACACATACACACAATCACAACACAGACACAGCACACATACTCAATCACAACACACACTAATATCACAACACACGCACTCAATCACAACACACACACAAAATACAATCAATCACAACACAGGAGTAGGAGGGGATGTCTGTGTGCAGGGACGGAAAGTCCTGCCCCCGCAGCAAGGCCCCCCCCCCCCCTCTGCAAGACACAGAGCAGAGAAGCAGCCTCAGCACGGAGCTTCTGGCCGCTCGTGCACAGCTCTGCCCGCCCCCAGGTTTCCCCGCACACAGCCTGCGCCCCCCCCGTAGCTCTGCCCGCCCCCAGGTTTCCCCGCACACAGCCTGCGCCCCCCGTAAATAATCTTGGCCCCCCAGTTTGCGCACCGCTGGCTTAGATGAAGATACTGGAATCATGATAAATTATGACAACATTAACCAACTTCCTACGTCACATTTTAGAGAAGGTGTGAGCATTACAGCCCGATACCTCTACCCACCTCTGCTACTCACCCATCTCTGACACCTAGCATACATAGCCCCTGGTAATTGATGTTAAGTCTCTCTACATTCCACTTGAAGACTTTGGGCCTTATGTTATAAAGTGTAACAGCGACGATATGGCGCTGATGCCTGAAAAGCCTTGTTGCCTTCAATGGGGTTTTCGATGGGGTTTCCCCAGATCAGGTCCATCCCTAGGCGGGAAGCAGGTAAGGCCCCACCTAGGGGCCGCAGGTCTCAGGGGTGGTAAGAGGGAGAGAGTAGCAGCACTGCTTCTTTCCTTTTGAATTTATCTTTAATACATGTAGGATTGAAGCAGGGGGGCTCCGGAGCTGATCCACATTACTTTTGGCTCCGGCAACCCCCTGCTTCCTGACATACTTACCTCCTTAAGGGGTGCCGGTATCTTCTGCTCAGGTTTAAAGTCCCCGGTCACATGGGCCAATAGGAAGATGCATATGATGTCACGGCTTCCCATTGGCCCATGTGATGGGACAGCTAAACCTGAGCTGAGATACCGACAGCCCCTAAGGAGGTATGTATCTAAGGAAGCGGGGAGTCCCACAAGCTGAAATTAATGGGTTCAGCTCAGCTCCGGAGACCCCCTGCTTTCTACATCACTTCAGTATACAGTGTATATATATATACATATATATATATATATATATATATATATATATATATATATATATATATATATATATATATATATATATATATATATGTGTGTGTGCCTTCTTACCATGCTACAACAGTACACTTGAAGAAGAAATCTATGGGGTTTCGAAAGCTCTGTAGGCTTTAATTTAATTTACAAAGAACTGTAACATTGGCCGGCTAAAAGGTGTCACGACCTACAATGAATCTGCATTTCTCCAGGACCAACACAGCTATTCGAACCTTGCGCTACTGTACATGTTAATCCGTTAGAAATGTATCACACACACCACATACAATGTCAGCGGTAACTGTACCAATGTAGTGAAGTGTGCAAAATGAGGGCGTGGTAAATGGCTCGCACAATTAGGGGAATACAAAAATAAAATCCCCTTTCCATTTTGCCACCATTAAATGCTATTTGTAAGCAGTATGCAGCTACTTCTTGTTAAGTCACAGAGTTTGTCCTACCACCTTTGGACATCTGAAACACGACCAATCCGATATTGTCATCATTTCTTTGAAATTGGGCTACAATAATTGAATACGGGTAATACTGTGACTATTATGTATTAAATCAGTCCCGTCATTACCAATATAGTCTACGTTCCTATGAACCCCAATAGGCACAAGGCAATCGGGATGTCAAAAAGAACCCTACTTACTTGGCAACATTAACTAACAGTCAAAGAAAGAGGCCCCGCTGCGCTTAATGCATTGGTAAGACCTTTAAAATGAATAATTTTACAACAGCATCCAGACTAAAACAATTAGCAGTCAGATAAGTTTCATTGCCTGCCAGAAATTTGTTAACTCATCTATTGTTTAAGTGACTGATGGTAATTAAATGTGTGAATAGAAGCTTCTGCTGCTCTGTTGCTTGATCCTAGTACATTTTAATGCTTTTAAGCTTTTTAAAGCTGTCTTTAACATTTGTACCAATACATTGTTTTAGAACCTGTTTAATGAGATAAACTGTATGGATTGATTTCCTTGCAATAATGATATTGTAGAACAGAGAGCATGGCGATTGCCGTGTAAAAAAGGACAAAGCACATGTTGGATTTTTTTTTTAGTAGGAAGTACAGTAAAGCAATGTAAAAAAAAAAAATTGGAAGCAAATCTGGCAGAAAGGGATAGTGTCATCTTGTGTCTATTAGCACCAATGTATCAGACATCTCCATTTCTGTTCTGTGTCACCTTGAGATTTGGGCAGTGACAGAGGAAGAATGCAAATATTATAATGGAATGTATCACATTTTGTGTCTACGTGCTACAAGCCTGAGGTGGCAAAAATCTCTCTCCTACCTTACAACCTTCATTAAAGTAACCGTCCTGCTTTCCTCTTTTTACAGTTGTTGGTTTGAAGCAGAGGGCTCTCCGGAGCCGAACTGTGTTAATTTCAGCCCCGGGGACCCCCTGCTTCCCGAGATACCTACGTCCCGCAGTCGGTGCCCGTTGCAGCTCCGGATGGGGTGTGTGGGCCTATCCAGATGGCAGCTTAAATGTCCCTCATCGCGCGGGCCAATAGGAAGCCGTGATGTCATCCCTTGTGGCTTCTTATTGGCCCGCGTGACCGGGGCCTTTAAACCTGCGGAGCTGCTACCGGCAGCCGCTACGGAGGTAAGTATCTTGGGAAGCAGGCTGTCCCTGGGGCTGAAATTAATGGGGTTCAGCTCCGGAAACCCCCGGCTTCCCACATATTAAAAAAAAACTCTTCTGATCCTTTAAATGTACGAACCGGAAATACAAAGGCCCACATCGATAAAGCTCTGTTATGTCAGTTTTTTTTACATCGGTGGGAAGCACGGGGTCTCTAGAGCTTAAATACTTTCATTTCAGTTCTGGGGACCCCCCTGGTTCCCATGATAATCTGTAAATGTAGCACCGGTACCGTCCCCTGCCGGGGAAAAATAGCCGTTTATATCTCCTACATTACGCTGGCCAATAGGAAGCCGTAACGTCATTTAAACAGCCAGGACGCGCCAGGGCAAGCTTTTGTGTTGTGCATCTCCAAAATCAGGGGGTGTCAGGGGCTGAAATAACGCCCTGCTTCCTACCTATGTAAAAAAAAAGTGGGGGGGAACCCGGGGGGGGGGGGGGGTTGGGGAACTGTTGCTTTAACATCAAGTTAACACCACCATATGTATCTTCAATGGACAATACCTTAACGTTAAGTCTTGTTTTCTCCTGTAAAGAGCATAGCATTAACTGTAATCGCCGTTAGTGATAATGAGATTGAACTAAACTGGAGTTATTTCCCGCTGTTATTTCCCGGTGTTATTTCCCGCTGTTATTTCCGATGGTGTATTTCCCGTGGTTCCGATTCCCGATATCCGGTGTTATTTCCCGCTGTTATTTCCCGCTGTTATTTCCCGCTGTTATTTCCCGCTGTTATTTCCCGTGTATTTCCCGGTGTTTGTTATTTCCCGCGTATTTCCCGGTGTTATTCGGTGTTTATTTCCCGGGTTAGGTACCCGCTTTTTTGTTATTTCCCGCTGTGTTATTTCCCGGTGTTATTTCCCGGTGTTATTTCCCGCTGTTATTTCCCGCTGTTATTTCCCGCTGTTATTTCCCGCTGTTATTTCCCGCTGTTATTTCCCGGTGTTATTTCCCGGTGTTATTTCCCGGTGTTATTTCCCGCTGTTATTTCCCGCTGTTATTTCCCGCTGTTATTGCCTTCTCCTCCCTTCTCATTCTCAACTTGAGTTAAAGACCTATTTTAGTGTCTGGATTGGAGTAACGCTAAAACACTTATTTTATTTATAAAAATTATTTACCAGGAAGTAATACATTGAGAGTTACCTCTCGTTTTCAGGTATGTCCTGGGCACAGAGTTATGATGATAAATACATAGTTACATTAAGTGAGCAGCAAGGGTATACATTATATACAAGACATTGCATGCACTGTAAGAGATAATATATGTTATAGGCGTATGTAACAGTTACAGACCAGATTAAAACGTGAGACAGCTTTAGTTTTGAAAAAACACACACAGCGTCACGTTGTTAAAAGATAACGCAACCTTATGCTAAAATAACGTGATGTAAAGCCAATGCTAATGTATAGTGGCCGCTGTTTTTACATACATTTCACTTTGAGGATACGTGTTAACTTCAGGGAACATGACATCGGTTCCAGTGTTAGATAACATCACGTTATCAGCCCAGATTGAATGGAGCTTTGTGTATCTAGACCTATGCGTTTCACATTTGATACAGCCACCAAGAGGAAAATTGCCATTGCAGCTTTGCCTTGCTACAACACCCCTCTGTGTTATTCTCTCAACTTAAATGAAAGCATCTCTACCCAACAGCTCAGGTGTATAAGAGAACCAAAATGTCAGCTTAATCTCTACTCCTTGAGAAAGCGGCCATATTGGTGCAAAACGCACAGGAAGTTTTTTCCTGGGCTTTTTTTTATCTTTCATATATGATCCAATAAAGAACTTTATATTGTTCTAAATATTCGGGTTCCCCTTCTACTTCCAGCTTGCTGTTGCTTTGCGTTTTCCTTTCCGTCTAATGTCTACTCCTGCCTCCTTCGTCAAACGGGGGTCAGAAAAAAAAAGCACATATAAATATTTTTACTCTTTGACGTACATTTAGTTTTTTGTTTCATTTACAAAGAAGACAATATATTTTGTTGTCTGATACACAGAACTCTACACTTTAAATAAAAGGTCAAAATCGCAACGGAAGCTACGTGACTTGTATGAATGTATGTATGTATGTCTTTATTTATATAGCGCCATTAATGTACATAGTGCTTCACAGTAGTAATACATGTGGTAATCAAATAAATAACAGATAATATAAATAACAGATCATGGGAATAAGTGCTTTAGACATAAAAGTAACATTAAGGAAGAGGAGTCCCTGCCCCGAGGAGCTTACAGTCTAATTGTTAGGTAGGGAGAACGTACAGAGACAGTAGGAGGGAGTTCTGGTAAGTGCGGCTGCAGGGGGCCAAGCTTTATGTATCATGTGTTCAGAATAGCCACAGTGCTACTCATATGCTTCTTTAAGCAAGTGTGTCTTAAGGTGGGTCTTAAACTTGACTTAGACTTGACGAGTCTATATGATAATGATAACATTCATTTAGGAATTGAAATAAAAAGAGAAGCAGGCTTCTGGACTCTTAATGGATTCGCAAAGTTACTTATGGGATCTACAATTGACACATCTTTGCAGTGCCTTTCTTTTACAGAGGAACTTACACACAAACCATTTACCCAAATGAAGCACACACAGTGCACACAGGGACCTTACAGTGCAAGCAATACATGCAACATTACTAATTAAAATTGATTAACTTCTCCTTCCAGTTTTAAAAAGAACGTAACAATTCAGTGGGCTTGGTTTTATTCCCAAACGGATACAAAAAAGTGCATTAACGTAGCTAGCGAACTCGGTTTGGTACTGTTAATTGTATGCTCACATTTGGAGTCTGATGAAGAATGGCAACTGTTCTACACGCAGCTTTCTGCAAGGATCTCAAGACTACTAGATTATGGTAAAAAAAAGCCAAATCAAAATAGCATTTTTTTTCTGTGATCATCTACAGTAACTCCGGTCCCCAAGGGTTACCAACAGGGTCAGGTTTTAAGGATATTCCTACTTCATTCAACGACTATGTCAACTGTGCTGAAGCAGGTATATCCTTCAAAACTTGAACTGTTGGTGGCCCTTGAGGACTGGAGGTCACCACTCCTGATCTAGCTGGTTTAAATCTAAACTAGGCAGGAGGAAGGTGAATTGTTCCTTAAAACTCTTTGCGTCATGTAGCTTTCATATAATCTGTAATGGAACATGTATTTTAAGGTATCTTTACCCCTTTACCTTAGTGATACGATGAGTATTTTTAGCACTCAATGTGTATCACAAAGAAAAAGGGATGTGATGCCTACTAAGCAACTATGTTTCTCAGGATATCCCTGCTTCAGCACAGGTGGCTCAAGGGATACCTTTAAAACCTGACCTGTCGAGGGATCTTGAGGACTGGAGTTGAGAACCCCGTGCTGTACTCTTTAATGGGTGCTCAAGTAGGGGAACCAATTTAAAATAGACACAAACTGCCCCCCCCTCAAGTACTCTCCAATTTGTTGCCACTTTCACTTGCATCAAAGTCTCTCTTGTAGATTCTAAATGCACATATAAACTACCAAGCGAATACGCACGAGCAGCAGCAAACTATGCACAGAAGACTGCAGCCAAGTCTAGGTTAAAAGTCAAATAGCATTTGGAGCTGTTTGATTTATAATATTCATCAGCATTTTTTAGAAATGCTATCGTCAAGAAGGTAAAAAAAAAAAAAAAAAACCTTTTCCAGTAAATCGATGTATTTTGCTATAATTTTATTAGGAATATAAAAGGAGCCTTCTGAAAAGTGCTTAGCGCGCAAAAAAAGAAGGCAAGCAGTGGAAACATTAGTCAGTCTGTATTAGGAATACCATCCTCACATTTTATTGTTACTGTCAAGATGTAAAAGGCAGCGCTTACAACAAAATAATACATAATGTATTACAGCAGCAGAAACATTAGCAGTCATTTTTATTCAAAGAAAAAATTGGACGCACAAAAACGAAGAGAAGGGATAGAAACCAATGGACAACATTTGCTGTGGTTCACGGAAGGGACGCAGGAAGATGTGCAAATTGCCATATTGCAGATAAAGGGGTCGACAATATCTATACATTGATATTTTAATTCAGGGTCTATTAGTGCAAAGGGGTTAAAACCCCCATACCGGAGTAGATTGTGACACATTCTTTAAACCCCTTTCCCTCACTGCGCCTTACCTGTGGAACTCCCTCATACTCAGTGTATACGCCGTGCTCCTTCTCTCCCCGCCTTCGAGGCATACCTTGAAACCCACCTCTTAAGCATCCCAATAGCCTGGACTCATGGCTATTGTCCTACAGTCACTCCTACCAATCATTGTGGCCAAGCACTGCTATCTACTGCACTTATTCCCTCACCTGCTGTCTCTGTAAGTCTCCCAACATACCACTTAGATTGTAAGCTCTCCGGGGCAGGGATTTCCTTTCCTATTGTCTGACTTTGCTGCGCTTATTGTATTATAATTCCCAGTACAGTATTGTCTTTGTAAAGCGCTGAGTACACTGCGGGTGCTATATAAATAAAGATATACATAAGAAAGAAACATATAAAGTAGCACCAAAAGTGATATTGTGATTAACAATTATAAATTGGGGATATCAAAGGAATAGAAATAAATAATATAACCTATACAATTGGAACAATATCCTATGTGCATAAAAAGTAATAGTGAATACTATTAAACTAAATAACAAATCACTACATCTATAAACCGTGAACGAAGTGAAAAGAAGTTATAGAACCAGTTGCCTAGCAACCTTGAGGACTGAAATACACAGCCTATACACATTCATTCATTTCCCCTTTGAGAAAGTCGCTTGTATGTGACGAAACGCGTCAGGGAGCGTCACTGCGACATTACGTCATCACGCATGCGCACGACGAGGCTGCATCGAGCACGGATTAGAATTTCGGCCAGCTACCATAGGAGAGACTCTCTGGAACTCCTGCAAATTGGTTTTGACTGTTTCAAGGAGCCTGTGGATCTCTGCACCAGCTACCATCTCTGCAGCATCAAGTGAGAGTTGAAGTGTGGATCCTGAATGCAGATTGACCAGATTGACGGTGATATTTATCACAAATTGCTTTTTAATTACTAACCCTTGTGAGTGAATTTCCCCCCCCCCCCCCCCTTCCAATTTCAAATTAAATGTACCTTTTACCGCTGTGGGGCGTGCGCTCTCTCTTCTTTTTCTCCTAAAGATATACATACTTACATACATACATGCATACAAATTCCTGATCATAAACGTGGAACTGGCTTAGGAGTGGTACTAAACTTGGACAAAAAAGCATACTATAAAGGCACATGCATTGTTTTGCAAAAACATCAACTTTGGTCAAAACACTTCATCTCAGAGTACTCGGCAACTAATACTTTACAGTTCAAGCTCTGAGCAGGAGCACTTTGTTGCGGTTTAATTCTGCTTTATACATTGCTATGTACAGTGGCAGCACTTTACTAAAACAAACAATTAACAGTTAAAGCAGCAATCCTTTGTTTGAAATGTATTTATTTACAGAATTGAAACTGGTGGGGAGGAGGTTCCCGAGCTGAACTGCGCTCTCTCTAGTTCGGTTCCAGAGATATTTACCTTTTTTTTATGTGCTTTGAAAAATCAAAGATGGCTGCCAAGTTGTCCAATAGAAAGCTATGTCACTGGTCACATTGCAGCTAAAAACAGCCCGGTTTAGCTCCAGAACATTCCCAGGTACGAATTATTTATAAAAATAAGTTAAAAAAAACAAACAAAAAAACAGACCACACGGATCGCTACTTCAAGCTATAACTTGGTACACCAAGCAGTTTAAGGAAATCCCTAAGATTTTCCTAACAGACAGTATTTGTCAACATGACTGCAAATACCGGTGCTTCTTAGGCCAGGTCCCCAGTGGCCGCTCTGGCTCGTGCTGCGGCGTGCGCGACACACACCACAGCACGGCCCTCTCCGGGGCAGTCCCCAGTGGATGTGACTGTGTGGGCACGTAAAAGCGCTGTGACACGTACGCTGGCAGGAAAGACAAGAATTTTGTCTTCCCGTGCCGCAACGAGATCACGTGGTCGGCGCGCACCAATGGAAGGGCAGATATTCCCCCTCATGGCCGCGACCCCCCGTCATGGCCCTGCCCCCCGCACTCCCCTAGAGCTCCCTTACAGACCGCCGTTGGCTGTGGCCGCAGCCCTCAGGACATTGTGTGCTGGGGTTATTTTGGAGTACTCTCATTTGACAGGCAGTTTCCATTTCTTTTTGGAAGGTAATAATCTGTCCCACAGTTTACCGACGTAGGTTCCTAAACCCATTCACTGGCATTGGAAAAACATTTTTCGGCATATGAACTAAGTGTCCTTCTGCCGTACGACACCGCCAATAACTGGAAGACGCCTAATGACTGTGCTACATGGACCCGGTGTACTGAGGCGTCGGGAGTTGTTTTTATGGTTTAGCACCACTTAGTGAATGTGGTCCTGAATGTTTAGTCTATAATGCTTCCTTTAAGGTACAAGTCATTGTAAAACGATTGGTTTCGCGAGTTCCCATGATTTTCCATGCGCTCTCCTCATGCCAGGGATGTTTGCTAGAGACTGAATGTGTCTTCATTATAGCTGGCAGTTAATTTCCACTAAAACAAAAAGGCCAAAAAGAGCACATTTTTTTTAAATCCCCAAGGTTACAACATGCGTGTATGTTTCACCTCTTCCAATCCATACTACAATTGATATTAGGGCATCTAATTAAAGTCCTTTCATGGCATGGAAAAAAAAATACGTTTTTGAAATGGCTTACCAAGCATTTCACAGCAGTTTGCCGTCTCACCTTCCACCAGCTTACTGATCTCATAAGATTATTTATTTGAGTCTGTTTTTCAGATATTGAATGTACTTACTGTTCATTGAGTAAGGATGGGAAGTAAATCCCCAATAGGTGCTTCCAATATCCGGATAATGATTGCAATATAGCAAAACGTCCAGGAAGTAATATGTCTTCTGAAAAATTGGCGTGCAGTGTATAGGCATAGATGCTCACATGGTAGCCATAATATGGGATAACAAATAAGGGGTGAAGAGCCCCACAGTGAATGTGTGAAGTGAGCACTCAACAAAGAGAGCCCACCACACACCCACTAATGGGAGCGGGACACCTAAATCCCTAGGCTTGAGCAAATGAATCGCCTGGTAGGTTAAACAGACTGCATAGCATTGAAGAAAATAGTTCACTCACAGTTTGTAAATGTCCTGGAAAGCGTGCCTCCTTCCGGTAATGGTAAATCACAGTGAAAAAGAGTGGTGAGCACTGCCTAGAAAAATGAAGGGATGGAGGCTGATAACAAAATTAAAAATGCTTTATTCTAAGGCATAAGTAGACCGAGCTACAAAAAACAGGTTCTCTAACGCGTTTCGCGCTGTCGTAGCGCTTTATCAAAGAGTCATTTTTCTAGGCAGTGTTCCACCACTCTTTTTCACTGTGATTTACTGTTCATTGAGGCTGGACTTAAGTAGCAGGTGCAAGTCCGCGTTTCCTGCAAATGGCTATAATGGACCTGCCGTTGAAACGTGGCTGCTTGCTATTTTGCACCCTGCCTGGCCAGCCGATCCTAGAAGTCGGGCCTGGTCGACTGAACTTGTGGCGTCACTTTGGTGGCGTCCGCGTCGTCATTTGACGCTGCGAATCGGAAGGAGGAGGAGGGCGGCAGAAAGGGGGCGGTCGGCGTATGTAAGTGCGTGGGGGCGGCGGATTTCGAAATCCGCCGCTGAGCTCATCTACTAGGTAACTATGTAACTATGTAACTATGTAACTATGTTACATTATATAGGCTAACGGAGCTTCATGTATCTGGGCCAGAAAGGGAACATTTCGGGATGACAGGATAAATAATAACCCAAATCAAATGACACTGAATATAATGTTATTACCAGTGTGGCAGCCACAAAGACAAATGTAAGAGGGAACCAGCTTTTTGTGTGCTGTTTAGTTAATGGATGCATTATTTTGACAGAGACTTGTCTTGGTCCTTCTGGAATTCCACAATTGTGATCTGTTGAAGTCCGAGATTTCACCGGGGTGGTAAATATCCCCATTATGTTCTTAAATACGCACATTAACATAGTGGGGATAATTACATAGTGAACATGTCGTCAATAAGTTCATGCATGTGTGCAACAAGCTTAATCAAATATGCATAAGCTCATTAGAATCTTACAGGTATTATTTTTAACCTTCAGTAAAAGTGGTAATGTTCTCTACAGAGCAAAACTCTGTGCTAAATTTGAATAAATTTGCTAGTAAACAGCAAGCAAATGCGAAAAACATATTCTACTAATCAAACCGGGTGAAAAATCATGCAGTGTGAGATCCACATTCATTAACTGAAGGGAGGGCCACCCACCTATTTTGGCCACCGACCTATTTGAGCCACCCACCGTTTTGTCTTGCTTGCCACTGCTAAATAATCCCTTTGTTTAAGTAATGATAGAATTTATAGAAATAGCTAGAATCCACATAGAATGATACACAGCACCTTTTGTTACTAGATTGCAAGCTCCTTGGGGCAGAGACCTCCTTCCTGTTGACTCAGTGTGTCTTAACATGTATGTAATCTTTTGTCATACAATGCTATGGTTCACCCTCTCATATTGTACTGTGCTGCGGAATACGTTGGCACCATACAAAGGAAAGATAATAATGATGGGCTTCCACATATGGAAAAACGTCCAAAATAGTGCATAATGCAGGGGCGCGCTAACTTTTCAGTCTGCGCCCCTTGCCTGCTCTCCCCCCCCCCCCGCTCCCCCCCCCCCCCCTCCTTACCTTGTCTCTGGCATTCTGATGTATGTATGTCTTTATATAGCGCCATTAATGTATAGTACATAGCTCTTCACAGCAGTAATACACGTGACAATCATATAAATAACAAATAACACAAATAACAGGTCATGGAAATAAAGGCTTCAGGCATAAAAGTAACATCTCGGAAGAGAAGTCACTGCTCCGAAGAGCTTACAATCTAATTGGTAGGTAGGAAGAACGTACAGATACAGTAGGTGGGCATTCGGCTAAGTGCGTCTGCAGAGGGCCAAGCTTTATGTATCATGTGTATAGTAGTAGCCATGGTGTTAATCATAAGCTTCTTTAAGCATGTGGGTGTTAAAGGTGGCTAGAGAGGGTGCTAGTCAGGTATTGAGGGAAAGGGCATTCCAGAGGTGTGGGGCAGTCAGTGAGAAAGGTTTAAGGTGGGAGAGGGCTTTAGATACAAAGGGGTAGCGAGAAGACATCCTTGAGAAGAACGCAGGAGTCGGGATGGTGCATAGCGAGAAATTAGGGCTGAGATGTAAGGAGGGGCGGAAGAGTATAAAGGAGCTCTGTTTTTGCCATATTAAGTTTAAGTCGGCTGAGGGCCATCCATGATGATATCGCAGAGAGACATTCTAAAACTTTGGTCTATACAGCAGGTGTAAGGTCAGGAGTTGAAAAGTAAATTTGAGTGTCGTCGGCATAGAGGTGATATTTAAACCCAAGAGATGTGATTAGGTCACCTAAAGAAAGTGTGTATAGAGAAAGGAAAAGAGGTCCAAGGACAGAGCCCTGGGGTACCTCCACAGAGAGATCATTAGAGGAGCAGGGGTTAGCAGAAGAGATGCTGAAAGTACGATGGGAGTGATAAGAGGAAATCCAGGATAGAGCTTTGTTACGAATACCAAGAGTATGGAGAATGTGAAGGAGAAGATTGTGGTCCACAGTGTCAAATGCTGCAGAGGTTGAGTAGTATGAGCAGAGTGTAATGACCTCTGTCTTTGGCAGCATGGAGGTCATTAGTTATTTTAGTGAGGGCTGTTTCAGTGGAGTGAGCAGTGCGGAAGCCAGATTGTAGAGGGTCTAGGAGAGAATAGGTGTTGAGAAAGTGGAGTAAGCGAGAGAATACAAGACGTTCAAGGAGTTTAGAGGCAAAAGGCAGGAGGGAGGCAGGTCGATAGTTAGAAAGACAGGTAGGGTTAAGCTTGCTGTTTTTGAGTAATGGTATAACTGTTGCATGTTTGAAGGAGGAGGGAAAGGTACCAGAGTAGAGGGAGGAGTTAAAAATGTGTACGAGTATAGGTATTATAGTAGGAGCAAGAGGTTTTAGGAGATGGAAAGGAATGGGGTCAAGAGGGTAAGTGGTAGAGGGAGAAAAGGAGATCAGCAGTGATGCATCCTCCTCTGAGACAGCGGAAAAAGAGTCAAGGAAGGCAGGAGGAGAGTTAGGAAGAGGTGTAGGATGGGAGGAGGAGACAGAGGAAATGTTCTGACGTATTATTCCACCTTTTCCTTAAAATAATCGTCAAAGTCCTGAGGTGAGACGGAGGAAAAAGAAGAGGCAGCTGAGGGTGGTTTGAGTAGACAAAGTAGAGAGTCAAAGACAGAGAAGAGTCGGCGTGGGTTAGACTTGTGCATGTTGATTAGTGAAGAAAAGTAGGCTTGTTTAGCTTGCGAGAGGGCAGAGATGAAACAGGATAGCATAAATTTGTAGCGAAGGAAGTCTGCGAGAGCATGATATTTCCTCCAGAGGCGTTCAGAGGAACGAGTGGAGGAACGTAGCATGTCACGACATCACGACGTCACGTTGCCATGGCAACACGGCATCATTTGATGCCGCGTTGCCGTCTCCAGAAGCCGCAGGAGATAAGGTAGGAGCGTAACAGAGGCCTCACGCACGCTCTCAGGCATTTAAATTAAATGCTTTGGTGAAGAGTGTAAAGCCTCTGTAAGCGCCCACTCCAAAAAAATTGTGTGTGCCCCCTAGTTTGCGCACCCCTGCCTTAACGTTTACTTTGTGTGGGTGTAAAAATTGAAGAAGCCACGTGTTAAACAACCACTGCACTGCTTTTACTTGGTATCTAGGTTTAGTACACAAACTGTACTGGAGTGTCTGGAAACACAAACTAGACTGGAGTTAATTACCCCTGATGTAGTGCACTGATTACACACAATCAACACATCAAATAAAATACAGCCACTGGTCAACAATAAGATACAAAAGTGTCAAGTACTTTTAATTGCTGCTCACATTACATATATTCTTTTAATTCACGGCTGCCTTTATATAACACTTTTAATTCACGACTACCTATATATAACACTTTTAATTCATGCCAGTGCAAATACCTCTCAAACAAGTGATGAACGCACTATTTAACCGATCTCTTGTTAGCTGTTGTTTATGAGTCATTTTTGGTGTGCATTTTTAATATAGCAGCTGTCTCGTATAATTCCGCTGCCTAGCTTTAATATTGTCAATTACTTGCTTTACGGAGCAAATTATTCATTCCTAGTAAGGTTAATAATTATTCCATTATAAAAATGGAGATGTAACAAAATGGAAACCACAGGAATGATAAAGAAAAACTTAGAGGAGTGGATTTAGAATAAGTCCCCAGTTGCTGGTATAACGTGAGCATTATTGCTCATCTAATGTGGTTAAAAACAACAGTCAGGAAAAAATAAAACCTCTCTATAAGTCTGCTATCTTTCCAAGTTAAAGAGGCAGTCAAAAAAAGAAAAAAGTTTTAATATAGTCAGTCTTTGATTACCTTTATTGGAAACTAATAATAATAATAGTGTGTTCTTGTATAGCGCTGCTAGTTTTACGTAGCGCTTTACAGAGACATTTTGCAGGCACAGATCCCTGCTCCGTGGAGCTTACAATCTATGTTTTTGGTGCCTGACGCACAGTGAGGTAAAGTGACTTGCTCAAGGTCACAAGGAGCCAACGCTGGGAATAGAACCAGGCTCCCCTGCTTCACACTCAGTGCCAGGCAGTGTCTTTACTCACTGAGCCGCTCCCTCTAATAACCTAAGCTTCCGGTCAATTCTCCCGTGATCGATCAGCAAAGATCCTGCTTCCCTGGGTTCACTAAATGGCTGCCTTTCGGTTTCAATCAATCCTTCAGTCAGTGCAAGGTACGATTTATAGATGGCGCGTACGATTTCGTGCGCTGCTTGAACAAACTGCAGCAGCCGTATTGGGCTGGCTATAGTGCACGCGAGCGCGGGCTTGATGCAGCCAATGAGGGCGAACCAGCCTTGTGACGCGTCCGCCTCCCCAATCACTCCATCACAGTGCACCCATCGCTCGCGCGACGCCATGCGCTCCATCGCGCGCCTACTATAATCTTAGCCTAACTCAGCAGCTACAATCCAACCTTACATTGCTAAGATAACATTATGTATTGTTACAGTTTGCAGCTCCAACTGCTGGGAACATTGGCAACAAATGATCACAAACAGGAAAGTGTTGCAAAGATCTAGCACTGCTGGGGACTGGGGAGGTGTGCTAAAATCTGCTTTAGAAATCACAGGAAGCTTTAAAACTCATTAAAATAGCATTAAGAGATGAATTTAAAAAAATATAGTAAGTATTATCTAATACTACAGAACTGATTTATTTAACAACAAAAAACACATGTACGGTAGGATATTGCATGAATTGATTGTTGAAAAGTTCCCATGTGGTCTACTGAGATGAAAAAGGGGCACTTCTATAATCCTTTCAAATAAACTTCAAATCTAAATAGTATAACATTAAGGATAACTAAAAAAAAAAAAAATACAAAGCTATAAGAACATGTATATGCAGAATAATTCATGAAAAATACAAACACTATAAAGATAATGCTATGAACAGGGGCAGCAGGATCAAAATGATGAGTTGCTTACTCAAACTAATGGATCAGTGACAATCCTAATGTTTCCACATTATAGGTGAAGGATAATGGATAAATCTATAAATGAATACAAACTTTCCTCTAGCTACAATACAAACTCAAAAGGTAAACTTGCATATAGAAGTGAAAGTGCTATGAAAAAGCGGTGGAACCATGCGTATGATTTAGATAAATAAAGGGGACATAACTCATCGTCCCTTCTTTCACTAATGGGTATGAATATATACATATAAGTTAATTTTCCTTAAGGGAAGTAGCACAGAGCCCTAAGCAACAGAGCAGCATGGCAGCTAGGCCTAGGCTCCCCGTCCCCTGGGGGACGGGGGCGAGGAGATAGCAAAGGTGCATGCCGGGGGCGGGAAATCATCCCGCTCCCCTCACGGAAGTTTTAGGATGTCAAGTCCCGTTCCCATACCCGGAGTGCAGGAGCTCATCTGTGGGCTTCAGTACGAGGCTTGTTCCAGGGAAGACGTATGGCTGCAGTGGCAACTCCTTGATATTATGAGCGGAGCAAGGTGACATCGGATCTCTTCTGGTGACCATATGGACCATATATCTTCGGGGGGTAAATAGCCCCCAGGTGATTGAGGAAGGGTGTGAGCCCCTTAGGGGTGGAGGAGCCATCATGTGGGGGGTTTGCGCAGGAGGGGCTACTGGCCTTTCCGGAGTGGCAGGTTGGGGGACGGGCCATCCCGGAATGTGATTTTCAGTAGACTGATTTGTGTGGGCCGCAAAGTTGTAGGGGTACCTTCGCTAACCAGGGGTGCGGGGAGGGGGGAGCAGTTTGGGAGTAGGCTCTTGCAGTGGGGCATGGGAGCAGGGGAGCTGGTTGTCCTGCTTAGAAGCATACTGGCAGCTCTGGAGAGTCATGGGAGGGCCCCTGTAGAGGTCTAATGGGGTTCATCATTGCCTGTACGCCCTCCTAGGGTCATATCATCTCTCAGTGTGGCAGCGGCATGGGGAGGGGCAACACCTTTGCTGTTTGGGACAATCCTGGCCCTGTTGGGCTGGACATCGGTATTTTGGCCTTAGCCACTTAAGGTGGTGGGTGGGGGGGATCATTGACTCTTCGTGCCTCTACGGTTGTCCTGGCTGAAGCCGGGAAGGTTTCTGGTGCTTGTTTTAAGGACGCTTATACGTGCGGCACCAGTCTGTTGGAGTTGCATTTACCCGCAAATCTTAGAGAAAAAATATGGGGCTGGGAGTATGTAGAAATATTGTCCTTACTGTCAGGTTACAGGGAGGCGATAGCAAGGCCTAGCAAGAAAGGTGTTGCTAAACAGGAGGACATTGAAAAAAAGGCTATTCGCCCATACGTGTGCTAATTGGCTCCAGGCATTCTCCATCCTCGCTAGTGTAATTGGTGAAAAAATGCCCCATCTTTACTCAGCCCTGTTGAAGTACCAGGACATGAGAGGTGTTGTGCAGAGGAATTACAGCTGTATGGCTTGGTGGCTCTATGATGAGCAGTTTCGTCAAAAAAGGCGGTGCGCAAGCAATTATCTTGGGATACAAAAGATATGGACTTCTGGATCGAGCTCATGACAACGCAGAAGGTGGTCTCCTTTCTTGGGTTGTCTTTTGGACAGGCGATGAGAAGGGTGACCGCTGGGTCTTTAATGTAGGCCAATGCAATTTTAGCGGATGCAGATTCCAGCATGAGTGCTCGTCATGTGGTGGTGCCCACCCCGCAGGCGACTGCTTCCACAAGGGCAGGCAGGGGGGAAGGCAAGTCTTTTTAGCAGTATGCTATGGAAAGCAGTTGCGCCAGTGAGGGTGTAAAGGATGGCACCTTGGATGGCCCTGGGGGCAGCGTTAGTTTAGATTCCATTTGCACGGGTGATTTATCTCTGGGATTTTGACAAAGTTAACAGTTAATGTTGCTTCAGGACCAGTTGGAAGGTCTTGGTGGGTCTGAAGGTCCGGGGCTCATTTAAGGGTCGTTCAAGAGCCGTGTTGGTGGTGACTGGTTGGGGCGTAAGTGTGGGTTAATCATGCCAGACGGGGCTCAGTGGTACGGTAATGCCTGTTGGCAAGTGGTCAGGGGTCATTGTGCTATGGGTACCCATGGCCCATTCTCGCAGCTGACGATGAGTCATCTGAGCGGCTGGACCTGTGCAGTGCCTGGCAGGAGGGGTTGGCTATCCATGGTTGAGCACCCTTGGCCTTACCAGTGGGTGGAGCACTCTGGCAGGGTTGGTCCTTCCGTTTTCTGTATTTAATAAAAGCCGTGGCCATTGAACCTCCAGGCCTTTGTGTCTGTGCTTTATTTGCAGGAAGCACCGTAGGCTCCAAGGTCAAGTGAAAAACAAAAGTATTGGTACTGGTACTCCCTTATACCATCACTCTTCGATCACCGCTTAAAAGAAAATAGGAGTCAAAATATCTAAGAAAATCCCTGCTTTTAGACTTTTACATAAATGACTAATATCTTATCATCTAGAGCTGCACCTTCGCACGGATTTCCTGGTCCCGTGGGACAGCGTTACTGCTGATGGTACTATCAATGTTGCTACGATACTCACTTTTTGCACATGGTCTTCCCCGGTGAATATCTCCTGACCCAGGGTGGGGTCCCAGTGATAAAAAATCAGCTGTTCTGCGTCGCATCAAATAAAATACATGTTATGCATGTATACACATACATACATTCAGTATTGAGCTGGACTGATGCTTTAATACCATGCTGAATTTATTAAAGAATACTAACCTTTTGAATCCTAAGACACAGGTTGGCGCTGACAGCCGCACGTGATCTGCAATTATAATTATAACTTCTTTAAGCTACTGACGTGCGATACTTATGGCAATGAGCAGGTCTCGTACTGCAAAAAAAATATCTGCATCAGCAGTTATTAACAATTAGGGATTTCATCATTGCATCAAATGTTAATGAGACACTAAAACAACTACTGTGGATGGCTGCAGGCAGAATCAAACCTATTAAGGAATTACCACTTGCATGTCAGACTACTTACCAAATGGAGTGACCTACTGATAAAGACATTGCTCTTGGATATCGGAAAAACTAGTTAAAGATCCAGTACCAAATCGTTGTGAATCTAAGAAAGGCAATTTATCAAGCCTTGGGTGCCCAAAATAAATGGTAATCTTTGTGTGGAAGAGATTTATTTTGCCTGACAATATGCATCTCAGGATATGACCGTACTGCGTACCGCCTGACCGCACTGCGCCGAAGGGTGGCACTCAGGTGGCATGACTTCTCTGGCACTCAAAGGGTTGAAACAGCAAACCTCCCCACAAAATTACTTCTTTCCCTTCTTGGACCACCGGGGCATGTGGCAATGTATAATTGTACATTCTTACCTAAACCGGCAATCGTTTGGTGCTCCTGTTATAAATCTGTCACAATCCTAACATAATGTCCGCCTTTATGTTTCAATCAATCCTTCAGTCAGTGTAACTCAGCAGCTACAATGTATCCTTATATTACCGAGGTAACATTATCTATTGTTGCAGTTGGCAGCTCAAACTGCTGGGAATATTGGCAACACATTATCCCAACTCGGAAAGTGTTGCAAAGATCTTGCACTGCTGGGGAGGTGGGTCAAAACCTGCTATAGAAATCAAAGGATGCTTGAAAACTAATTAAAATGTCATTAAAAGTTGAATAATATATATTTTGAAAAACCAACAGTCTATTAACTAATACTACAGGACTGGTTTATGTAAAAATACAAACATAAGATTTCACGTTTTGCTGCTGTAAGTGGACCTTAGTTTGCTGCAAAAAATAATTACATTCCATGTCTCGACTATCTGAGGAAAGGAAGTTGAAGAAAACTATTAATGGATCATACAAGATAGCTGCTGCTATAAAAGAGGAGTCATTTAGAAAATCGCCTTCTAAAAATAACATTTGCCCAATGATATGACTAAAAGTAGCCCACCGAAAACCAGTGTTTCCGCCACCGCTGTTTTATTCCCTTTCAGTACGGTCTGAATGTGGACGGAAACGTTATTGCATAAAACGGCTATCCCACGAACACTGTTTGCTGGTATCACTTACTTTCCGCGGGATCAACGGCGAGTTTGGCACCATTAGCAAACAAAATGTCATCAAGGTTTAATACTGCGCAGTTATATCAAGTGTGCACACAATTTCTATTGCTCACTGTCATATGACCCGATAAGTAAAATCTAACTTTAGTAGGCCATAATAATTCTAGGTCAATTACATCAAACGTGTATTCTTATAATCCAAAAAACGGTAACGAGTAGCTGATTGGTTACACAAAGTCCGCCGTGGGGCCTCTGAAACACTGATAATATGTCTAGTCTCCTTAATCTTGAAGGCAAGTACCTGTAATGATTCATTTGCAATAAATATGTACCATTAGGAATATTTATGAGGACATGTGCTTGTTTATAGTTTGTTGATCCTTATTGCCAGGCCAAAGTGTAACAGACAGACAGACAGAAATACCAAATGCTGGTTAAATACCCAATATGTTTACCTTTACCACTGCAACCCAGCTATTGGGTTGTCAATAGGCCACTCACTATGAATTGCTTTTACTATCTCTGCTTTTGTTATTTATGGTTTATCTATATTTAATATGTGTGGTTCTAGGTTTTTTATTAGATTCATCTTTTTTGTTTTATGTATATTTATGTCTTGGGTTGAAGGTTCCCTTGTACTAAATTTTTCCATAGAACATGCTCCTTAGCTCAGTGGGGCTTTGATATTAGCCAGCTTATGACAGCACTGTCCCAGCAGCTACTATGTGGGAGCCAAAAGCAGTCTACACACATGGAAGTCTCTGCCTCTGTGAGAGACTCCTCCGATTGGCTAATGTATCAGTGGGCGGGCGTAACCACGTGACACGCTCCTGACGCACACGCTCCATAACAGAACACAGCGATGGAAACGCTGTTATAGTGATATCACCAAGGGAGGGAAAACGGCACAAGTTTTACTTATCTAAAGGACAGGACACCAGGGGTAGAATTATAATGCCCCTTGAAGAAGTCGCACTTGCAAAACGCGTAGGGCTACACTGCAGATACAAAGTACAGCTCACAGAACCAGAGGTAGTGTGGAGGATCATCCAGGACATCTGAACCCCAATATGGAGTGACTCTCTGTGGATGGCCACCACGAGGCTTGCTGCAACAAGGGCTTCTCCAGGACTGTACCACTCACTACCTGACCTGACAACTGTCTACGTTTGCTTACTTATCTGTAAGTGTGTTCTGCTTTGTATTATTGCTATTTATAAAGTTAGCTACATTATCCCTGTGTCCTCTGCTTTGCTTTGCCGGGAGTATCCTGTCCCTCCAGCGATGACCCATCTCATTACATAAGTTGGTTACTTGGAACAACCAAAATGCTTATATTGATCACTTAAAATGTGAGAAGTATTACTATATTTTCTACTATTTCAACATTTAAATTACAGTATTGCACTATTTTTCTTTTTTCTATTTCTGTTCACTTTTTATATCTAACTGGATGCAACGCGATGCTACATGAGGAGGTAAACGGCTCATTACTATATGATTAGCATATGATTAAGCCTAAGGTCCTTTACAATGTAAGGATCCATTATTTTTAAGGAAAATGCCAGGACATCTAAGCACCTTCGAAGGGCCCCACAACTTCGGGGGCCCCACGCTCCCTCTTCCTGTCGGCACCGGGATCCAACTTCCGCCCAACTGGAGAAGGAGCTGGAGAAGAGCAGGCCCCTGACTGGCAGGACTTCTTGTCACCCCGAGGTAAGAGGTGTGTGGGGGGGGGGGGGTGGGTCCCTCCTCCTGTAGCGTCACGTTGCCATGGTGACCGACATCAACTGATGATTCGCTGCCATGACAATGTGATGTCACATGCCGCCATGATGTCATAATGATGCGACGCTGCCGGAGGACGGCCTCTCTTCAAGGTAAGTACACTTGGCTTTTTGCCCAGGAGGGGCCCCACTGCCAGCGTGCCACCTTAGGCCCTGCAAAGGCTAATAATTGGGGATATGCATTACGGATATGCACATGTTAAAAGTGAGATAACGGAAGATTAAAAAATGAGCGACCTTCTGAGGATCTACATCCAAGTTAGTACAGAGGGCTCAACCTGTTTATAGATCTTCTGACACAGATTGTATGGTTGCGAGTAAGTGAAAGGATAGTACTGTACTGTATGTTACTGCCTGCAAAACAGCAGCTCCAGCAGTCACTGAGCAGCAATTTATGCAGGTATACCAGCAGGACCACTGTTTTCTTTAGATTTCAAACGGGTATAATTAACAATGTAGAAAAGACAAATATAGGTTTTGTTACTATTGACATAACAATTATAGGTAGCACTTTTCAGATTGATGATACAGCCATCCAAGAACAGAGGAAAACAGAGTTCGCTATCATAAACGCAACTATTATAGAACATGTTATACTTCGGTATTCCAGTTTTCGGGGTTTGTTATTTGTAAAAATCTGTGATTTAAATTTATTTATTTTTTACAGTGTTTTCGTTTTATTTTGTAAAAAAATCTGTGTTTCTCTGTGTTAACAATGGGGAAAAAAGGACACATTTGTATTTGGTATTTATCGGTGCACTTGGCTTAAGTCAATCATTCATCGCCCATTATGACGTCACACTTTCATACTGGATTTCGCTGTCCCGTATTATAAAAACTTACATTTGGCGACCCCAATCTATACTCCCCTTGTGTTGACTTTGCCTCCTACTTGTGGCTGGGCTGCTACACGAGGTGGAATGTGATAGAAAATGATGCTTTATTGCTGTTTTTGATCAGTTTTAACCAGAAGTACAAGATGATCCCTCGGGTATTTTTCCAGAATCCCTACTATTCTTAATCCCTTTCTAGAGAGTACTATATTAACACAGACTTCCAGAAGCATGTTGGCATAAGCATTATTTTCCTGAAATTATATTGTATTTACTATTTTCAGATGAAATTGACAGAAAACTGCTCCTTCCGCTAGCTTCAGAAAATTGTGGTACGGACTTTAAACTTCTGTGAGGTAAAAGTAGAGGGGTTACAGACTTATGACTATTGCTGAGGAGGGGGCCTGAGCCCCTGTTGCAAACTTACTGGTCCACACGTGGCCTACTGTCAGACGGCAGGAAGAAGACAAGACAGTATGTGTGATACAACGTGTTTAAGCCTTTCTAACTCTAGTACTTTGTGATCTCCTGCCAAGGATCACTACACACAGTACTCAAATACAACACAATCCCCAATAACGCTGCGCGGGTGTGAATGAGTCTCAGTAGTATATTAACCACCCAATCCTGGGCATGTTGGCTTCTGATAGTGCCGGCACGCTGCAGGACCTCACTGTGTCCTAGCTGTTGCTGGACTGTGCTTCGAAAAGGGTGCTTTGATTCCACTGTGCTTTATAGCCATTGAGGATCCCCTCCGACGGAGCTTGGACTCTTGTTCACGTCTGGCACTGCAGCTCTCTGCTCTCACTGCCACGTGCACTCTCTGCAAACCTCGACTGATCCTTATAGTCCCCGGGATCGTGCAGATCTGATTCAACATGGCCGCCCCCCTTTTTAAAGGCTCCTCTCCCTCATGGTCCCTCCTCTTCCACAGCCGTTATTATTGGCTGCTCTCATGTCCATCACAGTCACATGCCCAGAGCACATTGGAGAGGAACCTGCTAGGGGGCAGTATGAGTAAGTGGCTTATCACACAGGGGGTTACGCTTCCTATTTGCAACTGTAACGTTAAGTCCCAAGTTCTGACAGGGGCCGGGAGAGATCTCCCATCCTGCCAGAGAAAGGGGCTCGACTTCTGTGATCAGCAAGCCGGGTTACCTTTCTCCACCAGGCTTCCCTTACTTGTCTGACAGGCTTAACTCCAGGCTTGACAAGGACAGTCCTCCTCGCCCCCTGCACTCCTGCTCCACATCCTCGGCTCCTCAATTCCCCCTCCACAACCGTGGGGCATTATGCGCCCCCTTGCTTGGTAACTGCAGTGTGGCAGGAGGTGATGGAGGTCAGGGCCTTCCAATCTGGTTCCCCAGTGGGCTCTAGATTCCCCAGTCCAATATTGCCACACGGCTTCTAGCTATAAGACACCTAGGAGCCCTGATTATAAACACAGTAGTAATGTTGAATTAAAGTATTGACCAGCGCATCAATTAGCACTACCCACCCTCACCAAGTATCAACATGCAGGGGAAGAATATGTTCAAGAAATGAAACAGATACAGTATGTAGAAATAATCTAAAATAATTTTACCACCACAAATCCATCTTTAAAGCAGCAATCCAGCTTTAATTCACTGTTTTATTTGTTATAGGTTTGAAGCAGGGAGTCTCCGGTGCAGAACCGCATTCTTTTCAGCTCCGGGGCCCCCTGCTTCCCGAGATACAGACCTCCAAAGGGGTGCTGCCAGCAGCTCCGGGTGTGTCATGTAGGGCTATTGAAATGGCATCACGCGGACCAATAGAAAGCCGTGACATCATACCTTGGGGCCTCCTATTGGCCTGCATGACCGGGGCATTTAAACCTGCAAAGCTGCTACCGGCACCCTCTACGGAGGTAAGTATCTCAGGCAGCAGGGGATCCCCGGAGCTGAAATTAACACGGAGACCCCCCCCCCCCCTGCTTCAATCCTATTAAAAAATAAACCCACATGTTCTCCTGCTTTAATTAGATCTTTGCTGACCCTTGTGGTATGGAGCCAACCATAAATTAATTTACACAATAAATGGGCCCAGTGCCTTCCATAAAGCCCTGTTATGCACCCTCCAATACACATGTTTAATTAGGCAAAATATCCTTTCTAGAAATGTAAATGATTTTGGCAATTTCAGGAGGGCACATGTAATATTCAAGTGACTTCCACTCTGCGCGGCCTGGTCTGCCTCGGCTCATCTTCCCAGGTGGATTTGTACACTCTGTAATGTTCTAATTTCCCCACACAACTCACGTCAAATATAATTTTGGTGCAAAGTTAGTAATTATACGTAACATCAGTCTGATGTTAAAAACACTGAAAAATTTAGCAAGAAGAGACAAATGGAAGGAAACAGTCCTGAAACGAATGGGGGGGGGGGGGGAAGCAGCGCAGCCACTTTTTTCTCTCTCGCATTCTCGCTCTTTAATTAATAATAACATGTTTTCAAGAACTCTTCAGCTATATTTTTGAACTCTGTGGAATTCACTTATGTCCTAATTACTTTGTTAGGAAGGAGTGGGAAGATCTGTTTATCATAGAAGTCGGTAAAACTACCATTCTATTGAGAATTTGCGAGACCCCTCCACCCCCTCTATTTTTTTTTTGGTAGCTTCAATCTGAAACTGATGGAGAAAAATAATATTTGCATTGAGAAGGAAGCAATGTTAAACACAAAACAGTCACTTTTAAATATAGGAAATAAAAATATCACTTGTGAGCACATTCACATGTCTCAGACAGGTCTGCAACTGTGCTTTTCACCGTTATCTCTTAGGCCGCGTTCACACAGGGAGCTTCGCAACGCAGCGTGCGCGCGCCTCTGTCTGTTGGGCGATGTGTGATCATCCCCAACAGACGGAATGATCCGACACAAGGCGACATCCAGGAAGGAATGGAAGTGCTTTTTAAACTCTCCGATGTCATATCTGTGGAACTGGCTGCAAAAAGACATCAAAAGTGGAATGGTGACCGACCAATCTCTCTACTAAACAACGATCTTAAGCTTTACAGCAAAATCCTGGCAAATAGACTGAATCCGATATTACCTAGATTAATACACAACGACCAGGTGGGGTTTGTCTCAGGCAGACAAGCCTCAGATAACACCCGCAAAATTATCAATATTGTTGATCATGCCCACCTCACAACTACCAAAGCGGTTTTGTAAAGCTTAGATGCAGAGAAGGCGTTCGACAGAATCGATTGGCTATTTCTTGACAAAACAATGCAGAAATTCGGCTTCAAAGAGGAATACCTAGAGGGGGTCCGAGCGCTATACTGCAACCCAACTGCGGTGGTGAAACTCCCGGGCGGATCCGCTAAGAAATTCAGTATAACAAATGGAACAAGACAGGGTTGCCCCCTATCCCCCCTCCTGTTAGCCTTAACAATTGAACCTTTGGCGTCTAGAATACGAGACAACATAAACATACAGGGGGTACCGATTGGCGGAAAAAACTATAAAGTCTCGTTATTCGCAGATGATGTTATCCTAACGTTAACACAACCCCAGATCTCTCTCCCCAATCTCCACAAGGAATTAAGAGAATTTGGTAAAATATCAGGTTATAAAATTAATAGTGACAAATCAGAAGCCCTCAACCTAAATTTGTTAGAGCCAGAGATGCAGACATTGAAACAAAACTTTAATTATAAGTGGAGCCCTTCATACATCAAATACCTGAGAGTACATGTATCAAAGAAATACGTCTCTCTCTACCAAAATAACTACCCAAACCTCTTTAAGAAAATTAAAAAAGACCTGGATAATTGGGAAAACTACCAGATCTCATGGATCGTGAGGATGATCTCAGTAAAAATGAATATACTCCCTAGATTATTATACTTTTTCTAGACACTCCCGATCCATATTCCTGGCTCTGAACTAAAAACTATCCAGAACAAAATTTTTCAATTTATCTGGCAAGGGAAGAGACCCAGGGTATCTAGGTCGGTTCTTATGGCGCCCAGGACAAAAGGAGGATTGGGGGTCCCAGACATAGCTAAATATTATCAGGCAGCCCAATTAAGACAGGCGGTCATGTGGAACTCGGACCCAGACCAGCTCTGTTGGCTAGCAATTGAATCTCAATACTCCAGAACGCCTTCTCTGCCAGCTTATCTTTGGTGCGGTGACAGGGGCACTGATATGGCGCCCAAATTCGAACTGGGAGCGATGAGACACACATGGGATATATGGACAAAAACTAAAATTAAATACCAGCTCTCCTCCCTCAGTTCACAGCTAACCCCACTATTCAACAATCTAAAATTCCCCCAGGATGCGAGACTAAACAATTCGACATATTCAAATCATTGGGGGTCAGGGTGATCGCGGATCTGCTGAGCGACGGACAGTTCCTGAGTCTCCAAGAATTACGCGCCAAATTGAAGGTACCTCAACTAGATACATTCAAATTTCTCCAAATTCGAGACACTTCCTACAAAAAATGTCCCCAACGTTGAAATTTCCCCTTCCCACAAAATTCGAGAAACTGTGCCAGGACGGAGCACATCAAAAAGGTCCTATAACGCAAATATATGCTGGCATGGAGAATCCGGCAAATCCAACCGCACACGACTATATGCTTAAGTGGGCAGCGGAATTGAACATAGTTATAGACCGGGAGGACTGGGAAGACATATGGAACGCGGCCTCAGGAACATCCATATGTACCACGGTGAAGGAGAAGGTCTACAAAATAATGTATCACTGGTATCTTACCCCAGTGAGACTAAAGCAAATCTACCCTCTGGCATTGGACCTATGCTGGAGAGGCTGTGGACATAGAGGGGACAGGGCCCATATCTGGTGGCTATGTACAGAGATTCAAAAATACTGGCTTATAATACAAGATTTAATAAAAGAGATCACAGGTCTCACAATCCCTATGGATCCACTGACCTTCATACTAGGCAGACCAATAGAGGAGATCAATCGCCCAGTATGGAAATTAATCTCCTTTATTCTGACAGCAGCAAGATGCTCAGTAGCATACTCCTGGAAGAAGACAGCGCCCCCTACAAAGCACCAGGTGAAAAATAGACTCAATGAGGTAATGAGGATGGAAAAACTTACGGCTTTTCTAAAACGATCTACCGAAGGGTTTTATAAAATCTGGGAACCCTGGATAACTCACTAGAAAGACTCAGAATAGAATCCCTAGCACCATAACAGAAACAGCTAAGGGCTGGAGGAGATTAGAAGCGGAGCGGCCAGACGAGGGGAGGGATGACCACTCCCCCCCCCTCACCTCCCTCCCCTCCCTCTCTCTCACCATACTTTTTCTCTCTTTCTCTACACCTCATGTACCATAAGGTGGCCCTGAGGGTGCTTTCTCCCCCCCCCCCCAACTGAACAAGGAAAGCCTATTTGTATTAGGCCAGAAATGTAACGTAACCCAATGTATGTATAAATGAATATGCCTAATAAAAACCGTTTGAAAAAAACAAAAAAAAGTGGAATGGTGGTATTTTGGAGCTTTGCGAACTGCCAACGTACTGTATATCTACGTGTATAAATATGTTTCGTTCAAAATGTAAACTCATTTGTGCTGACGTTATTACATTTATATGTTAGCAGCACTTTAATGATTATTTTTCCCTCCCATAAGTATTGGTACTAGGCAAGGCAGGACACGTTCTATTTTTGTTTAGGAAGCGGTTAATTCTCATACCTAAAAGAGTGTATCTGTGAATAAAAACAAAGGCTTCATTTTAATATGCGAATCCATTCAATTTAGAGAAAATACGGCAAAAAAGAAGCATGTTCTGTTGATTGGCTGCTGAAACTGACGTCGCGCTGCTGCAGCCGGAGAGCCCAGATTCAAAGGTGATCCGCGACTGCAGCAGCGCCGACGCCGCACTTTGCAGCCAATGGTAGTTTCAATACTGAACACTACCATTGGCCGCCAGGAATCTGTGACGAACGCACACGCACGTAAGCGGGGCCTTAGCATACAGTGCTTCCACTGCCGCAAGGGATTCTGGGAAATGACATGCAAATGAGCACACTGTGTCACCTTTTGCTTCCTGTCCATTTTAACACGGGCCCCTGTAAGCAGATGCCTGCCGTATTTCACAGCTTTTCAGCGCAGCCTGGGTTAAAGAAGTGCAGAGCCAGTAACCCTACTCACAGACAGCAGAACCCCATTCATTTCAGCTCCGGGGACCCCCTGCTCCCCGAGATTCTTACCTCGGATGGGGGTGCCGGTATCTCTTTGTAGTTTAAAATGTCCCGCGTCACTTTGGCCAATAGGAAGCTGCAAGGGATGATGTCCCGGCTTCCTATTGGCCCGCGTGACACGGGACATTTAAACCACCATTTCGATAACCCCAACTACCCCAGCCAGAGATGCTACCGCTACTCCCTTCCGAGTTACGTATCTCAGGGAACAGGGGGTCCCCGGAGCTGAAATTAACATCTCTGTTCATCCCTAGAGACTCCCTGCTTCCAACCTATTTCTTTTTTTTAAAACACAAAAAAGTGTCGCCAGTTCTGCTGCATTAATGCTAAGCATTGATCACAGGTGCTACACGGCTGCAGTATAAAATGTTCTCATTGCTTTTGCACAGCTCCAATTAAATAAAGAAGACAGAACCGAATACTTCTTGCTCTGTCCTGAATATTGTAACCGGAATCATCTAATACTTTTTTTTTTTTAAGTCGTTGCACACTCCCAGGTTGTGGCACTATTCTGGTATGGGGCACGTACTTCCTGGCTGCCACACTTTAATTGGTGTGTGCGTTGCATGAAAGAGACGTGTTACTACCATGTGGCATCTGTTAGTCATTGCCGGCTTTTTTGGGGACATACTTCAAATGCAAAAGAAGGTTTGTCTGAAATGTTTGACACCAATCTTTAGGCAGACAGGATTAAAAGGTTAAATTATATTTGAAAACAAATAGAAAGTAGAGAAAATGACAGCAATTCATATAAAATGTACAAAAAAAATTATAAACAACATTAAATCCAGTCGATGTTCCCCTAAGTCGACCTGGTCCCAATATCGCTTATCTACCAAGACCTACACAAAGTGCCTTGTTTGGTTACCGTATGGTTGGTGCGCATAGAGATATAACACCTTTTTAAAAGGAAAAATTACCAAAGTTGGAGCTTTATACATATTACCTCTCAGCAGCATGTCACACGTACCAACAACAAAAAATATTTCAATAGTCTGTATTGTGACAGACGGCTCCCTTTATGTAGCGCTCGCGTTTGCCCAGGCTCTTCGCGACACAGCCTTCTAGGGTTTAATTTGTAGAAAAGGGGGACAAACACGTGTATTACACACATGGGGCACCCAGCCCTCAACCTTCAGCGGTTTATTTTTCCATTAGCGACACTAATAAAACAAACAAAAGAAATCATAAAAATAATATCTACTGCTGTCAGGAGTCTAAATCACGTGCACATCCTTATCTACAATGTTGGCTGGGTAAGCCAGTTACCAACTTTAAATAACTCACAGAGATAACATTGAGTCCTTAACTATCAGATGGGGACAGCTTCCCAATACATTCTCAAATGCTGCAACACGTGGGGGGGGCCGTCTACCCCGAACTGGATCCTGGGGAGCAGCATCCTCCCAGCCTCCAGGCTCTAAGAGAGAGTGAAGCAGCAAAACTAACTGCAATATATTCCTGTTCCTCAATTAGGAGAGCAGGTGAGGGAAACCAGAACCACTGTAAAGTCTGGTATGGATTTCCTATCCACCAGCCTTGGTGACTGTGAATCTGTGGAGCGGATCAAATCCACACTATGTCTGCACTTTGTTATAAATCAGACAGAAAGCTGCCTACTATCCTGGAACTATGTCACAGTATACAGTAGGTATGTCCCCGATCTGCAAGTCCTGTTTTAAAAGAATTACCCAGCCGGCTTGTACTATTGATCTATTTGTATGTTTGAATATCAAAAGGTGGTTTTTTTCCCCCTCTTAACTGTGTGCTGCTAATTGACCAACTGGAACAAACTGATTTATTGGGGCGGGGGGAGGGTCATGTGACTGCTTTAGTTGTATAAAACAAATATCCCCCCTTGCATTGGCATCTTAAGAGTGATGCATTTAAAGTGATCATTTTAAGTGACAATATATAGTTAGACTATAGTTTGACTAGAGGTGACTGGGGACTTCATCTTTCTGCAAACTCTTTTACTCAAGGCAACAAAACCCATGCTTGTTAACCTGCATATTTTAACCCCCCACCCCATTACAACTTATTTCACTGCAGCCTCTCCCAAAACTGACTGCACAAAAATACCTCCCACACCCACTCAGCCCACTGAAACCCTGAATTGACTCCAGCATTGCAATGCAGCAAAACATTTGACAAGGAACAGGCAGATGCCTGCTGTTTAGTCTGCACACACTGACTTTGCTCACAACAGCTCCATGCAGCACTGCCTACCTCTGGCATAATGAACCTGCTATGTATCTTAACTTTTATCTTTCTCCTGGCCTCATGGAGATGTTACTCTCTCTATACACTACAAACTTCTCGCTCCTGGCCCACACCCAACATCATCATACACCCTGGACTACTCAAAAGCCTTGCACTATCTACTGAATGTTGGTGGAGAACTCTAAAAACCAGCACATCAACCACTGCTCACTCAAATTGCAAACACCACAAATTTACGACTTGCAAACAACTACCCAAATTTCTACTCATACTATTACTCTCTTTAGCAGGTAATATTGAACCTAACCCAGGTCCTCCCATTTCAGCTCTGTCCCATGCCCCTGAGAATTCCACCTTTAAATTCCAAAAAAGGCTATCTGTCGCCCATATAAATATCCGGAGCCTGCTGCCCAAACTGGACGAACTAAGGGCATGGTGCCTTATCCATAAACCCAAAGCCATCGTTCTTAGAGAAACATGGCTAACCCCTAAAACCCCTGATGCAAATATCGCCATTCAGGGATACTCCATTTCTAGGAGAGATAGGTCAAAGAGAGGAGGAGGGTGTTATTTTATATTGCAGACACCTTACAATTTACACTGTTAAATTGCCCCCCAAGCCCACCATCTTTTGAAATTCTAGTTGGCAAAATCTGCCTCCCCTTTTCTAAGCCCATCTTGGTTGCTGGCATCTACCGCCCCCCTAAAGCCCCTCTACAATCCTTGACTGATATCACCCAGTTTCTTGGCTCCATTTCCTCTCTGAATGAGAAGAGTGAGTTGCTAGTTCTTGGGGATTTAAACTTCAATTGGCTTGACCCTAAAAACCACAAAATCTAGATACAACTCAAGTCACTTAACCTATCACACCTTATTTCCCAACCCACACGGGCAAACCTGAAATCGCACAACCATTCCTTGCTAGACTGGATTCTTTCCTCAAACCCCAGCAGAATCCAATCCTCTGGCATCCATCCTGATATTTTCAGTGACCATGCAATAGTGTACTGTTTAAGGAAAATTAAACCGCCCCATTCAAGCCCTAAGGTTCTCCTCACTAGAACATTTAAAAACTTTAACCCACAACAGTTTCTGGATGACCTTACCAACTGCCCATGGCACAGAATCGATTTAATTCCCGACCCTGATTCTGCGCTCGACTATTTCCAATCTGAGTTCTTAAAACTCTCCGATACCCATGCTCCACTATGCAAAATAAGGGTACAGGGGGCCCACCTTCCATGGGTTACACCTGACCTTATAGCACTCTACCAGTTCAAGCTACAAAGTAACTGGCACTACCAAGGATCTCAATCACTACAGATGCCTGCGGAACATGTGCACAAGGCAAACAAGGCACGCAAAAGCACAATATTACTCTGACAATCTCCACCAGAATACATCAAACCCAGCTAACTTCTGGAAGGTTATCAGCAATATATTCCAGCCTTCTAACCATCAACAACCAAGTAATATCACTAAGGGGGATATTACTCTGAAAACCCCACTGACATTGCAAATGCATTCAATGATTACTTTGTGGGGTGTGCCACTAACTTATTAGCGAAACGCAGCCCAAACCACAAACCTGAATCTCATCCTGGGAGTACCCACATAGCCCCACCCTCTCCCAACACTGCCCACAATTTTCCATTTGGCCCAGTATCTGAAGAGGAGATTACACAAGCGCTCCTCAAATTAAAACTAAGCAGCCAATGTGGACCTGACTTACTACAATCTAGGTTCCTACGACTTGGTGCCCCAGCCATTGCCAAACCAATTTCTTCCATAGTCAACTCTAACCTGTCTGCAGGCCATATCCCTAAGACCTGGAAAACTGCCAGAGTTGTCCCAATCTTCAAAAGTGGGGACAAAAACACTGTCTCAAACTACAGGCCAATCTCCCTTCTCCCAATCCTATCCAAAGTCATGGAAAAATGTGTCCACTCCCAATTAAGTGATTTACTATACCAAGACAAATTTCCCTAGCCAATTCCAATCTGGCTTTCGCCCCAAACACTCCACCTTAACTACCCTGCTAAAAGTTTGCAATGAAATCCAGTGTGGAATGGAACGGGGACAACTCACTGGTGCAGTATTCCTAGATTTTGCAAAGGCTTTTGATACAGTTGATCATGTTATCCTGCTTAACAAACTCCAGAGCTCTGGAATAGGGAAGCATGCTTTAAACTGGTTTCAGTCCTACCGATCAGGTAGATCCCAACATGTGTCCATCTCAGGCTCTAACTCCAACACCCTGGATATCACCTGTGGTGTCCCGCAAGGCTCTGTTCTGGGGCCCCTACTCTTCTCAGTGTTCATCAATGATCTTCCCACAGCTTGTAAGGGAGCTTCAATACACATGTATGCAGATGACACAATCCTATATACACACAGCCATAGCCTCTCTGACCTTCAACACATACTTCAGTCTGACTTTTTGAGACTCGAAAACTGGATTTCCCAAAACAAACTGTTTTTAAACAATGACAAGACTGTAACAATGGTATTTGGGACCAAGACTAAATTTTTAAAGCTGCCAGCGACTGAGCTCTAGATTAGAACCAACGCTAATACCACCCTAACCCCTGTCACTAGTTTTAAATACCTGGGCATATGGTTTGACTCCCACTTAACATTCGGGATGCACATTGATACCCTGACAACCAAGACCTATGCCAAACTAGGGGTACTTTACAGGAACAAATCCTCCTTAAATCTCCTGGTCAGAAAGCGTATCGCACAGCAGATGCTAATGCCAATTATTGACTATGGAGACATAGTATATGGCTCGGCACCTCAAACCCACCTTAGCAAACTTGACACCCTCTACAATTCAATTTGTCATTTTGTTCTCCAATGCAACTACAACACACATCACTGCGAAATGCTCAAATAACTAGATTGGTCATCACTCGGGTCTAGGCGCAAAGTTCACCTTTCCTGTCTTGCCTTTAAATTCTTTATGGGCAAGCTACCCAGCTATCTGAACAAGCTCCTCACCCCTACCACATGCAGCACTTATCATCTGAGATCAGACTCCAAAAGACTGTTCATGGTCCCAAGGCTCAATAAAGTATCTGGCCATTCCTCCTTCTCTTACCGTGCACCCCAAAACTGGAACAACCTACCAGAGACTCTCACATCCACCACCAGTTTAAGTTCTTTCAAATCTAAGGCTATCTCACATTTTAATCTGGTCTGTAACTGTTTCATACGCCCATAATATAAATTATCTTTAACCGTGCATGCAATGTCTTGTATATAATGTATACCCTGTTCATTTATGTAACTGTATTTGTAACCATGTATTATTTGTCTTAACTCTGTGCCCAGGACATACTTGAAAACGAGAGGTAACTCTCAATGTATTACTTCCTGATAAAATATTTTATAAATAAATATTAAAGATTTTTCCCCCCTCTTAAAATGAAAACATCGTTACAGCTGCTGTTACAGAGCACAAATGGCTATATCATGAACTAAGAGAAAATGAATGTATCGCGCATCACAAATCCAAGATGGCTTCCACCAGGTTCATGGTAAGACACTAAGGATACCTCAATAGTTTTGTTTCAAAATGATACTTTGAATTGTCCTATAGCAGGCATGTGTTTAATGGCCCCTCTCTGGGGTAAGACAGATGTGCAGATTCTCTGGTATTTCTCAATTAGGTCCCTGGGCTGGTCTGTCAAAGTAAGGGTTAACAATCTCTCGCTTGGAAACAACCAGGATTCACAAATTTTAAATTAAACAAGAGACTGACACTCAATTGGGAGTCCCACATGCAAATTCTTACTTAAGGCCCAAACAACACACTATCTACTGCACGTCCCCACTGTGCGCTCCTGATGCACGTGACCTCCCCGACAGCACTTTAATGAATGCACTTTTACTCCCACTGTGTCTGTAACTCTCCCAGCATACCACTTAGATTGTAAGCTCTTTGGGGCCGGGTCTCCCTTTGTCTTATGTTGTCATTTACCTGTTACACTTATCTCCATTGTTTGTAATTTATTTACTGTCAGGATTCGTGATCCTCGGCACGCTCCTCGCTTACCCCAACCCGCGACCGGGTGTCCTGCTTCTTCCGCCTCCTGCCGCCTCCTGCCGCCTGTCGGCGAATACCAGCATTCCATCTACGGCGCGTGCGGACCACACTCTGCGCTAAATGCTGTCCTTGCTGACCCCGCCTCCAGGCTACACTCGCGCGGTGACACCGCCGTCACGCAGCACACACCCGCTATGCACGGCACTCGCACACATGCGCAGAACTTTCCTCGCTCCTCTGCCTATACTACACCTGTTGCTAATTCCTCTGCCTGTGCTGATTCTCACCAGCCAACCACAGCCAGGCATACTACTGACTATGCTCTCCTCTTATTGGACAATCTCCCTTTATGTGCTCAGCTGCCACACTGGCAAAATGGCTGAGCATAAACCTTCCTATGAGCGAAGTGTTCACTGCTGTCTCGTCTCCACAGTCTTGTCGTGCTTCCAGATCCTTGCTCCTGACCTTAGCTTTTCCTCCGGACTCCGCTCTTCTGTTCTCCTGACCTCGGCTACGTACGACCATCCGCACCTCTCTATCCTGACCCCGGCTAGCTCCTCGACGATCCGCACCTCTCTATCCTGACCCCGGCTAGCTCCTCGACGATCCGCACCTCTCCAATCCTGACATCGGCTAAGTACCACGACGATCCGTCTCTCTTCAATCCAGACCACGGCTAGTACCTCCTACGATCCGCTACTCTCCAACACCGACCTCGGCAAGTACCACTAACCATCCAGACCATTCCTACCCCGACCCGGCTACCTCAACCAATCTACACTGGCTACTAATTTCTCTGGCCCCTCCATCACAGTAAGTCCCAGTAAAGAGAGGGCAGTGTTGGGAGTAAACCCTTCAGGGTCTGGTTATGTTATTGTATAGGATGCTAGTTAATACAGGTCAGGATTAGCCTGGTACTATAAGGGCCTGTGCCTGATAGGAGGCTGGCTTACAAGCCACTTCCCCCTGGGAAGGAGGGTTTTTTCCTCTAAGTTTAGAGTGGAGCAGGAAGTTTTGTGCTGACCTCCCTGCGTGGAGGGAGCACCAGTAAAGCCTCGCCTGGATAGGAGTTTGCTGAGGCCTTGCCCTGTTAGGGGGCAACGTAAATAAGGAGGGGTGCTTAGGGCCTCAAGCACTGGGTACTGCCTTCAGGGAAGTGAAGGTTACCATGCCTATGATGTACCTAAATAAAGATCCAGTTATATCATCAGTGGTGTGGTCTTTGAAAAGAGCCGCCTGTGAGGACCAACTTGGCTACCCCAGGATCCTCATGAGATGGAGGCGCTGCACTGAATGAAGAACAACCAGCTGAAAGTCTGACCTGATGTCTTCCCACAACATCGCGGAGCACTCAGGCCTTTTTTACACCAACAGGGGGGAGTGGGGGGGGAGTGCTATATATATATATATATATATTATATATATATTATATATATAATATATATATTATATATACAGTGCCAGTGTGCTCATTTGCATGCCATTTCCCAGAATCCCTTGCGGCAGTGGAAGTGCTGGGTGATAATGGTGAAAGGGGGGGTTGCAGACCTGTCTAAGACATGCAAATGAGCATACAGTAATATTTCCATTTGCTATATGCTTTGCTATGAGGGTTTTTGTCACTTTTTTTACCCACCATAACCTTTTATATATTAGATATATATATATATATAATATATATATATATATATATATATATATAATAATATATCTCATATATATAAACGAATAGACGATACCGTTCTGTGGCTAACGAAATGCTTTTATTTGTGCGAGCTTTTGAGATACACTGATCTCTTCTTCTGGCGATGTTACAATGGATAAAGCAAGAAAGGGTTTTACTTAAAAACAGTGCACCCTGGAATGTATCTGTGACTGAATCCTATCCCTCCCCCATGTGCAGGATGCGATTTATGACTTAAGGTGTTAAATGGTCCCTGAATGTTAGTGATGTAAGAGTATATATGTGTATATGTGTGGGTATGTGTGCAAATATAAATTTATCAAGCGCCCACAGTGTATACAGTGCTTTACAATAGGTGTGTGTGGAGTGGGAGTGTACAACAATGGTGTGGGTAGGTGTAGAAATGTAAGAGGGTGTTGCATTACTATTGATGTGTGTAGATACTACAGTATGTGGTTTCTATTGGTATATAGGGATAGAATTACATTGTACCTTTGTATGTGTAAGAGACAGCTGCGTGTGCATTCATATAGTGCAGTATGTATAGACATGTCCTTTAGCACTCATGGGAAGAGATTTCTCTTCTGTCAGGGTAGTGACTCATGAAGCTGCGGTCTCGGTTTAGGCCACCACTAAGTTGTGTCTTCTTGCAACGATTACAGATATCTGAACGTAATACTGTACTCTAGCATAGAGGTTATCACCAGATATCCTAATTTTTAATACATTTACTCTTTGGTGGAATACTTTCTTAGCCGTGCCCCCTGAACCTTGCAGAACCCACCAGAGAATGCTTTAGAAAGCATCTCTAAAAGGGTGCTGTTTATAAAGATGTCAAGAGAGACATAATTTAATCCCATCTCTGGCAAAACAACTGCCACTATCTCAAGACTTTCCGCCCTATACAACACATCTTGTCATTCGACTTTGCCACAAATCTGACGTTTATTCACGTGTGAATATTCGCTGCTCAATCTCCAATCCAGCACATTCACCACTTTCATAAAATAAAAAATAAAAAACAGTTGAGCGCTCAAAGTATTTGTGTAGGCATTTACAAACTAATCAGATAAAAACAATCTAATGTTATGAAATTCGCAAAAAGGAAACGCAAAGCAAATACGGCAGTGGGTTTCAGGTACATTCGCCCACTTTTTTCCATGCCAAATTTGCGGTTGAATATTTGTCTGTGAATCGAATGTTGTCAAAAACACTGCAAAGGATTCACACATCAACTTTTAACCCATTTGCCAATCTCTAATTAAAACCTATGCCTGTAATAGGACATTTCAAGAGTCAATTGGAGATAAAACTATTGCAATATCCTTAGTGTCTTGTCTTCCTATTAACCTGATGGGGGCCGTCTTAGATTTGTGATGCCCGAGACACTCATTCTCTCCTCTCCCCTCAACAATCACCTGCCCAGGCCTAAACTTCAGTCTTGGGACCCGGCAAAGCTGTCGGAGGGCCCAAATACAAGTATATCCACAGAATTTAGTATAAACTGTAGCTTCTATTTCTGTCCCTAATATTAGATACCCAAAACCCAGTGTGAGATTCAATTAGTATATAAGCTCTATATATGACTGTTTTGATTATACTAACTCAAGTCCTCACGTACTTTGAGTAGCGCATCACCCCTTGGTTTTAGAAAGAGCCATATAGAGAGGTGGATACAGAAGAGACAGGTCTCCTCTGTGTGTATTCATAAAAAAATGAGAGCGATGGTTAATGAATAATCCATCTAAAAAGGAAAAAATATGCCATCTTTAGGAAAGAAAAGGGGCCATAAATATAGAGAACAAATAGAGAACAAAAATAAATAAGACCATAAATATTAGCAAGGGCAGCTTCCGGTCAAGGCCTGAGAACTTGAATGTCTAGCTCATGTATGGAGAGTTAACTTAAAGGATCACTCCAATCAACATTGTTTTTTTAATAGGTTTAAAGCAGGGGGTCTCCAGAGCTGAACTGAATTGATTTCACCTCCAGGGACCCCCTGCTTCCTGAGACACTTACATCCGTAGGGGGGGCCGGTATCTGTGCTCTTTAAAGCTCCAGGATCATGTGGGCCAATAAGAAGACACAAGTGATGACGTCACGGCTTGCTATTGGCCCACGCGATGCGGGGCATTTAAGCCGCCATTTTGAAAACCACCAAATGGCCCTCCAGGGGGCGCTCCCTTCCAAGGTAAGTATCTCAGGAAGCAAGGGGTCCCCGGAGCTGTAATCAATGCAGTTCAGTTCCGAAGACCCTCTGCTTTTTTTTAAAAAATATGTTGCCTGGAGTGCCTCTTTAAAGTAAAACAAAATCTGCTGCAGGGTGGCCTTTATCTCAAGATGGGGAAAATAATATGGCCGCTGGGTCAGGGCCTGCTCTGGCGGTCAATAAAAAATGATGTGGCTTTTTAGACCCCTTTATGTCAACTTGGATTAAAAAATAAAAATAAAAAAACTCCCTTGCTACTACAAGGATATCTCTTAGAACATAGGAGCTTATTCTATATCCACCCAAGTCTCCGACTGCGCCGTTTATAGACAACATTTCCCATTGGCTTCTGCAGATATAGAATAGGCCCCTTCCACCTACAGGAATCTTTTATGGACAAAGCTAAATAGGAAAAAGAAATGTAACACCTGCCAAACCCCATCACACAATAGCGCAGGTATCATTTTGAGACTAGAGTTTAAAAAGCGAGGTATGAGGGTGCAGAGCAAAGTACATAAGTACAATGTATGTTTTTATGATTTAACTCCATACAGTTACTAATAAACTACTTGGTATCTGCAGCACATTTATGAAACCGGTTTATCAAGTCTTACATAATGTAACAAGTGTTTGTCAGAGAAGAGTTTTTGCAGACTTTGGTGACGCACAACACAACATACATTATATAACTCTTCCTAATGCATGGACATCACATTAAGATAAGTCCTCACTAGCTTTCCTATACTCCCCATAGCCATGCACTGAAAAGTTGTAAAGGTTGGCGCTAAGCACCCTAATACATTTATGCAAAGTAAGAGATGCATGTGACAGCGGGTACTTTTAGTATCACAACTGCAGGTAACGCCCATCACAGTTAATTAAGTTTTCAAATAAAGAAGTGACAGTTTATAAAAATAAAAAAAAAGGTAAGATCAGACATACACTCAGACACGGAACTGCAGGGATGAAGCCTGAGGCTGCGGTCCCAGTCATCACTGTGACACGCGCGCCCGGCGGGGGGGGGGGGCGGGGCGGCACGTGCACAGCGCTAACCGTGATCTGCGGTCTTCAGGAGAGAGGGAGAGGTTGCGACGGGAGGGGGCGTGGTTGGGTGTTATCGGGGGCGTGGCCATGACCTCACGCGGCTGGTTCGCCCTCATTGGCTGAACCGCCGGCGGGGGCGTGGCCACGGCTCCGTCGCAAGTTCCACACACAATTTTTTTGAGTGTGTGGAACCTTGCAGTACAGCGCGGCTGCTGAATCTGCGCCGACGCATGTACTCGGCCCTGAGTGACTGAGTGCTTGTTCGCACAGTGCACGCCGAGGCGTGCGCTGTGGCAGTCACTGGGACCGCAGCCTAAGGCCGCGCTTATAGCACCGCCGACGGCGACGTCAGGCTGCGGTTGCTGGAAAAATCAAATTGAGATGACTTCCAGCGATCGCGACCAAGCCGTTGCGCTGACCTTACTATAAGCGCACGCGACGGAGGCAATGCATTTGTTTTGACGCAACGTTGCGTCGCTGTCACTATAAGCGCATATAGACACACAGACCTCATGGTATTCCCTATCACACATAACTTTATATTGCTTATGCGAGGATCTTTTTAAAGAAATAACGCCAGAACACCTATTTATTTCACATAAATTCTGCAACGCTGACATCTCTCCCAAATTCTAGTGCCTTGTGTATGTTTGTTGCGTGTTTGTCCTTATTTGGTATGTCATTCTGGTTTTGTAGTTTATATCACTCTGTACCCCCATTGTATCACGCTGCAGAATATGTCGGCACTTTATAAATAAACAATAATAATAATCCCAACAATAAATAAATATATTTAATTCTTTTGATGTAAATGCAGAGATTAATTCTCACATCGGTCGTTAAAATGTTGCAATAGTGCAGTCCAATCTGAACGCTGGTCTATAAAGTGTCATCCACTGGAAGCGAGTGAGTCAAAATTGCTCCATTAACCTCTTGAGTGGTCTTATGATCTACCAGGTACGTCATGGGCAAATGCTCGTTTTCCAAAGGGCTGATCGTGCCGACCCATCCGATGGAACGGCCAGGCCGATCAAAATTGAAGTGGACCTCGCTTTACTTCCGTTTCCTGTATCCCGGGTTCAGTCGCATCACGTGATCGCTCCAGGAGCATGAAACAGAAGTGCCAGGGATCCGGTGGCACCGAAATAACTTTATATAGATATACAGTATATAGATCTCACTCATTTGTTGTTATTTGTGCCTAGCCCCCACTATAGATACTATTTCAGTGAAGGGGTTAACGGCCTTAATGGATTAACTGTGTGGGCTCAATCAGGTTACTCCTCCCATAATGTGATGTAGGATGACTGTGCAGAAGGGATTGCTCTTCCTTTGTATATCCTGTGACCCATGGTGTCACTATAGTGAGATAGAAAGATATATATATATATATAGCTCCACCCTATGTTCTAGAAGCAGGTTCTTCAGAGTTCTGACTGGGATCCTCACTGTGAGTCCGATAAATAGGTTCATGTGTGTAGCCAAGTGTATTCAGATGTGTCCTGTCACTGTTTGCTGTTTTCAGTTGGGAACGTGCCCATTAAGTAAGCACCAGTAGTCAAGGCTCTCAATTGTTCTCGCTATTGAAAAAGGAGGAAGCATGCTTTCGGTAAGGAGTTCTCGGCATAGTAACTCCAGAGTATGTTTGGACCGGCCCAACCGGAAGGTTCCTTGTGCAATCCTGATCACATAGATATGGTGGAAGTATGCAGTACATAGAAGCGCATTACTAATCCAATGCAAGAGACTGCCAATTGATCCTTTACTATGGGTAACAAGTATAACCCATGGACCCCGGGGCAATCGCAGATCGGCCCTACTTTGTACAAGGGTCTGGCTACATGACTGTATGTGGTGCATACCTGCTGGCAACACAGGGTCAGGTGACCTACCTCCACCACTCAGGGCAGTGCTTGAAGTGGGGGAAACCCATGATAACTCCTGGCAGCCTGCCCTTACCAGGGCTTATACCAGGAGGAGGAAAGAACTATAGCCCTATTTCTTACCCGGGCTACACAAGTTTAAGTACCTCCCCAGCGTAGGAGTTAGAGCTACCAGGGGATAAAGTCCAGAATGATATTGTTTTGCAAGGCCGGCCTTTGGACAAGACGAGCAAGGCGGCCACCTTGGGCCCAGCGTCTTTGGGGGACCCGCGCTCCCTCCGCTCTTACCTTCTCTGCGGCGGGTCGCCTCCTGCAACGTCGTGTTGCCATGGCAACGTGATGTCACATGGTGCTATGACTTATGGCGCTGCGATGCTGCCGGGGGAGGGCTGCTCGTCACGGTAAGTCCCCCTTCTTTCTTTTTACAGTAGTGGGGGGGGGGGGGGGCGGGGCTCACTGCCAGAGTGCTGCTTTTTGCCCCACAAAGCCTATAAGGCCGGCCCTGATATTGCCACGAGTTTCTGTCAAGTAACCAGTATGTCAGGGTGTGTGAAGCGTTATTGACGGCTGCCAAATAACGCACATTTTTGCTTATAAAAGTTTCCTGGCACCCATCCTTGTTATATTCGTGCATCCACGCCCAGCCTGCACTTACCCAGCACCCTGCAAAGGCCCGAGAGACTGAGCCCTGCCAATGTACTGTATATAATCAATGTGATGTGACCTCCTGTAGGGCCTGGTAAGGAAGGTTACATGTGTGTTGACAAATGTGTCAGTGAACCTCTCGTCTTCCCTTCCAATACTACATTTCCAACACTTGTCCTTCACTAGTTAACCCTACTTCAAATTACCTTGATGTCACAGCACTCCTATTGGTATATATCTGAGGGAAAGTTGTAGTCACAATATAGGTACAGGTAGCTCAGGTTTTCTCCCCTGTAGCAGCTAAAAGGTTCCTCACTGCCAAAGAGGCCTGCAACTCATTGCTTTGATTGCCTCTGGCATCAACAGCGTTAAACTGTGAAGGAGGATGTAACCCTGTGGGGGCCAGATCATCCAACAAATCGATACATTGCTGCACCCCCCCCCCCCCCCCCCCAACCCTCCCCGTCACCCAAGGTGTTTACATTTCAGCATGGTGGAAACCTTCTCCAGATAGAAACTGGAGACTCAGCCAGATCAGGATTTTACATCTTTTAACCCAGGGGTGGGCAAACTCCAATCCTCAAGGGCCAGCAACAGGTCCGGTTTTCAGGCTATCCCTTGCTTCAGCACAGGTGGCCCAATCAGCGGCTCAGTCGAAGGCTGCACCACCTGTGCTGAAGCAGGGGTATCCTGAAAACCGGACCCGTTAGTGGCCCTTGAGTTGCCCACCCCTATTCTAACCGAATCCTAAAATCTGGCTGTACCTCTTTGGTTATATGAAGCCTCGTTAGGAGCTTGCTACGGCCACATCAACATGGAGCGGTAAATATCCAAGTACTTAAATGATTCTACGTTTTCTGGACTAACAAAAGAATGACATGTTAACTCCTTGTCTGTCACAGACACTACCCAAGTGACCTAGGTACTACAGATCAATTCAAATTACAGAGGGAATCCACGCTGGTTTCTTTTTTTTTTAAATACAGGTTTGAAACAAGGGGTCTCCAAAGCTGAACCCCATTCATTTCAGCTCCGGGGGCCCGCTGTTTCCGGAGGCTCTTACCCCCAAAGGGGGTGGCGGGAGCCGCTCCAGGGTTGACTATATGTCTGCTTTTCAGAGCTCTGCGGGCCAATAGGAAGCCGTGATGTCATCAGGTACAGCTTCTTATTGACCCTTGTGACGAGGACGCTGTAAACTGCAGGAGATACCGGCACCCCCTGCAGAGGTAAGTATCTCTGGAAGCAGGGGGTTCCCGGAGCGGCAATTAATGGGATACAGCTCTGGAGACCCCCTGCTTCAATCCTGTATTAAAAAATGAAGGGGGACGACCGGCTTAGATTACTCCATTAAATAAAAAATGAGTTATTGTAGATATTATACTTTGGAAACCACTTGTGTCCCCCAGCTGCAAAACTATTGCAAAATTAGCACCAGTTTAAGGATGATTTCTCAAACTGCAATTGTTGCAAAAACATCAGATGTCTGGGAGAAAGAAATCCAATTGCTTCCTAAATATTTTTTTTTCTTACACATCTGTTGCTAGTTTTTACCACATTGAATTTTGAATCATTTGATAAACATGCTTTACTGAGTGACAGTTCCCTCTATAAACTAAAGCTTTCCCAGAATGAGTGACGGTCCCAGAGTCAATAATGCCAGAGAGTAGGTCTGTATGATGAATGCTCCAGTTATAATTTCTCTGAGTACCTAGCGCACCCAGGCCCTCCTAACCCACAAGAGTCGCACTCTCACCCTCCCCACCTCAAACCCAGAGCTTCTTCCACACAGCTTCTTCAAACTTTCCACCGCGCCACACGCTTGTGACCACCACTGTTTACAGTCAACTTGGCCATAGTACAGGAACTCGACTCCAGTGTCAATTAAACCTACGTGTTTTAACGTGCTAATATTAGTGATTATGACTAGAAGTCCCGCAACCCACACAGGCAGGAAACCATCCTTCTTCCTGGTTGTCCCTTGTTGTCTCTGATGAACCCTACCTTAACCATGAGTCTTTCGTGGGTCTAGTTTCCCACGAGCCCTTCTTGTTCAAAGTTGTGTTTGTTAAAAACGATAGAGGAAACCGATGATGTACAGATGTATTTTCATCATGGACATAAACGGACAATTCCACATGTACTGCAGAGATAAATAAAATGTGTAGAGTAAAACATGGGGAAAATATGAATGCGTTAAACTCTCACAGGCACCGCACACAAAAGAAACGATGCCGATTTTGAACATTCCCCACCGCCTTTGATATTATTGGTTACCCGAGTGATGGCTTGTACGGCTCATACTTTATACTTTCTGTATATGGAGGTCACGGAGAAGTGAGCTACAATCTGGAGGCTTCGAAAAGATGATCATTTGTTGCTATGCCTTTAACCGCTTGAGTGCTAGAAGGGCCAGGCTCCTGTGGCACTCAGAGGGTTAAAATGCCCATAAGAGACCCATTGTGAACCTGTATCTCTTTGCAGTAATGCAGAGTATTTAGCCCAGCTTATCTATGAGCATTTTGAGGTTTGGTTACTTGGAGCAGTTGGATGAGCTATTTGACGCCCAGGATAATGGAATACACCAAGTTCTGCAGGAAAGAGTCATTTTTTTTCTCTCTTTATCTCGAGTAGCGTAAACCGTTTTTGTAGATGTATGTCATACGTTAAACACCGTGCCTGACAGAGTGAGATGGAGGTTATAACAGCACCCTGGGGAATGATTGGCATGTATGATTGATTTTTCTCATAGCTTGAAAGTCCTAGAAAAGTGAGGTGCTCCACTTTAGCTCTTGTGATTTACCTTTTGTAACGAGGCCAAGGTGCGTGCGACCGAGAACCCTGCCCCTCGCACAGAACAACACAAATAACTACACAAACAACTCAACAAATATATACAATACTCCTACACTTACATTTTAGACATAGATTGTAAGCTCTTCGGGGCAGGGACTCCTTTTCCTAAATGTTACTTTGATGTCTGAAAGTGCTTCTTCCCATTATGTGTTATTTGTATTATTTGCTATTTATATGATTGTCACGTGTATTACTGCTGTGAAGCGCTATGTACATTAATGGCGCTATATAAATAAAGACATACATACATGTCTAATTCCAAACACTAAAGCTATATCTCTCTTTCTGTCTGTGTCTCACTATCTAGGGGGGGGGTGCGAGAATTTCTCGGGGGACGCAGCGGTTACAGGGGCCCCGCGCTCTTCGCCACGGCATTTAAATTAAATGGCGGGGGAGGCGTGAGCAGGGCCATCTTAACAACATTAGGGGCCCCCGGGCAAAGCAGTGCACGGGGCCCGGCCTACACTGTCACTCCCAGCCTCCCCCGCGCTCACTAGCAGCAGCAGGCACCGGAAGTGCTGCACTGCTAGGCTGCGAGCGGTTGTGACGCGAGCCGGGGTGCCGGGCGGGCGGAGAGCGAGCGGAGCCGGGGTGCCGGGCGGCGGAGAGCGAGCGGAGCCGGGGTGCTGGGCGGGGGTAGAGTGAGTGGAGCCGGGTGCCGGGCGGCGGAGAGCGAGTGGAGCCGGGGTGCCGGGCGGGGGGAGAGTGAGTAGGGTTGCCAGGTGGCTTGTCCAAAAATACTGGACACAATTGTGAAAGGTGCGATGCGCGAGAATTGTTGGTGGGGAAGAATGTTATTTATAAATGACCTGACTGTTATGTCTGGGGAGGAGTCTTGGGAGGGAGCGCTCTTCCGAGGATTGTTTTAGGAAATAGAATATGAAATAGTGCAAATTGGTGCAAATTGGTGCAAATTGGTGCACGCTTGGAGTGAAATTTAGAACAAATGACGTAATGGTCAGATCATTTATAAATAACTGACCTGCAGTCATACTGTACATGGCGAGCAATACTGATCTTACTGCTCCTCACACAAATTCCAAGATTGTTGCACCCCCTCCTCACCCCCCCACCCCCTTATCCTCTCCTTATTTTTAATAGATCTTGAAAATGGGAAGACTGTTATTATAGTAAAAGAAAAGTAAGGGGGAGTGAGCAATTAAACAAAGTTGCCAGTACTGTATGTACTGTCTGTCACCACACACACACACACACAGACACACACACTGAGACATTCACTCACTCAAACACACACTGAGGCAAACACATACACACACACTGAGACATTCACTCACTCAAACACACACTGAGGCAAACACACACACACACACACACACACACACACACACACACACTGAGACACACACTGAGACATTCACTCACTCAAACACACACTGAGGCAAACACATACACACACACACATACACACACACACTGAGACATTCACTCACTCACACACTCACTCAAACACACACACACACACTGAGGCACACACATATAAAGGCAGGACACAGACAGAAAGAGCGACACACAGACACACACACACACAGCCTCACCTCTCTGCTGCATGCTTTTCCTCCGCTCTTTGGCCCCACCCCCCAGGTTCCTGCCACCTCCCGATTGGCTGAATTACCCAGCAGCAACCAATCAGAAGCTGCCCAGCCCCCTAGCAGCAGCAGCCCTGCTCTATCCCATGTCCTTTACCAGACAAGGGAACCAAATACCGGACACCTGGCAACCCTAAGAGCGAGCCGGGGTGCCGGGCGGGGGGAGAACGAGCAGAGCCGGGGTGCCGGGCGGGGGGAGAATGAGCAGAGCCGGGGTGGCGGGTGGGGGGGAGAGCATTGGTGGGAACGCATGGGCTGGGTGCGTGGGGCCCCCCTATGCTGTGGGGCCCCCAGGCAACTGTCCAGCGTGCCCATACGTTAAGACGGCCATGGGCGTGAGGCCTCTAACTCCCTTACCTGCTCTCTGCTGGGTCTTCGGTGACGCGTCGCCATGGCAACACGGCATCAAATGACGCCGCGGGGTCATGTGACGCATCGCCATCACAACACGCGTCAAAGGACGCAGCGGGATCACATGATGTAACGTCACATGACCCGCGATGTCATTTGACACGAGTCCTTGGAGAGGAGGGGTGCGAATGCTGCGGCTGCCGGGCAGGGGGGCGCTGCTCAAGAAGTTTGCACACCCCTGATCTAACTGACACTAATTTAATCTCAACTGTCACTCAACATTCTGAGCTTTCTCCTCATTAATATTGGTGATGTCATACACTACACCCCTGTAGCACCCGTGTGGAATACTACTTACTTAAGGGCCTTAGAGGGTTTACTGCAGGTATAGCTACAGTGTATCGCCTCTATCCATCACATTGGGTAGGATGACTAGCAGAACCTAGCCACACCCACCTTCTAGAAGGTGCCTAGTGATGTAATTAAGTAATGTTACTTACTAGAATGTAATACCCCTCCCATATGTAGTTTTAGTGACTAATGATATCACTGCTGAGTATATATAGTGGGGATGGAACATTCTAGGATCGGATCCCAGGAGGAGACGCAGATAGGGTGTAATTCCTTATGCAAGAGGGCACCCTACCTATGGATCCAGAGGTGGGAACAGCCATCATTTGAGCAATGGAGTGCCACCTTACAGTACAACAAAGTGAGAAGAATGTGCCTCTTTGGGGGATGCTGCCTGAGCACCCCTAAGGAAGACGTTTGTATGTGTTAATGTAAAGAAAGTTAAAAGAAAAGTTCCTGGGGACCTTCTTGTATTGCTTAACATACCAGCCCGGCACGAATGCCAGACTGTACACAGAAGATTTATAAAAGCAAGCAAAATCCAATCAACTCACATGGTAATGGAAATAAACAGGCGTAAAGATCACAGTGTGGATCTCTGCAGACCGGAAGAGTGGTGTCTCGACTGTTCCTCTGTTCTGGTATGCGTGTCACGGATGCGTCTCACCGAGGACCGGAAGTGACGTCATCCGCTTCCAGAGGCTCCGGTTTCGTCTTAGGGCATCACTCTACGCGTTTTCTGTGATCTATACGCCTGTTTATTTCCATTACCATGTGAGTTGATTGGATTTTGCTTGCTTTTATAAATCTTCTGTGTACAGTCTGCACTATGTCCGGTTCATTTTATTCCTAAGGGCCCCTGGTTAAAGTGTACCCGATCGCTAAAGTGTACCTGATCACGAGCGGGGTTTCTATCTGAATACTAGGCTTCATCTCACGGGTTAAAGAAACCTTTACATGCCTACTTACCTCTCACGTTTGTGAGTATTCTGAACATTTAACCGTGCCATTTAACACACTGAATTCACACAATACTGCACCATAAGTTTGTTGTCTTCTTTTGTTATCCCCATTAACCTGGTCATGGTCGTTCAATACTCTGTATATAAATTACAGTCAGCATATCTTGTATATAATGTGTTGTGTTTTCTCAGTCTCTGCGCTGTCCTGCATCTCGCAGTTTCTTCAAATCCTTCCTGGGCTGAATAACTGGAAAAGGAGTGTCTCTTGGTGGCCATCTTTCATTCTCCCTGCATCTTGAAGATTAGGTTCCTCTGGCTCTGCAGAGTATCCTTGGATTGCGCTTGTTGAGTGTCACGGTGCTGCTGTATTAGTGCAGCTCTGGGAAGGTCCCAGCTCTGCAAAGTACCTGGTCCTGCCACACTCGTGGCATATGATGGGCCTGCACAAGTCTCCTGGGCTGGTAAGAGGCAGCTCTATATCTTCTGTATTTAGGGACATGGTAGAACCTCTCCAAAGTTCCCCTCACCTCCCTGCACAACCCCAGCATCTGGTCCTGCAGCTCTCTCGCTGAGCCCCAGCCCTATCCCTGCTGTAAAGAGGAAACAGCCAGCGGTTAGGTTGGAGGCAGCGCCCATCCTCCCTTGTGGATACGGCGCATAGGGAACCATATTAACCCCGTCCCCTTTTCTTTTTTATGTACCCTTGTTTAATTTTGAAAAAATAATATGGAAAGGACAATCTGTAGACATGTTGTCGCTAGTACCAGAGGATAGTGAGGCTTTGGATAGGATGCGGGCATTTAGGGTAGAGGCGGACAAGAAGAAGCAGCTGCCAAAATTGTTGGAAAATTGGTTGTTGGGTTTTGTACACTTTGTTAGTGTAATTGGGGAAAAGGAGCCGATGAAATGTTCATCATTATTCTGCTATATGGACATCATTTGGGGTTCTTATAAGGTGTATGGTGGTTTAATATATATATCTATATCTATAGGTATCTCCATTGGGATTATTTCCTAAGAAAGTACAAGGAAAATTTAGGATGATCCATTATCTGTTGTGTCCTAAAGGGGATTCAATAAATGATAGGATTAATAGTGAAGGCTTCAAAGGGACTTATTCACCATTTGATAGATTGGCGGAACTGGTGAGAGAAGCAGCACAAGGAGCTTTACTACCCAAAACAGATATTGAATCCGCTTTCCGATTGTTGCCAGTGAATCTGTCCTGTTTTCATTTGTTGAGTTGCTATTTCGAGGAACAGTTTTTTTGTAGAGAAGTTTTTACCTATGGGTTGTTTCGATTTTGTGTTAGTATTTTGACAGTTTTAGCACTTTTTTTTTAGAATGAGTGGTGCCCAAGAGGCTGGGAATGATGCAGCGCTGCACTATCTAGATCGTTTTAGATTTGTGGGGCCAGAAGTGAGTGTTCTTTGCATTTGCTAAGGATGTTCCAAGGAGTGATGATGCGTTTTGGGGTTCCTTTAGTGAAAGACTTATGCCTAGCACAGTGTTGTCTTTCTTGGGTATCGAGGTTGATACCAAGGAGATGGTTTTCAGGTTGCCGGTGGAAAAACTGGGCAAGTTGAAGGAGCTAGTGTTGAAGGTAAAAGGTGGCGACAAAAGTTACGTTGATCATCTAGCAATCATTGCTAGATCATTTGTTTTTTCATCTATATGATTATGCTGATGGGAAGGGTTTTTGTAGTAGGTTATCATTAGCGAGGAGAAGGATTAAGAGTCCCCACCATTTCATAAGGATAACAAAGTGATTAAAAGAAGATTTTGGGAGTGTGGCAGTTTTTTGTGCAGAAATATAATGGTATACTGTATCATGTTAGCAGAAGGACAAAATAAAAAATGCAGAACTGGAGCTATTTACAGATGTTGAAGGTTCTTCAGGCTTTGGTGGCAGGTGATTAGTGTGTGGCAAGCTGGCCACAGGGCTGAGTGGATATGGGCTGGACAAATAAAATTAGTACTGTTGGAATTGTTTCCGATCATAGTGGCAATGGAAATCTGGGAGGGAGGTTTGAAGGGCAGGAAGGTGTTCTTTTTTTTTTATAACATGGGTGTTGTCCAAGTGGTAAAAGGGGCTATCTGCCAGCTCTCTCCCAGTGGTTAGGTTGTTAAGGCATCTGGTCCTCCATTGTTTGGAGTTGAAGATTTGTTGTGAAGCACGGCATGTGCCGGAGGTTGAGAATTCCATTGCAGACGGGTGGTCCCGCTTTCAGTGGTCGGTGTTTCGGAAGTTATGTCCGACGGCAGCTCCAGTGGGTCGGGCGTTGTTCGGAATTTTTGTGAAGCCAGGCTTCGGAAGAGTGGTCAGGTTGGAAAGGAATTTGGTAGCTCCAGGTACATGGCGTGCATTCAAGAAAGCTTGGGACTCAGGAACGGTTGCCTTTAGCGCAACAGTTAGAAGGTTTGAGGAACGAGGCTTCACATTTAAGGGTCTTGTTGATATAGTTATGTCAATTACAGGGAAACGGCGTATCGGGGTATCGGGGTAGATAAAAAAAATGGCAGGGATAGCATTTTATATGAAAATGTTAGATTGGAAAGTTATTACAAAGGAGTTTTTCATAAAGAAAATGCTAAAAGGTTGGAGAAAGGGAGCAGTATGTCAGGATGTTAGAAGGCCAGTAACGTTTGTTTTGTTAGGAAAGTTATTGTTAAGTTTAGAAAGGTTTGTCATTCAGAATAGGAAGTGTCCCTGTTCCGAGTGGCTTTTGCTTTGGCGTTCTTCGGAGCAATGCGGGTCAGTGAATTGGTAGCTATGAGCAAAAGGAAGGTAGGTGGTATTCAGACAAGTGACTCGTTTCGGATTGGTGCTGTTACAGAGGCTGCCTGGATGTATGTCAGAGTGATCCTGAGGAAGCCGCATACTCTATTGGCGAAACGCGTAGAGTGAGACCGCCCAGAGGAAGAGAGATGAGTAGCCGAGGGACTGCACACCACGAAAGCCTAACCGGAAGCAATGCACCATCTTGGAGACCGCGACGGAGCTGAGCCCTGGCGAGGGATCGGGAGGCAAACAGCTACACGTGGAGTCCCCATTGAACATAACAGACGTCCAACGGAGGCGGTGTGGTTAGCCTCGACACTGGTTGATCTCTCCTGCTTTCACAACTAGTGATACATGCTGTTTTTATATTGGTATATTGAAAGTGCGCATTATTGAGGTGCTACATATAATGTATACCTTTTATCATATTGATCTGCGCTATGGATGCATTTCTTTTCTTTGCATCTCCACACTTGGTCGGAATCTGATACGGAGTACATCCTTACCTGAGTCCAGAAGAACACACTCACCACAGTTAACTGATGTTGCCCTAAAACCACTGATATTTTGTGAGTAGGCTGCACAGAAGAGCCAAGATTGCACAGAAATGTATTCACATAATATTATTGTCTACACTTAGATTGTTGCGTTTTGTTGTCTTTCTCCCTATATGCTCCCCCTGGATTTTGAGATGAAATTTCTACATTTTGGGGACGAGTGAAGACAAACCCTACCAGTGGGTTTGAGCAGGGAGTTACAACGTTTATTTATACTGTATCACGTTTTTGCACATTTTTTGTCACTATTTTTCATGATTGCAAATGAATTGCTGTTTCACGTATACTGTCACTTTACAGTTATTGACCACTTTTAGTGTTTAGCGCCTTCTTTTCACACCATCACTTTGTCACAACTGGTATCATAGTGAGACAGAGTTGGAAGGTGATAATAGGAGTTTGTTAAGGGAGCACTTGTCAGATATCAGGCTCGATATTTTTAATGTGGGTATCCCGGGCAGAATAGAGTGGGTGTTAGCTCTTATTGGGTTTAGGAGCCCATTTTAGGTTTAAAATGGATTCGCTTGTGACGGGGTGTTGCTGCCCGCAGAAGTTGGTGTAAGTTTTATCTGGTGTTGGTCCCCCCCATGGGGACATGGGTAAAGTTGTAGCTAAGGCCGATAGCCTTGCGCTAACCTTTGGATGTTACAGGGATACGTGCACATTGGCCCCAGTAGCCAGTGGCTGGCATGATATATTTGTTTGAAATGTATGTTTAAACTGTTTAAGTTATGTTAATGGTTTGCTGTCAAGCTTGTGTGATGTAAATAAATGCTGTGGCCATTTTACATCCAAACTGTTGTTAGTGTGTTGTTGGGCTTTAGGTGGAATGGCCTAAGGAAGCCGGGAAATGGAGGAATCTGGAAGTCAAAGAGCTGGAGATACTGTAGCACCTGTCTGATGATCTCTCTCCACATAGAGTGACACCAGTATCTCCCTGCGAGCTTCCCCCTCTATTAATGTAACAGCCACATCTCCCGGCAGGGACTCGGGGTCAGTAACAGGAGAACTTGGGGAAAGGTGGGCTAACAAGTCCTAATCTAAAGACCTTATCCATGCTGTCTGCTCCTCCAAGGCTGCCCTAATCTCGACCAGCTCCAAATGTGAAGAGAAATATACTAATATACAGCACACACATCTCTAATTCCTAACGCTACATTTATATCCCTGTCAATAACACTTATTTTCCTAGCTAACTCCTCTAATTGTATCATTAACCAATCTAATTTCTCTCTCTGTCTCTCACACTCTAACAACTAACTCCCAACTATCACTCTCCTAAACCCATGTATATCTTTCATGTCACGCAGCACGTGTCCACCTTTCCTGCACTTTGTTTTGTGAGCACAAACAATTGTTCATACATTGACCCAACATTGCTTTAATATATATATATATATATATATATACACACACATATATGTAACAGGTTTTCCCCCACCCAATCGCAGATATAGTGTGAGTGCGGAGAACCTACTGTTACCGGGTGTGGTGCTTTACCTGTTAGGCTCACAGGAGGGCTGAGCTTCCACCACGGGGAACCTGGGGCAAGTATATTATGAGTAACCCTGTACTCGGTGCAGCGCCTCTACCTGCGATGGTTCCCAGCAGAGCGGGAATTGTTCTTCGCAGGACACATACAAATAACCACATACACTGGATGGGAAATAGCAAAGGGCTTTACTGACCATTGACGGCAACTTCAATAATACTATCTGTGCATAACAGTCAACAGATCAACAGGTGTCCCTCTCTAGAGGAGACACTAACTAATGCGTCTCATAGGACGCTCCCACCTACACTGGGTGATCCCACCCCGTGTCCAATAATCCCCACAAAATGTCCCGCACCATTACAGAGAGAGGATAGGTGTGACTGCGCAGTCACTAGTGAAGCTAATAAGATCGTTGGTGCACTTGTTGATAAGAGTTACCTGCCGAGCACTCCAGTGCTCGGGCCTGCAACGGGCTTCACAAAGGATCCGATGACAGGAGAACACCGGAACCACCATCAGGGACGATCCCACGTGGAAAGCCTCTGCAGCGGCAGCGGAAGTCTGCGCCCAACCTTCTGAACGGATGCGCAGCGTCTGCTGAGTCCCTAACTGACTCTGTGAACTAAGGTGATGCTCGCTGCTGCTATAGGCCGTCCCTAAAGCACAGCAACCTTAAATGGCTTCAGGGGAAACTCATAGGGGCCTACGGGGTAGCCTGTTCTATGCAGGTGGGTCACTGACCCCCTGCACCCACACTACCTCTCCCTTACCACCGAGTCCCCTCTAACTAACTTCTACCTAATACTCAACACCTGCAGCAACACACTGCAACCTGCTTGGTGCCTGCAGCGAACGTGCTGCACACACACACGATGCCCTCTTGTCAGCACTCACAGCACTGATAGCCGTGACACTGACAAGACGCACACACACGAACCTAAGGGCAGGGTCCCTAACCTGGGGCCGTCCCTTATTATTTACCCACTAAGCTAGTGGGGAGTTGGGGCCTGTCTGGGACCTGGGGAACTACCTTACCTGGTGCAGGAGCTTCACTTGCTCCCTACACCTTTCCTTCCCCTTCTTGCTCGAAGCTCCAACTGCCGTTGCTCAGCGTGCGAAATGTATCTAGTTCTGGCTCCAGGGCAATCCTTCAGCCCTATTGGCTCCCTGGCATCACGTGGGGCGCTGCGGAGGCTCATGGGACTTGTAGTCCCTTCCAATAGCCTTCCCTGGTAGGTTAGGGTTCGCGCGCTCCTTTATGCGCATGCGCAACTCTTCAGGGCCGCCTGCAACTCCCTAGTCTCTTCCCTACTCTGCTCTGCACAAGCGCGATCGCGCCGCATGCGCACGCACCCGCAATGGTGGCCCCCGCTAACCGGGTACGCGGCCGAGCCTCCAAATGCTCGGCTCACTCCCTGCACCGGCCCCCACCTTTGGGAACAGCCGGCGGGTCCGTCGCTACCTTCGGCGGCACCCGCGACCGCGCTGACCCAAAGGAGGGGGGTCTCTGGGAGCCGGAGGGCACCGGGGCTACATATATATAGAATTTTGTTAGATCATATTTGTGTACAGTAGTTACAGATATAAAATAGAAATATGTGGTAGGAGAATGAGGTGGTTCTTTCTGTATTTCTCTTTGCACAATAAGGTGGTTGTGGAAAGAATACAGCAGATTCTGAAACTATAGTTCACCTGAAGGCACCAGTGATGTTTATTTAGTGGGATGAATTAAATGGATGTAGCCATGCAAATCCAGTTATTATAATAAATGAGTTCTTCAGTATTAGGTGATACCTTTTTTAATTGGGCACTTCATATTTTAGGACAAGCTTTTGAGAGTTTTCTCTCTTCCACCGGTATTGCTTTACAATATGAATTGTTAGTCCAAATAAAAAAGGTACAACCAAATACTGAAGTACCCATTTAGTGTGATGCTAAGCAGTCACTTTTACTCTATGTTGTATCTTATTACACAGGAGAGGGACAGAGCGGTAACACCGGGTTATACATTGAATAGGTCCCCAGGGAGTAAGCATAGGCTTCCTGCAAGCAGAATTACACCTGGCTCCAAGAACATATCTGTTCTGCTTGAAAACCAACCGTTTGTACTGCTTGCCGTCTGCTTGAGCCACTCTAGGGTGGAGCTCACATGCCAAGTTTTAGAGCTGGAAATAATAGCTCTGTACAGCATATTTCAGGGTATGCTAATGCCCTTTGTGCATGCACCTCCAACTGTCCCATATCTTGTGAAGGAAACATAGTGTGAGGCTGTTTGCTTCCCTCCGTGGATATTATTTCTCTTTGTAGAGCAATAAGGTTGAGGACAATTGAAGCAGCAGCTTAATGATGTGGGGTAGAAAATGGAACATTTACAACAACTTACTGATTATACAAAAATAAAATGAGGAGTGTGTGCTGAGCACGCGCATGTTAAGTGAAACTTGTTTGACTTTTGTCACAGAAATTGCATTTGTGTTGGTGATGTTTTAATTAAAAATCAAAATACAATTTCATTGACAAAACGCAAATAAATTTGACTTAGAACGCGCGTGCTCGGCACACATCCCCTGTATTAGCTATTTGCACTAAGCGTGAATTCCTCGTGTGTGAGTGTACATGTGACTGCGTGTGCGTGTGACTGTGTGTGTGTGTGTGACTCTGTATGCGTGCGTGCGTGTGTGACTGTGTGTGTGTGTGAGACGTATGCATGTGACAGAGTGTGTGTGCGTGTGACAGTGTGTGTGTCTGTGAGTGCGTGTGTTTGTGTGTGTGTGTGTGTGACACACTGGGTGTGGGTGGCTGGTCTGCGCTCCGTGTTCTATTCTCTAGTGCTGCTGCTGCTGCCTATGTGCAACGCACTGCCGAGCTCCAGAGGCCTCTGCGCATGTGCGCCGGAGACTTCTGCTTGTGCACCGGCCTGAGTATTCTCCTGCGCATGCGTTGAGGGGCACGGCTCTCGCTGGCTATGGACAGAGCCTCTGCGCATGCGTTGAGGGGCACGGCTCTCGCTGGCTATGGACAGAGCCTCTGCGAATGCGTTGAGGGGCACGGCTCTCGCTGGCTATGGACAGAGCCTCTGCGCATGCGTTGAGGGGGACGGCTCTCGCTGGCTATGGACAGAGCCTCTGCGCATGCGTTGAGAGGGACGGCTGCCGGTGTCAATGTGTATGTGATGGCAGACGACGCGCTAATGTCTGCGCTGAGATGGACTATGGGCATGGAGGTAACTGCGTGGCTGACGGCTTCATCTGCCAGTGCTGACGTCATTTCCATATCTGTTCCACTTTTGCGTCTCCACGATGCTGGTTTGTACCATCACAATTTAGTACATGCCATTGTCAGCGGGCTTGTGGGGGGAGCGGCGGCCGTTAGGAGCGTGGCGTCATTTCCGTTTCACATTTTCGTCTCCATGAAGGAGTTTTGTTCCATCAAAATTGACTAGGTGCCACTAAAGAAGTTTCACTTCAAAAATAGTTACAAAATAAAATAACTGGATATTTCGGGTTTTATAACTTGTACTTACATCGGTATTGGCAGCCGGAACATGAATATTCAGCAACTCTTGAAGGTAGTTAAGATTGTGGTTGAAACCTATTCCAGCTTCACATAACAAAGCCAGTATAACCAGCCTCACACTGAAGAGACCCAAAAGGACGAAATAGCTGTCTGTAAGAAGGGTTACTGGCTGTGCACTTCTTTAACCCAGGCTGTGCTGAAAAGCTGTGTGATACGGCAGTCATACACTTATAGGGGTCCGTGTTGAAATGGACATGAAGCAAAAGGTGACACTGTGTGCTCATTTGCTTGTCATTTCCCAGAATCCCTGGCTGCAGTGGAAGCACTGTATGCTGGGAGATAAAGGGGAAAAGCAGGGCTGCAGACCTGTCTGAGACTTGATTTATTTGCTATGCAATATAGGTGCTTCACTGACTACACCAGGGCAGATAAAATGTAAGAATTACCAGGCAAAGCATAAACAGCCTTGTTTCAACTGTTGCACCAAACGAGACATGCATTGTAACATTGCACAAGGATTATGACTGAACATTTTCTTTAAAACGCTTTGGTTTCAGAAAGAAGGGGGGAAAAGGGCAACAACGGGAAGTGACGGGAAATTTTCTGTTTGGCCTTTCAAGATAGCATGCGAAACCTAAACAAGATATAACTTATTGACCTCCCAAAATAACTCCTTTGTAGTACTGGGCTTTGTACTTTTTCTACCTTTTTTTTCCTGTAGCACCAGCTGAGGTTTCAAGTGAAGGGAAGGGCTCCTATCTTACATACCCTCAGCCTCTCTCATTCCGTCAGCTATTTCCTGCAGGAGTCTTAAGTTTATTAAAGGCGGAAGGCAAGCCTATTAAACAGGAGCAGGGTTCGTAAATAATGCCTACGGTTTCTACGGCAACCGCGCAAACAGGCCCACTTAAACAAAGATGGAAATGACAATAAATCTGAACTTTGTCAATTTTGTTTAGTTTCTTAACTTTGGCTTTTTCTTAACGGGAAAGGCTTTCCATAACAAACCGACCGGCCATTTCAACAGAATAATAAAAGCCTGCACTTATTTTTCACTGTTTGGGCAGAAAAACTGCAGATGCCTTGGAAACAATATGTGAGAAAGATTTTTTTTGGGAATGTCAAATATGTAACGTTATTCATTCATTTTTAATGCACTATCCTATGTAGTGATAAGATCTTGTGCCGTGTTGCAGAATGCGCCCACACTGGAGAAATTGATGCGGTAAAAGAGGAAAATGTTTTTTTCAAGCTCGGACATGTTCGATATTCCATATTATTCCCTAACCTGTATAATCCGAATATTCAGATTGACTACTGTAGATCTAGGGCCTCTATTTACTAAGCAGTGCTATGCCATGGGACATTAGTGTACCACAAGCTTCACGGAGTGGCTCAGTGAGTAAATCGAAAGGCAGCCATTTAGTGAACCCAGGGAAGCAGGATCTTTGCGGATCGATCACGGGAGAATTGACCGGAAGCTTAGGTCATTAGAGGGAGCGGCTCAGTGAGTAAAGACACTGCCTGGCACTGAGTGTGAAGCCGGGGAGCCTGGGTCAGTTCCCGGTGTCGGCTCCTTGTGACCTTGGCCAAGTCACTTTATCTCCCTGTGCCTCAGGCACCAAAAACATAGATTG
>CM071572.1:83585038-83805038 GCA_036426205.1 Ascaphus truei
GGAGCGGCTCAGTGAGTAAAGACACTGCCTGGCACTGAGTGTGAAGCCGGGGAGCCTGGGTCAGTTCCCGGTGTCGGCTCCTTGTGACCTTGGCCAAGTCACTTTATCTCCCTGTGCCTCAGGCACCAAAAACATAGATTGTAAGCTCTACGGGGCAGGGACCTGCGCCTGCAAAATGTCTCTGTAAAGCGCAGCGTAAAACTAGCAGCGCTATACAAGAACATGCTATTATTATTATTATTATTACCTGCGGACCCCAACCTGCTCGAATTCTGCTTTTTAAAGCGGCAATCCAAGCCTTCCTTTTTGTTTTTTTATTATCCCACGTATTTTATTGAATTTTCGAAAAGAAAACATTTTGATACATTCAGTGATTTATACAATTGTTTGTATAAGTGGGGAGGGGGGGGGGGGGAAAAGAAAAAGAAAAGGGAGGGGGATGAGGAGAGGGAATCATCACCAGTGGCGGATTTTCCATTATGCCCAGGCCTGGGGCGGCACAAAATGTCCGCCCCCATACACTTTTGCCACGCTCTCAGGTCTATTGGGCCTGATGGGAAGTTATGTAGCTGTTGCCATCACCTCCTTACCTGCCGCCCTGCTTCTCCTTCTGAACCACAGCGTCAAATGACGCCGGAGACACGTCATACGGCGTCACATTGCCATGGTAACGTGACATCATGATGTCATTTGACGCTGCGACGTCTTGTTGCCATGCCTGCAAGGAGGCGGCCTAGCTGTGTCTAGGGGCGGCGGATTTTGAAACCAGCCGCTGATCATGACCTGCACAGTTTACTCCTGTCTATTAGTTTTGATTGAGAGCTAGGCAGTGCCGCAGACAGATTTCCTGGGGCCCAGGACCCAGAGCCCCTCCCCCCATGTTGGCAGTCTTGCAAGCCCCCCATTTCACACCTCGCGAGCCTCCTCTATTTCCCCCCTATTCCCATTTATTTTTCTCCCCTCTCACAACTTAATCCCTCATCAACACTCACCCCCTCCAATTATCCCACTCACACTTAATCCCCCCCGCCTCGCATGTATTTCTTTCCCCTGCGTCTCACTCTTACACCCTCTTTTCCTCACTCACTCCCTCACCCCCTCTTACACGCCCTCTCTCCTCTCACTCTCCCCCCTCCCCTCCTTCAATTACCCCACTCACTCAATCCTCCCCCCACACACACAATCCCCCACACAAAATACATACCAAAAAACCTCACCCCCAAGTACAAAAAACATTCCCATCCCAAATATATATATATAAAAAAACACACACACCCAAATATATATAAAGAACCTCAGCCCCCCAAATACATACCCCCACCCCCCAAACACATATGTAGCACTCTTACGAAGGGCTTCAGCTAATTTCTCAAGCTTAGGTCGGCCATGACCCCTAGTGGATGGTACGGGGGCAGAAGTAAAGGATCCACAAGTCCGACAACCCCTTCCTCGGAGCGGGGTCTGCAGTGTGGCAGGGGCAGGGGTGTACTGTCCGGCACATCAGATGGAGGCCTCGCAAGGATGGCCCTAAGCTGGCACAAGTTAGGCAGCAGCGATGATGTCACATCCGGCTGCGCCGGAAGTGCATCACCCCACAGCACACCAAACAAGGCTCCGCCTGGCTCCGCGTCTGGTAAAGCCACCGCAGTCTCCTGTGGAAGAAGTAGGAGCCTCCCCCAGCTGAAGCTATGAGATGTCATCTGGTTCCACAGGCTCTTCAGCGGGCTGGTCTTAAGCAGCGCCGAAGTCTTCCTCAGGGTGTGGGACTCCTCCAGGGCTCCGGCAGCACCACGGCCTTCAGGACGGACGACACTGGATCTGGACTCTGCCGCAGGACACAGGTAGGTGAAGATCTTTCTCTTGCAGTTGTCTGGCAGGTTGCTTCTCCATCAGAAGAGGAGGTAAGGACACCTCCTCCGGGCCGCGATGTCGGGGCACTTCGCACCCCCTGGCAGCCATTGGCACAGAGCAGGCCTGCTCCGGCGCCACCAGGTGAAGCACACCCAACACCCCCGGGGCTGTCGACTCACCCTCCATGTGCACAGACACTGGAAACCAATCCTAGAACATTCGGGACTTGGACCACGGGAGTCTTCTCGGCCACAGGAACGCTGGGGCATGGTTGAGCAGGTAACGGGGCACATGGGCCCACAGGTGGGCCTGCGAGGTATAAGTTGGAACAGGCTGCATCCCACGATAGGAGAGCCCGGTCATAGGCTGGAAGGGACACGGGTGTAGGACAGACCGCAGGGGCCGCACCGGATGGTGTAGAGGCCCAGTCTATCGGCTGGAACACAGCCGAAGGTGGTACAGGCTGGCAGGCCGCATGTACAGGACCCCACATTGCTGGCATCGCGCCATAGGGCTGGCATCGCACCCTGGAAGCTGGAAGTTGGGGCACACACACCACAGGTGGTGTTGGCCATAGATGGTGACCACCAGGTAGCCTCCTTGCAGAACTAAAGTCCAGCAGGGTGTGGCAACTCCTCCCACAGCATAGACAGAGTAATGGATTGGTTCTTCCGTGTAGCCCCTCCCCTAGGTGGAACACAGAGTAGGTGCAGAGCTGACCAAGGAGAGACCTGGCTCCGGCTAAGCCAGTCACAGAGATGGGCGGTATCAGATTTTACCGCTGAACAGGATGCAACTGTTTTGCAAAACTTGCAGCTGGCTTTTGCAAACCCATTGCGGTCCCGTGGTTTCGGCGGGAACGCCATCTTGGTTGTGCAGCACACGCGGTAGACTCCATCTTGGAGTACACGCAAAGTCCATTGAAATAAAGGTACACAGGGTAGCCTGTCACTGCCTGTAGCTACAAAGGCTTACGTGACAGGAGGGCAGAAAGATAGTTTGGACCAGCCATGGCTAGACATATATATAACAAAAACGCACCCCAAATACGTAGACCAACCCAGTTGCATACAAAAAAACACCCGCCAAATACATATAATCCCCCCCCCACCCACCAAATACATATAACCCACCCAAATACATATAACCCCCAACTCCCCAAATACATATAATCTCCCCCATCCCCCAACTACATATAACTCCCCACACCCCAAATACATTTAGTTTTTAAAACCACCCCCAAATACATTAAAAAAATATATATATATTAACCCCCCCAATACATATAAAAATACCCTCCCCCATCCCCTAAATACATATAAAATACAGACTTACCTTGGGGAGAGTCTCAGGTCTCTGGCAGGGCCCGGCTGTCGGTTCTCTCGTTGCTACCGGGCCCCAGCTCTCCTCCTGCTGCGTGCCTCCCTCACTGACTGTCCCAGGCTGAGCTGCCTCTCTCTCGTGCCGGTGCTCGCCAGAAGCTGAGCCCAGCTTATTTCCGGCGCGTGAACGTCAGAGAGGTCCGGCATGCTGACATCAGAAGCTCGGCGTGGGACAGTGAGTGAGAGAGGCCTGGAGCAGGAGGAGAGCCGGGCCCGTCAGCAATGCGAGGTCTTTGTCTGGCCGACGGGTCACCCGAGCCACCAGGCCCGTGACACCTGTCCCGGCTCTCCCCCTCTACTCAAAAACGCAATAGGAAGCATATTACTTTCGAGGTAAAGTTAAACATCATAAAGGCGTTCAGAGAATGAAGAGTCGAATACGGAAATCAGCCGATCATTGGATAACCCTCGTAGAACAATGGTGACAATTCTGAAAGGCAAGACCAGAATATTGGAGCAGGTTAAGAGCTCAGCTACTATGCAAGCAAAATGTGATGGACTCATTGCGGAGGTTGAAAAATGTCTCATCATATGGCTGGAAGATCAATTCCAGTGTCGGGTGCCCATTAGTTTAGCCATAATTCGAGCCAAGGCTTTGAGTCTTTTTGAGAACAGTAAGCACCAGCATGGAGAAGAGTCCAAGGATGAAACATTCACTGCAAGTAAGGGCTGGTTTGTGCATTTTACAGACAGGGCAAACTTGCAAAACATTAAAGTGACCTGTGAAGCTGCTACTGCAGATGAAGAGGCAGCTAAAAATGTCCCTGCTACATTAGCAAAATTATAGAGGACGGTGGCTATTGCGCTCGTCAAGTGTTCAATGTAGATGAGACTGGGCTCTACTGCAAGAAAATGCCCAGTAGAACCTACATTGCAAAAGAGAAAACATCTATGCCTGTTTTTAACGTTGCCAAGGACAGGCTGACTCTTTTGCTTGGATCAAAAGCTGCAGGTGATTTAAAGCTAACACTTTTGCTTGTTTACCATGCAGAAAACCCTAGGGCATTTAAGGGTTATGCAAAGATCACACTTCCAGTGATTTGGAAGTCCAACCGTAAGGCATGGGTAACAGGGAGCCTTTTTGAGAACTGGTTCCAACGCCATTTTGTTCCTGCTGGGGAATTATATTGCAAGATGAATAAGCTTTTAAAGCATTGCTGCTCCTGGACAATGCTCCTGGCCATCCAGTGTTCCTAAACTTGCACCCAAACATTATGGTGGTGTTCATGCCCCCCAACACTACCTCATTGATCCAGCCTATGGACCAAGGGGTTATTGCTTCCTTCAAGGTCTACTATCTTAGGCGAACATTTGCCCAGGCCATCAGGGCAACTGATGTGGAAGGAGGTCCAACCTTAAAATAATTTTGGAAGGGTTTCAACATTCTGCATGCAGTGAAAAATATGAGTGAGGCATGGAATGAGGTGAAACCATCTAATTTAAATGGTGTTTGGCATAAATTATGCCCTGATTTTGTCTCTGATTTTCAAGGCTTTAAAAGGACTGTTGCAGAGGTTACTCAAAGTGTTGTGTAAATGGGTGAAGATCTCAATTAAGAGGTAAAACAGAGTATGTTGATGAGTTGCTGGCTTCACATTCTAAGGCGTTAAGCAATGAAGACCTGCTGCAATTAGAACAGCAAAAATTACAGATGAAGAGGCACAACAATCTGTTGAAGTGATTCCTCCTCGTAAATCCTTAACAAAACTGTTGAGTGAAGCATTTAAGTACATTGATGGTGCCTTGGCCATATTTGAGGAAAATAACCCCAACATCGAACGTTCTTCAGTCAGTCGAGGGATGTCCAACCGAATCAGCTGCTACAGAGACAGCTCTACAGGCAGAAAAGGAAAGGATATGTGCAGACTTCATTAAAGAGTTTCTTCAAGATAACTGAATCATCTACTCCATCTAGGAGTCCTGGGAGTAGTCCACCTGCAGCCCCTCCAAGAAGCCCTTCCAAATCCCCTCCAAGATGTCCTTCCCCATCCCCTCCAAGAAGCCCTTCCCAATCTCCTCCAAGAAGCTCTTCCCAATGTCCTCCAAGAAGCCCTTCCCAATCCCCTCCAAGAAGCCCTTCCCAATCCCCTCCAAGAAGCCCTTCTAAATCCCCTCAAGATGCCCCCCAATCACCTTTTTCCTTCCTCTAATAATTGATATTTCTTATACTTGTAGCCTTCTTTCTCCCATCCTATGGAAGATGTGGCGGCTACTAGGTGTATGTGGTGCATTACCTGCGGCTCACAGGAGGCCTGAACCTCCGCTGCAGGGAGCCTGGGGTGTACCTGGATTGTCTGGTGACAGCGCCTCCACCCCGTGAGGGATCCTATCAGTGTGGGATAACCCCGTCACAGGACACAATGTAAGAAATACACACTGGTATGGTATAACAAGTTTACTGAACACACCAGAATAATAATAACAGAACCACTCAAGCCTGACAGGCCGTACCCACACACAGTGCCCCCAACCACCGTGTCCACACCCCGGTGGGGTTTAACCCAAAGTACTGACGTGCCCTGGGCATCAAACCACCTGGTGTCCACAGGAGCCAACCCACCCAATGTATGTGTGACAGTGCTGCCCACAAGAAGTGTTACTGTTGCTGCAGCAACTGGTATCACCGACAGAAGAGAACCGCCTGTCCCACGCCGTAGTCGTTAGCGAAGGCGTCCACCTCCACGTTGGGTGGTATTCAGCAGGAGTATCCCACCGTGATGAGAGTCTCTAGCCTGGCGGTGCTGGTCCAGTCCCAGACCACAGGCCGCAACTGCTGCGCGGCATTGTGCTGTGTCCCTGACACTAATGATGCTAAGAGGGACAGTGTCCCTATCTAAGGGGCCTAACGGGGTCTCTGGCCTAGTGCAGGGGCCTACTGACACCCTGCACCTACACCCTTACCCTCTGATGTCCCAGCTCCGAATGGTGTGGTCCCAGACGCGCCAAAAGTATCTATTCTGGCCGCAGGGGATAGCTGCAGCCTGATTGGCTGTTTTGCGCCATGTTATCTAGCAGCCCCATTGACTGCTGGGTGTTGTAGTCCCTGTGAAGCACCTTTCTATAATGGCTGCCACTACTATTGTTCTGCGCATGCGCAGGGGGAGTACCAAGATGGCCGTCGCAACTATTGGGCCATTGCGCATGCGCGAACGTACTGCGCATGCGCGCATTTCAAGATGGCCGCCGCCTGCACTGAGGAGCTCCGACAACTGGATCGCCGCTCCAGCCCCCCCACAACTCCCGGTATACCGGGCACCTGTCTGCACCCTCCGGCGGCACCCGCAGCCACAGCAGAGGGAAGGGGGTGGGGGAATGGGCAACGGGGCCAAGGGGAGCCCAGAGAGGGACCTGGACTATATACTGTACTGTATATCATTTTATTATACAATATTCAATATCTTTATACATAATAATTACGGTGTGTACTGCATATATTATTCCCCGAGTACATTATTGTGGATTATTGTGTGTTAAAAAGGCCTTCAGGAATGTAACCTCAATCTATAACTTTGATCCTATGGGAAAATGGATTTCGCTTTCTGATGCTATTTTGAATAATGCCGTGTCGGATAACCAGAGGAGCACCTGTAGCGTATTTCTGGCATCGTGACTGGATCTGTTCATACGCTTCCCCAATCCCACCGTACGTGACAGGAGCAGAACACTGGATATGTGCCCCCGCCAGGGAAAGAGTCTCCTTCCACACGCGTTCTTTTATGCAGATACGCAAAAGGGCTCTTCAAAAATACCACCCCAGTTTGTTATGAACAACGAAATCATCTATTGTCGCATAAAACAATGTTAATATTTTTTTTTTCCTTGTTGTAGTTTGTGATTTTTGAACTGTAGGATATGACTCCTGATGTCCCAGTAGAAGAATCCAGGAGTTGCCTCATACCACTTTTCCATCTCTCCACATTTGTAACTATTTCGGTGTTGTTATAGCTCACACATTCGTCTTCTGGCACCCAAGGGGTTAAGCGTTGAAGAGACGCAGCGCTGACGAGCCCGCTGGGGTCGCAGCTGGTTTCGATTCTGTGCCATTTGGTTCTTGTCTCACGATTTCCTGCTACTGTCGGAAAAGAAAGAGAAAGAGACTGTGTGGCCCCGGGAAGCTTGTCCTCGCGTGTTCTCGCGTGTTCTCGCATGTTCTCGCGTGTGGAGGAGGCAGAGGTCCGCATGTCTTTCAACATTGTTTCTTGGTCAGGTGCTCAAAGTATGGAGCTTACAGGAAAGCCCCAAGCACATCAGGGTCTATTTACTGAACATCTCCCCGCTGCAAAACCGGAGCAAAAATGCTGCACCAGATTTCTCACGGAAAACCATTCTCACTGTAACCAACGGGATTTTCTTTGTTGCTAAATCTGGTGCAGTATTTTTGCACCCGTTCTGCACCATTAGAGTTTGCTACATGACCCCTCTCGGTGCCTTAAAATATATTTTGGAACTATCTTGACTTTGCTCACTTTAGCAGATCGTATTGCCCTTTCTTATTCTGCTCATACACTTAATTCAGACATTAATCAGTTGTTTTATACTAAACAATATATACAGCATTCTACCTGGTATCACAAAAAATCATTGCAGCATTATTTGCTCAGTTACAAGTGCGTTGTTTGGTAAAGTAGCGAATGTTTACATTGCCTAATACTCAGGAATCCTTCTTAACCGCCGGGTTACTGGGGGAGACACGGAGGTGGGGGGGAGGTGTTGCGGGCTGGGGGGGGGGGAAAGGAGGAGGTATCGTGGGGACAGAGAAGGATCTATGGGGGAAGGAAGTAATTAATGCAGGGGTAGGTATGGGGCTGGGGGGAGTAGGTATGGGCCTTAGGGGGGAGGGAAGTAGGTATAGGCCTGGGGGAGAAGGGGAGAGTAGGTATGGGCCTGGGGGGGGGGGTGGAGTAGGTATGGGCTGGAGGGAATAGGTATAGCCCTGTGGGAGGAGGGGAGAGTTGGTCTAGGGGGGGAGGGGAACTGGTATGGGCATCAAGGAGAAGGGGAGAGAAGGTATGGGTTTGGGGAGGTAGTAGGTATAAGCCAGGTGGGGATAAGCATGCATGGGCCTGGGGGGAGAAGAAGGTATGGGTCTGGGGGGACGGCCAGAATAGAGAGGGAGCCCAGAGCCGATGGCTGAGGAGGGCATGGGACTACGTGGGCCTACCTCCAGCTCGAGAAGGGGCCCTGCCAAAGGCCTGAGGAAGTTCTGTGGAAAGGCAGTGGCTGGCAGAGGGCCCCAAACCTCAGGACCCAGGCAATGGGGGGTATGGAAGCAGAAAGAATGGGCCCCAGGAGGTATGAGGTTGAGAGGCATTAGGTATGGGCCGGGGGCATAAGTTTGGGCCCAGGCAACTGCAGAGGCGGGGTCCATCCAGGAGCTGGAGAGGATATTTCCAAAATGTAGGCCCAACTTCCTGTTCATGCTAACAGAGCCCACCAGAGTAGGGGCGAATTGTACATACCTACCAGACCGGGCGATTCCTTAAAGAGCGGGCCTCCTCCTGCAGCATCGCTGCGTCATTTGATGTGACACTGCAGGCCGGGGGCCAATCTGGAGAAGGTAAGACACCCTCCTCTCGCTCACTCCAACACAGGCGCACTTAGCTTGGGGTAAGAAGCAGTCCTGCGCCAGTACGGGGACTCTGCAGCTCCCTCCTCCAGTCGAGCGGAAGTTGGATCCGGGCGCTACAGGAGGGAGAGTATTGCACGCGGTCAGGGAGCTGGTAAGCCGCTGGCTGTAGAGCCGTGGCATCGACCCATAGCACCGGCCGACCGGGGCAACCTCGCCAGATAGGGCAATCCAGGCCCGGGACACTTACCCCGGCTCTCCCCCTGTGTTGGCGTCGCTGCTAATACCGGATATAGCATTACTACTGCTGAGCTTTTAAGCAATTTTTCTTGAGCTGTAAACAAAGCATTAAAATAAGAAACCCATTTAGTAAGGAATAAGTGCTTTCCCTTTTTTCTCACTCCAGTGCACCTACTTGGGACTATTAGGTGGGGCACTCACAGGTATGTTCTGGTACCATTTTAGCGGGACGACAAGAAACTCCAAACAATGATTATGAAGTGCTGGACACTGATTGGCAGAGAGGGGCTCCAGGCTTTTACTGCCACAGTGATTTATTATATATTCCCTACAACCACACCACTGACCTTACTACTATAACCATCCTAATGAAATTCACCTTTTCTAGGGCAGAGGTACTGTACTTTTCATAATCCGTTCGCAATATATACTGATGGAAAAGGGGGAGATAAATGTTGCACAGGATTGTGAATAATCACGGTCTTCTCGTTTTTCGAGCATGTCCTTTTACCTCTCAAATAGACCTGCAAACCCTACACCTGAGACCCCGCACCCGAGACTCTGCCTTGGACACATAGTATGACGAGGGGTTCAATTCTATATACTCTGAAGTGACCGCTCTGGGTTTTTAGGGCAGTATATAGTATTAACCGCATGTATCAAAGTCTCCCAGCTGCAAAGCAAAGCCGAAACCTGTACCAGATTTATCAAATTAAGCGGGCTATGCACAACGCAGTGATATGTCTTTAAGTGAGAAACATGCCTTTCTGGCGCAATATTGCACGCAGCGCGATTCACAAAGCAGTGACAGCACTGCAGTATCGTGCTTAAAAGGCTTTTTATCACCAAAACACAGTCATTGATAAAAAAAAGTTGCGCCAAAAAGGCATTTATCTCACTTAAAAACACTTATCACTGCTTTGTGCATAGCCCCCTAAGGCTCTTATTGAAAGCACTTTTTTTTCACTCCTGAGAGACTCCAGCCGGGCGGAGGCGCGCGGAGGCTGAGGGAAAGCGGGACATTCCCTGGCTTTCGCCGTCTGGGGGCGTGTCTGGGGGCGGGTCAGTGACGTCACGGAGCTGGTTCGCCCTCATTGGGCGAACCGCTCACGAGACCGGCCCTCCGCTCCCGTGAGCGCTTAAACTAAAAAAAAAATTGTCGGCTATGCCTCTGCACGCCTGCGGAAGCGTGCGCGAGCCCCTGCTAAAGCTGCTCTCATTGCGGCTGCAGGGGCTCACTGGCAAGCGTGAGCGCGGGTCAGCGTCTAAGCGCTGATCATGCCCGCGGCCTAAATCTGGTGGTGTTTTTTTGCACCTGTTTTTCTTTCTTGTTGCAGAAGGGAAAAACGTTGATAAATAACAGATGTCTCCAAAGTGACTTTGTATTAAGCATATTTCCTATGAACAGGGATCCTCCTATAGGTTATTTGTCCATCCCATTGCTGTATATTCACGCACTCATTTTAAAATAAAAATGGACAAAATAACCATAAATATAGATGTTCCCTGTTGTTACAGTATGTGCCCCGTCTACACCAAGGGGTAATCTGCTGGTCCCTACATTTGTTCTGTACACATTTACCTGGTGAAATAGGGCCACCTTGTGGTCAAGATGATTAATGTCAGTTTTGCCCACTAATTGCTAAACTGCAGTACTCCTGTCATTGCCTCCTGTTTTCCTGTTAGAATTTTAATGGTTTATAGCAGAGGTAGGCAACATGATATACTTCAAGGGCAGCAGGTGCCTCTCTTGAGCTCTCAAAAAGGAAGCACATCACCCACGTTGTAGCCGTGGGTAGGAGCTCCTCTCTGGTCAGCTGCTCAATGCCAGCGGGCTGATGAATAGTGTTCCGCTTGTCTTCTAAGGTTGGGGCCTTCTCCTGTGCGGAGGCGTGCGGAGACCCGCTTTCCCTGGCCATGCTAGATGGGACGTGGGGGCCGTTCCTAGTGACGTCACGGAGCTGGTTCGCCCTCATTGGGCGAACCGCTCACGTGACCTGTCTGTCGCGCTGAGAAATCAGTTTAACTGATTTCTCACGCAACGTGCGCCCTCACGCCCCATGGACGCAAACACTGCCTTAAGGCAGTCTGTTCGTCCGCACGGTCTGCGGCACCATGTCTGAGGCCTTACACAGGGAACTAGAGATTAGCACCGGAGAGGAGCAGCACAGGAGCGGAGCAGCACAGGAGAGGAGCAGCACAGTCCTTATCATTAAGCAACGGAGTAGCTACAATCCACGCGGGCAGCATCTCCGCTCCCTCTGCACGGAGGAGAAAGGGAGGGTGGGATGTTGAGGTGAACAGAGGTTTGGGGCTGCAGATAATGCCCCCGATTCTGTATTGTTTACTGCCAGACCAGCTATATACAATTGGCTTTAGCTTAGTTAGGTATCTACACAAGAGCCTCAGTCCGTACCCACACAAGGATTTTACTTTGTCACGTCTCCTCCTGCATATGGTGCTACTTACCGCTTGTGACACCGCAGCATAAAAGACATTGTAACGCTCCGATCATATAACCAGCTGTATTATTTATTATTTTTTTTATATAGTGTTGAAAAAGTATATATTACGTGACCGTAAACCTATAACATTAGATATAGAATAATGATGTACATTTATTATAGCCAGTCATTATTGTTACCATGTACAAAATACAAACTTTGAAGCTCATTAAATAAATATGTCCTGGATGAATCTGTCCTGGATTTCTCCAGATAGCTGCACTGCTGTAGGCTGCAGATGTTGATGTTGCTACTGTTTTTCCGCTGCTTTTCCCCTTCCGCCGTCTCTCGCACGTGCCACATCTGGAAGCTGGGAAGCACATCTGCTTTCACTGAAGGCCTTTCTGGCTTGAAAACGCCAACATTCAAAAGAAACTTTCCTTTGTAAAGCTGGAACTGTGAAATCTTCGGAAACCCAATCCAGCGGATTAAAAGAAACCGCATTTAAAAAAAAAAAAAAAACGGCTTGGCCCAATCTCCACGACTTCCTGTTCCCAAGTCCCTTCCAGTGAACATGTGCAGTGCAGGCAGGCCTCCCAGGTCCCGAGCGCGTGTGTGCTTCATGACAGGGAATAATTATTTCTAGACCACTTTCCAGTGTCGGCTAATGCCCCATGTGTTTCAACTCAGCACCCTGCTGTTGAAAGTTGCTGAACTAATATGAAGTATTCTAAAACAAAGCGTGCAAAACCTGTCCTGACGTATTAGTACAAAGAGGGACCACTGATAATTATTATGCAAATGTTGGGTGGGTATTTTTTTTATCGTTTATCAGTTTTATTGCGTTTTTCATAACAAAACATATTGCATTTCAACAAGACCACAAAATACCAGTGCACAGTGATTACAATATTCCTTTACATTTAACAGTGCACTAAACCAGTAAATAATATATTACAATTACAAATACTTTAGATGACAAACAAAAAAAAATTAAATTAAATTTTAAATGGATGAGTCCGTTCTATCTGCATTGCATCATTTCCCCCTGTACCTTTCCCCTGTTACCCACAGATCCTTTTGTGGTTTCTGTGATATAGGTTCCAACCTTATCTAGGGATAACAGACATAAGATATTTTATTCTTTTCCCCTATAATCAGCTTCTGTGCCTCTCACGTATCAGACTTATTAGTAAATACCACGACGTTTGGTAAGACGCCCGCATCACAACCTCTGTCCCTGTCTGGTAACATTTCAATAAAGGGATCCCATCTTTTAAATAGTGTTTCCGTCTTTAGCTCTTTATTGGTTCCGGCTTCCCATTTTATCTAATGAATAATTGTGTTAAATATGTGGCATGTTGGGGGGTATATCCTTTATCCACTGTAACATTATGGTTTTTCTGGCTGCCAATAATGTCATTTCTACGAATTTAGGTATTCTCACCCCGTTATTCATGATCTTCCATTCCTTCAAATTGCCAAATGAATGGGTATTTTTTAGGGTGAATATATGAACATTTAATTACACTTGTATATCACTGGTAACGATGCAGGGGCTCGTATTTAATAGCACTACTTTTTTACATAACAAAAAAAAACTTTCTGTGATTTGTTATTTTTATGATGGATTGATGTCAAAAAGGATCTCTCCATTTCTTCATATAAAACATATATAGATTATAAAATAATGCCTTATTTACACTCCCTTTCCACTAGTTACTATTCATACAACTAGAGCATCAGATATCATTATTAGCAGAAGTAGAAGCTGGTGGTAAGAAAATTATAGCATTTTGTTCTTTTTTTAACAGCCAAACATTCCCATTGAATTCAACTGGGACTTTCAGCCAAAAATTACCCCTTCAATTTCTATAGAATAAGGCCCTTAAGAGGGTAATTCAATATACTCTGAAATGTATCGGCTGAAAATTCCCATTGAAGTGAATGGGAGTTTTCAGCAGATAACAGTGTGATAGGCATAATAAACAAGGCCATTGCAATGCCTCGCAAACAGGTACGGTGCAACCACTACATCAACCTTCTGCTGCCGGAGATCATTCTTCACACTTCTTCTAATATAATGCTGCAGTGTACACAGGGAATGTTACAGATCCCTAGAGAGTTTACATTACGATTCAATACCACCAGGAACTGGCAATCAGATTGAAACCTGGTTCACCTTCTTGTAAAACTGTTCCTTTACCACTGTGCAATTCCACCTCATTCCAACATCCATTTGGAACGGACACAGTTGTAAAAACCTTAGATTGCTGCTCATTACGGGTAATAACAAAATTCCCTGCTGATGGGAACGCCATATTATGAGCTCACATTTCACTTTCAGGATGCAGGCTTGTTCTTTTTTTCTGCCGAGGATGATTAACAAGCGGAGAAGTGGAATCTATAATAGATTTTCCTGGTGGGAAAAACTGCAAGGAAGGAGGAAAAAAATAGCATTAACAGATTATCATGTAATAATTATACATACAACATGCTTCCTGTGTGTGTCCCATTATCCGGGATGAGATTGTCAAATGATCTAGGGTGTGGGGTAAGAAAGACTCAGAAGAGGACGATGCTTTGGGGTCTCAATGATGCTGCTAGTGAGCTGATAAAGGGGGAAAACGGGATAATTTTAAAAATGAACATTTTTGTTAATAGATTTTAGCAAACTATCTGATGTGGCCTACGGTGATTTCTTTTCTTTTCATTCATCATTATATGGAGCCGGGTATACTGCCACGTGTGCCTCTTTATCATAGAAGCATGCTGGACATTAGCTGTAAAATGTATCCCTTCTCTACTTTCTCCCTAGCACAAGTTTCCCCATCCAAATGTAAGTGAGAGGAAGATCTGGACATCTATTTAGATCCTAAGGGGCTTATTCTACATTGTCCGCAGGGGCCCACCGGGCCGGTTTGGGGTAAAATTCCCCATTGATGTCTCCATTCTAGGAGCTTTGAAATGAGTCATACTGTTATGTTCAAACCCAACAAGGTTTGTGGACTTTTCTTGGACTTTCAAGCCTCACATGACTAGGGTTATCCATTAAAGATCCAGTCCTACCCAGAATAAACAAGAACCGATGGCAAAATGCAGACACCTGTCAGTCATTTTACATTATTTTTTAAAAGGCGCTACTACTTTGTAAATATTGCCACCAGAGACTTGGGAAGGGGTTTCATTTCCTTTAGCTATTCCCTTTCATGTGCTAAAGAGGAGTTTTGCACAGGCAAGGACCCTGTAGGCGATGCGTGCAGAGGAGAAGACAGGAAATTTGCTTTGGGAAAGTGGGGAAGTTTTAGCAACATAAAAGTACAGGCTTTTCCTAGCCAAAGTTCAGCAATATAATGTACAGGCTTTTCCTAGCCAAAGTTCAGCAATATAATGTACAGGCTTTTCCTAGCCAAAGTTCAGCAATATAATGTACAGGCTTTTCCTAGCCAAAGTTCAGCAATATAATGTACAGGCTTTTCCTAGCCAAAGTTCGGCAATAAAAAAAATGTACAGGCTTTTCTTAGGCCGAAGTTCAGCTTCCCCAGCGTATAAAAGTCCATATATGTCTATATAGTTACCAGGTGTCCCTATGCATCTGGGACATGTGCATATGGCCTGGACACCCTGGTGTCCCTAGGTATCAAGGACATGCATATGTGGTCTGTACACAGACCAGGGAGAGAGACAAACACTTTCCTTTCTTGCCTTTTAAACCCTTGCTACACTCAGCTGGGCTCCTTAGTAGTCCTCACTGCCTCCAGGCAGGGATTAACCATTACCTGGCCGACACCCAACAGCTCTAGCTGTCGTTTAACAGGCTAGCCCCTGTAACAGTCCCCCCTCACCTTATGTTTATTGGCTCTCTAACAGGGTGGGCTGTGGGTTGAGTGACAAACTGAAGAAAAAAAAATCATTCTTCCTAATTTCCAAAGAAACCAAAAGAGACACAATATTTGCTTTAAACATGATTACATTTCTTTAAGAAAGACAAAGTCATTGCCCAGTGGATTTTATAATGTTTTATAATGCTATAATGTTTTTGCAAATTTAACGTGAGGGGATTTCACTTCTCAATGGCCCATATTCACTAAAGGGTGCTAAGCTTCAGCACGTCCTAACTCCCAAGCTTGACACCCTTTAGTGCCGGGGCGGCCAACTCCAGTCCTCAAGGGCCACCATCAGGCCCGGTATTAGGGATATCTCTGCTTCAGCACAGGTGGCTCACTCAACGACTGAACCACTGATTGAGCCACCTGTGCTGATGCAGAGATATCCTTAAAACCTGACCTGTTGGTGGCCCTTGAGGACTGGAGTTGGCCACTCCTGCTTCGGTGCCTATGCGCCAATTTGCCTTGAAGCCGTCTTCCTCCTTTCCCCGGAGAAGATTTCAGTCTAGTTCATTTGAATGGGGTCAGTTTCTTCTCTAGCACGAGGGGAGCGCGTTTTCACAGCGAGGGGAACAGAGGCCTTGAACTGATATGGAATATTCCCCCTCGGGTTGTCTTCTACCGCAAGAGTGAAGTTAGAATCCTGGGTGAGGAGAGGTGAGGTTCTCTGTTAGGATATTAGTTTGGTAATGCAGTATCAGCAGCCCTCAGCTTCATATCAACCTTAGTGGCCCCCCTGGGTCCCCCAGCAATCACTTGTCTCATTATTTAAGAAATTAAAAATTATGAAAACCTTTTAGGAACTGTAATAAAAGGTGCAATTAACCGCCGCGCTTTTTTCAGCACAGACCGGGGATTTTTCCTACTTTTTAATATTTGAAATGGCTGGATTATCTGTCCTAGTCGCAATAAAGCTGATGGTCCGGTTTCTCCTCGCGCTAGAAAAAATGTAATTCCGTTTTAATAGCCCCCCGTCTGAATATTACAAGGAATGGATAATGCCGACGTAGCACAAACTAAAGGGTTAAAAGAAGTCAATTAAAACTGCGATCCCTTCTAAAACTCTTAAACAAGGTGAAGTATAAAACAATTCAGACGTTAATTTGACAGATTTCTGTTTGCAGATGATATTGTATACAGGCATACCCCGCATTAGCGTACGCAATGGGACCGGAGCATGTATGTAAAGCGAAAATGTACTTAAAGTGAAGCACTACCTTTTCCCCACTTATCGATGCATGTACTGTACGGCAATCGTCATATACGTGCATAACTGATGTAAATAACGCATGTGTAACAGGCTCTATAGTCTCCCCGCTTGGGCACAGCTTCGGTACAGGTAGGGAGCCGGTATTGCTGTTCAGGACGTGCTGACAGGCGCATGCGTGAGCTGCCGTTTGCCTATTGGGCGACATATCCTTACTCACAAGTGTACTTAAAGTGAGTGTCCTTAAACCGGGGAATGCCTGTATATGTCATAATTAAACACATTGTGTAATTATACATATTTATCCATTTGTATATATTTTTTGGTTTTACCTGATCTACGGAACCAAATCAAAATGGTTACATTTTGATACCAGAAGCCCCCAGACTCCTGCACAATTCAGTTGTCATTTGCCTGTCCTACGGGAAAACAAAATGGCCGTTGGCAACATCACGGCCAGTAAGCCAATAAGTGAGGGGAGGGGGGTGTCATTGTGGCACATGACACTCCCCAAACTGATTGGATGTCGAGGCCATAGGGGCACTGTGATTTCCTCTGTGAATATCTGTAAATCCCGGGGGTTCCTGGTAATGAAGAACCAGTAAGTTATTCCTGTGTCTCCGTGACTCAGGAAAGGGAAAACAATAATGTTAAGTCGTTTTAGTATTTTAACGGCGTGGGACATTTAGTCGGGGACATTCCACCGTGACCAAATGACCAACCAATCCAGCTTAACCGATCCGCTGCCGTAATCCCCGTCGCCGGCCGCTTCTAAGGTAAGTTTTACTGGTTAGGGTGGTGGGTTAATTTAAGGGTTTTAGCGGTTAGGGTGGGGGGATTTAGGGTAGTGGTTAAGCTTGGGCACTTACCTTAGCAGCGTGGCGGGTCACGGCACAATGCTGGCAGTCATTTGGTCGTGGTGAAATAGCTGTGATCAAATGCCCCAGACATTATTTTAAGGTGCATCATCTTTTTACATGTGGGTGTATGTTTTCACCCTCTAGTTACCTCCTTGCACACTTATTTTTAGTGTTTTATTCCTTGCAGAAGCAGAACCTTTTTTTTTTATATATATATAGAATTAAAGCAAGGGGTCCCTGGAGCTGAACCGTGGGGACCACCGTGATACCTCCATAGGGGGTGCTGGTTAGCAGCTCCGCTGGTTTAAATGCCCTGATCACACGGGCCAATAGGAAGCCGCAAGGGATGACGTCACAGCTTCCTATTGGCCCGTGTGACGCTGGACATTGAAGCCGCCATTTACATAACCCCACATAGCCTAGCCAGAGTTGCTACCGGCACCCCCTACGAAGGTAAGTATCTCGGGAGGCAGGGGGTACCCAGAGCTGAAATTAACACTGTTCAGCGCCGGCCGGAGACCCCTTGCTTTAAACCTTTAATTAAAATATATATATTGCGTTTTCAAATATATATATATATATATATATATATATATATATATATATCAACTGTAAATATTACTGTATGTTCATTTGCATGTCTTAGACAGGTCTGCAACCCTGTCTTTCCCCATTGTCACCCAGCATACAGCACTTCCACTGCAGCAAGGGATTCTGGGAAATGACATGCAAATGAGCACTCAGTGCCACCTTTTGTCTCAAGCTCGTATTACACAAGCCAATCCTCAAGCCAATGCATGCTGTTTTAAAATACAGCTTTTAAACAGAGGCTGGTTTTCAAATATATATATATATATATTTGAAAACGCAATGCAGCCTGTTCTGGCAGGAACAGGGAAAGCAGGATTGCTGCTTTAAGAATGAGCCCAAAGTAAAAATTAACGTCTGCTAAGCCCCTCCCACTTTGTGACATCCCTGGAATCAAAGAGCCTTCTCAGAGAGGCTCAGGATAAGACCGTTTGTCTAATAAGGCTCTTTGAAGTCTGCATGGAATTCAGCCCTGTGCTGCCTGGTTGGATGGAGCCCGTTAGAATAAATAGCGGAGGGGCCATCTTAACTCTCTTCTACAGGCTTCGGGGCTCTTTAAATAGAAATATCAAATGACGGACAAAAAAGAGAGATCTGGTTTAAAGGTCTTCATACTGTGCCCACCTTTCAGATTGGTAATGTTTGCGGGGGGCTGGACAACCAGAGATGTCAACATACAAGGGCCCAAATGTGGGGATTATAGAGAAAAATAATAGATTTATTTTGTTGTCAGCGAGTCTCCGTTGACGTGTAAGAGATGATGCAAAAAATCAGCGCAGTGGTCTCCAAATCAACGTGACTCCCAGAAAAGCAGAGGGAGTCTGACAGTTCTGCCTTTAATTTAAAAAACTGTTTCATGTTACCTTCTGGGGCCGTAAACTCATCAAGATACTTTCAGTTGTGAAGTTCAGGGTCATATTTGCTAAGCAATTCTGCGTCAGAAGGTACCTTGCAGCATAATAAATATGGCCCGCAGTGTTGTGCAGAGCCCTCTCAGTCTCTTCTCATAAAAAATAACCGGTTTATTGCTGCCCTCTGCTCAATGAAAGGGGAGCCAGTGGTGTAATTAATACATAGGGAAAAAAACCTTTCCAGATAATAAATTGTGCGCTCAGCAATAAACAAACAACCACTTCACAGACAATCCAAATAACGTTCCCCAACGCAGGACCGGCTTTGGAGAATCGCGGGGTCCCTGTGCAAACGGACTCGTACGCTGCACACGGAGCCCTCTGAGACGTGGGGCCCGGGTTCCATGATCGCTGCCTGGGTGGGCTCCCTCTGTCGCCTCTCCGTAGGTGGGGTTCCGAGGGAGAGCGCGGGGGCCTCTGCAGGTGCTCGGCCCCCCGGTGCAGTCGCACCCATTGGCACCGCCATCAAGGCGGCCCCAAGCAAAGGTTCCTGCAGCCTAAGAAACCAGGGGTCTGCCCTGGAGACAAAAGCCCTCACCTTACCTCCCTCTACCTGAGCTCCATCTAAGGGGTACATTGTATACACTCAGAAGTGGCCGTCCCAGACATTTTTGGCCCATGTGGCTGCTTCGAAGTAAATAGAATTGACCCCTAGCCTCTCAAACCAGTTTCCAGCAGCATTTCCAAAGGCTATTTAAAGAGCCAATTCAAGTGATGTTTTAAATGGTTTTTTTTAATAGGGTTGAAGCAGGGGGTCTCCCAAGCTGAACCCCATAAATTTCAGCTCCGTTGACCCCCTACTTCCAGAGATACTTACCTCCATAGGGAGCGCCGGTAGCCACTCCGACTGGGGCCCTCGCAATGTCGGCTTCAGAGCTCCCACATCCTGCGGGCCAATAGGAAGCCGTGACGTCACCCCTTGCGGCTTCCTATTGGCCCGCGTGACCAGAACCTTGAAACAGCACCGAGATACCACCTACGGAGGTCCGTATCTCAGGAAGCAGGGGGCCCCCTGGAGGTGACAATAATGGGGTTCAGCTTCGACGACCCCCCCCCCCCCCCTACGTCAGTCCTATTGAAGAAAAAGAAATGCCCCTGGTTGCTTAACCTCTGCTGCCAGTTAGTGCCCCACCGCGGCCCTGTGACTGTGCCATCCTGATACCATGTGAGACTCGTCACTGTTACATATTCTCCACTTCCTGAGCATTTACAGTTATGTAGTATTATTGTTAGTGAAGGTGCAGTGATGGGATGGGCAAATATACCCCAGTCCAGGCTCTGCACAGGCCCCAGATGTCTTCTGGCACAGGTGTTGTTCTTTTGGAGTAACACTGCTTAGTAAATACAGCCCATTATGACTTTTTCACATGAATGTAAAGTGATTTCCAGCACTGAAGGGGTCTGAAGGATCGGCACTTGTTATTAAACATGGCCCACAATGTTACCTTGGCAATAATAAAAAAAACAGAAATGTACGATTACATTTACAAACGCTATCGTTGCATCACCATGAATACCAAATGTTAAATTCAGTGGAAATAAACTGACTTCGTTTCAGCTTCTAAATATTGTTTAGTTACATCTGAAAATGTATTAGAAAGAAATACCAAATGGAAAAGTAAACGCAGCAACAGGCCCTGCAGAACTCGGCACTGTTGCCAATCTTTCTGTCTAACCTTGTTCCGATCTTGTGTCCTAAAAGATGTCACAGAGTACAGTATACAAACTGTGCATTTAAGATGAACTATAAGACTGCACTGCCCTCTGCTGCCCACACTGCAGAATTACTATCTGGGCCCACACATACTGTACCTAAATATGAACCCAGGTGGCTAAGCACAAGGGAAAACGTGCTGTGATATTAAAGCACTGCATGCTGCAGTGAGGGTTACGGGTTTTTTTTATTACATGTTTGAAGCAGGGGATCCCCGGACAGTATTAATTTCAGCTCTGGGGACCCCCTGCATCCTGAGATAGTTACCTCCGCAGCGGAGCCGGTATCACTGTCAAGTTTAAATGCCCCAGTCATGCTGGCCAATAGCAAGCTGCGATAGATGACGTCACGGTTTCCTGTTGGTGACGCGGGACATTTAAAGCCACCATCATGTTAGACACAGTGTCTCTGCCTGCAGAGACACCGGCACCCCCTACGGAGGTAAGTATCTCTGGAAGCAGGGGGTCCCCGGAGCTGAAAGTAACACAGTTCAGCTCAGCAGACCCCCTGCTTAAAACCTGTAGTTTAAAAAAAAAGACATTTTGAAATGCAATGCAGCCTGTTCTGCTGCTTTAAAGATGCTTTGTATATTTCATTGTTGCTTGTGTAACCCGCTTTCCCCCACCCTAAGGGAGATCCGGTTCTGGTTACCGGTGTAGTGCTGCTCACCTGTTAGACGTACAGGATACTGAGTGTCCGCCGGTGTTAGTGGGGATAGACAGGACTGGCTTTTGGATCTGTAGCTTTCGTCTTGGTGCAGCACCTCAATTCCAACAGGGCCTATCAGCGATAGGTGCAGTCCCTGCCAGAAAACCTCTTTCCCTCTCCCTGAAAGACTGCAGCCTCAGGCAGGAGTAAAACAGAACGGTGGTCTTTATTCTATACAGCAGGGCATACCTTACAGCACACTGACATCATACAGCATACTGACATCATACAGCATACTGACATCATACAGCATACTGACATCATACAGCATACATCAGCATAGCACACTGACATCATACAGCATACTGACATCATACAGCATACATCAGCATAGCACACTGACATCATATAGCATACTGACATCATACAGCATACTGACATCATACAGCATACATCAGCATAGCACACTGACATCATATAGCATACTGATATCATACAGCATACTGACATCATACAGCATACTGACATCATATAGCATACTGACATCATACAGCATACTGACATCATACAGCATACTGACATCATACAGCATACATCAGCATAGCACACTGACATCATACAGCATACTGACATCATACAGCATACTGACATCATACAGCATACTGACATCATACAGCATACTGACATCATACAGCATACTGACATCATACAGCATACTTTCTCTCTGTGTCCCTGGAACTTGAGGCTCCAAGAGTCTCTCCTTCTCTCCCTGGTGGAGCATGGGGAAGCAGCTTCCACTCCCCTGCGGGAGGGAAGGTCTGACACCAGCTCCCTGGATGAGGATAGAATAGCACTCCTCTCCCCCAGAGGGGGAAGGATAGAACATACCCCTCTCACTGAAGAGTGAGAGAGACAGAGAGGACCTAAATATGGAGCTGCAGCCCCATTTTGTTACCCTATTATGGGCAGTACCTCAGCCTTCCCCCCCCCCCCCCCCCTCACTACTAGGGAGTTATTTACTGCAGTAGGGCAGAGATTAACCCTAACGCAGCCTGCACTGGTAGCAGGACTTATATGTGAGGTAGGAAAGAATAGTAGCCCAGGGGGTACCTGCCTACACTTGTCTCCTATTGCTTTCCCAGATTCATATTCCCCAAACCGGGTGCGGTTGTATTTCCGGCTTGATCCCAAGTGGGGAACTGTTGTGCTACAGATCTTTTTTTTCTTCTCTCGTGATCTAAAAAGGAGAACGTTTCGGACGAGGGATCCAGGAAGAAGCACAGCAGGAGGACCGACTCGCCCCTTAGAAGTGATGCCACGGAGGAGCCACGAGGGAGTGCCACACGACACGAGGGGAGATCTGGGCGTCCGGAGTCGCACATTCGGTTGCGGATGTTTTGCTGCGACCAAGTCTCCGCCGGCGTTTGGCCACTGAGGGACTCTTTGCCGCAACTCCGCAGCTTGACACTCAGCTGCCGGCCGTTTCACCAATAAGGTAAGTAAATGTAAGGGTTTGTAGAGGTTTTAGGGCAGGGAGTTAAGGATAGGGGTTTTAGGAAAAGGGGTTAGGTTTTTAGGGTAAGGGATTACGGTAACGGTTTAAGGTTTTTAGAGTATGGGTTTAGGGTAGGGGGTTATAAAACAAGGGGTTAAGGTTTTTAGGGTAGGGGATTAGGGTAAGGTGTTAAGGTTTCTAGGATAAGGGGTTGTGGTTTCTAGGGCAGGTGGTAGCATTAGTATTAGGGGTTAAGATTAGTGTTTTTTAGGTAAGGGGTAAGGTTAGGGGCTTACCTTGGCAGCGGAGCGGCTGAAGGAGAGATGTTCCGGTGGCAGCTAAACGCCGGGGAAAATTTGGTCGCGGCAAAACAGCCACAACCAGCGGCAGATTTTCCATGAGGCCTGATTGACCCGGGCCTAGGGCGACAAAATTTGGGGAGTGGAAAATTTCCCTCCCCCCCCCATATATAGAGTCCCCGCTCTCTTCCCCACTGAATGCCGGGGGGACAGCGTGGGGACTCTGTACAGCTCTTACCGTCTCCTTTGTACCGCCCTCCTCCTTCTCCACCGTCAAATAACGCTGCGACGTCACATGGCGTCACGCCATGGCAACGTCACGTTGCACCATCAAATGACACCGTGACGTGACCATGGTCATTTGACGCCGAAGGAGAAGGGCAGCAACGAAGGAGCGCCGCACCAAGTAAGTGCCGAAGGGCCTTGGGGAAGAGCTCGGGGCCTCTGTAACCGCCTCCCCCCCCCCCTCCAGACAAATCTCCTGTCCCCCGAGGGGAGCGCCCCCCAGTTTGTGCACCGCTGCGTTACCAGACCATTGGGATATTTTATTGGGTTGCGCTGCTATCTGTTTTTTTGGGAGTTGCACTCCAACTTGGCTCAAGATTTTCACCCGTTAAACTCTGTAGAAGGTCTTCTTTTTTTATTGAACAAAAATGTTATTAAGATTTTGTAGTTAGGGGGGGGAGGACAAAAAATAAATAGGAATAGGGAACATGAAAATAAAAAATAAACAAGAAAGGGAGGATGGGGGATAGAGTGGGTTGGGGGGGGGGAAGAGAGGAAATTACGTTGCCAGAAGCATTACAAAACATTTTAAACATTACAGATCGTAAATAAAATAAGAACCGTAGTGGGGAAAACTTCAAGGTACAACCGACATGAATATACATAACCGGATCAATGAAGACATCGTTCCCGACGCTGATCGCATCAACTATTAATCCAAGGTTTCCAAATGATGTGGAGAGCATTTTTGGAATTATGTTTTTAAAAAGACGTTAATCACTCCATTAACATTTCTTCTATTCTCCTTATTACGGAGAAAAGTGAAATTTTTGATTTGAAGGACCGAGCGGTTATTTCCAGGCGGCTGGTATAGCGCACCTGGCAGCTGTAAGAATGGGAGCCATGAGTTTCTTTGGAGTCGGGCTAATGTTCTCAAATCAGTTTTGAAAGAATCGTACAAACCGGGTCCAATGGGTTTCTAATTTCTAAAATGTCCGCTATCAAGTTTTGGATCATAGCCCAGCATTTTAGCATTTTGGGTCTGAACCACAGAATATGTGCCAAACCACCTCCCTGTCAACACTGTCTCCAGCTGTCTCCAACAACTAGCAGATGACCCTGGGATCATAATGCCCAATTGTTTTGGGGTCAAATACCATCAGAATAAGACTTTGTAAATGGTTTCCTATTGTTACAGTGCAAATCGAAGTGTATATATAATATAATATATATAATCGAAGTGTATATATGAATTCATGGCTTTTAATATATTTTTATATCAATAATACACTAGGTGTGCGCCTGTTTTTTTTCTCTTTATATAATATATATATTATATATATATTATATATATATATATAAAGAAGAAAACAAAACAGGCGCACACCTAGTGTATTATTGATATAAAATATATTAAAAGACCATGAATTCAACAGAATGCCCACTCACAAAAGTGCTGTAATATCAAGCACGTATGAGATTGGCTCTCATTTGCCAACAACGTTGTCCTCTCGATATCCACGAGGTCCCAGCGTTCTCCTGTGTCACTCCACCATATGACCCGGAAACGGAAACCAAGTCTTTTTCCCTCCGGTGCCCGTCAAAGGTGTTCCTCCGGGTGCAGGTAGATCAGGGGTTCCTGCAAGCCGATGTATGCTGTAGCCGATCCAACACAGCTCACGGGGAACGCGGGAGACGCAGGAACTCAAGTCCAGCAGCAATAGAGAGTCAAATTGTGAATGACAGCCGTATGATTAAGCCACGCCCTACGCGTTTCGTCATCTACGATGACTTCATCAGGGGGTGCCCACTAGGTGTCTCTTCTCAGTATATATAGGAAATTGTTTCCATTAATTAAACAAATGAGCACATATATAAAATAATCAATTACATATAACGTGACAAAGATCAATAATACCAAAAAATAAAATTAGTTGAATTAAACCAGTTTTTAAAAGACGTAAATTTAATAATAAATTAATTTAAAAGTAAATTAATTGAAGAGTAAATTGTAAATGATAAGTGACAAACATAAGAGGCGTATATATACCAACTACAAATGTGTTAACCTAAAATTACAATTAAAGTATAATATATATATCAAATATATGCTGTATGCTCATCTGCAATGTCTTAGCTAAGGCCCGCGCCGCTCCCAGAGTCAGCGCCACCTGCGCTGCTGACAGGCGGTGCGCTGAGATACACGACCCGCGATCTTCGGTCTGTAGGGAGCGGGAGCCGAGCGGGAGGTGTGCGGGAGGGTGGCGGTTTGAATCGGGAGGTGGGCGGGAGGTGGGCGGTTTGACAGGAGGGGGCGTGGCTTGAGCGGCAGGGACCCCGCTACTCTCTCCCCCCCTCCCCTCCACGGACTCGGGCTGAGCTGGAAGGTAAGTTTAACACACACACGCAGGCACTCATTCATACACGCCCGCCACACACACAGGCAGGCCTCACGCACTCATACACACACACACGGCACCCACCAACAGCATACACTCACGCCACTCATACACACACCACACACAGACATAACAGGCACTCGCACACACACACACACAACAGGCACTCACGCATCAGACACATACCACACAGACGCACGCACTCAACACACACACAGAGAAAGCACTCACCTCTTGCTTTCACCCACACTCCTCCCCCTCCCCAAGCCTCTCCTCCTCCCGAAGCCTCCCCTCCCCATTGGCTCACAGCCACACCACGTGACGCGTCAACGCTAGGAAACACCATTCTCTTGTGTCTCCTAGCGGCTGACGCGCCACACGTGTAGTGCTCTGTGCAGCCAGGGGACCGGGACCAGCTCGCGAGGATTCCCCCTGGTGTACCTCGCGACCCGCCGCCCGCGGCCAGAACAATCGAGCTGAACTTACTAGGCAGGTCTGCAACCCCGCCTTTCCCCTTGTCACCCAGCATACAGCACTTCCACTGCAGCAAGGGATTCTGGGAAATGACATGAAAGAGCACACAGTGTCACTTTTTGCCTCAATAACCATTTTTAACATGGTCCCTAGGTTTATTGGCAAAAGTTGACACGTGTGCTCATTTGCTGTCATTTCCCAGAATCAACCTGCTGCAGTGGAAGTGCTGTCTCTGGGTGACAATGGGGAAAGCGGGGTTGCGAGACCTGCCTAAGACATTCATATGAGCATCACGTATTTTGCATTTGCTTTCCTGTGGGGTTTTTTGTCGTTTTTTTTTACTCACCATACTTCAACTCCAGTATTATTAATATATATATATATATTATAGTATAATATATATATATATATACCACAAATATTAATAAACTCCATATATACCAAAATTGAAATAAATAATTACCCTTACACTTAATGGAACATTTTTATTCTCAAGAACTGCGGGAAACCAGTGATTTTGTTTATTCCCAAACACAAAAGGATTGCTGGTTAATCTAGTTATTTGATCAGAATATCCTTATGATTTAACCCAACATTCAATCAATTATCAATATTCATTGAGCACAAATATACATAGATCTAATTATACATGTGTATATATATATATATATATATAACGCACACACACATGTATATGACTTGTATATACCTATATAGGTAATCGCAAATGACCTGGTGAACCGACATTCAAATGAAGCCAGAGGAGTACAAAAAACTGTAATGATGGATTAGAAGTAAGGACAGAAGAAGAACAATGGTCCCCCTTAATTTTTTCCTGTATTATAAATTGTATATTTATGTTGAATATATGTGTTTATTTTATTGTGTATAATAAAGTTAAATAAATTAATTTGTGTGGCTTATTCTACAGTGTAATAGATGTAGTATTATTAGCTATGTTCAAATATGTGTATTCATCTAAATATGAATTAATATTTAAATTAATGTTTGTGCAACCATACTATAATCTATAACTGTGTATAACTACTGATATATATTGTAGAGTAGAATATAATCGGTTAGAATGAACTAGCATATCTTAGTGATTCCATTCGTGAATCCAAATTGAACATACCCGCAACCGGTGGTAGCTGACATCAGTACTTGTATATTTTATTTTATATAATATTGTATTTTTATTTTAAAATTGCTGTAATTCTGCCTGAATTCAATATGGTAGGCTGTGTACTAGACATACATGTGATGGTTTATAATTTGTGACAACAAAATAATGAAATACACAACTTATACATGCTAAGAGATTCTACGTTGATAAGAACTACACTATGTATTGTTTGATTACAAAAATGTCCTTCAGGCTACAGGTTATGGGGCTCTTATTGTTTCTTTGGTTTCGTTGGACATGCTGTGTTGTTGGGAGGCCTGGAAAGTGTTATTAGGAGTTATTTTCTCTTGCTTTGCATTTTCAGCTTTATATGTAGCAGATAGCAATAGTTGTTCACCAGCGGCTATTTTTTCTAATCCTTCAAGTGGGCTGTTTATAATTTCCTCCCAGTGACTGTCAGACCATTGTGATCTTATCGGCCAATAGCTGGAGCCCGTAGACATAGTAGAGGATGGCGACACTTTGTCAGAAGATGGTGGGTTGTACAGCAAGTCCCAGTCTGATGAGGATGATCTGGAGTTATTGGACTCTGATAGGTATTGTAGAGTAACAGAATCTCTGGATAGGCTTATCGATTGACCATTTTCAGTTGCGTTGTGTGTTTGACCTGTTGCCCTTCCTTGCTCTTGAGCTAGAACCATACCTGCCTTAATCTGCTTCTTGGAATCTACTTTGCCTAGCTTTACAAATACAGATCCTATTTCTGTTTTTCTGCGTGGTGGAGAATTGCTGGGTACAAAAGATATGAATCCATCTCTTGATGTTTCAACCAGAAATTCAGACTCTGTGTCAACAGGAAGTCTCTTCCAAGGGGCTGTGTCATTGTTTGGCCAGTGTGATGATGAAGATATTATTATAACATCAGAGTTTTGGGACTCTGAATTTAGCGGTTCCAAGCTTTTGCTAGTGGTGTGAAGTTTTGCTGCAGGTGAATATGACAAAGGGCTATGCCTGTCTCCTTCTGAAGCTGCATGTTCTGTGACAGTGGAGAAGGTTACCATTTGACTCTCTGTTGATATCTGATTGGTAATCCCTTCACCCAATGTTTTGGAAGTGGTAGTGAGGATGTATCCTCCCTCCAAAGAACTGTGAGAAAATGTCACCTTGTTTTGCTCTGAAACTTGAAGCGGTGAAGAAGCCACCATTTCTGAAGAATGCTCAGTTGATTGTAGTAGTAGTTGCACTTTCATCTTCTGCTTATCAGATGTATCCGAGGTTGAAGCTACCAGCTCTGGTTTTGATGTGCTGTATTGTGTTTCATTGGACAGTGACGGCAGAATTTTATGTAGATTAACTAGCTCTCTGAGAGTGGTACGTGGCTTTTTTGTTATAAATGTTGGCTGGTTGGTGGTCAAAAGAGACCAAATCTTTTGTCTATTGCGGGAAGCAGCAAAACCAAAATAGCTTTCTGGTGTTGGACCACTTCCAGTTTTTTGTGTCTTGGTTCTAACCTGTGAATGAGCAGCAGGAGTGAGAGTTTCTGGAAGTTCCCCTGACCCACTGATATCAGTATCCAGAACTTCCCCAGATCCTACAATGTCAGTCTCTAGTAATTCCCCAGAATTAGTAGTGTCAGACTGTGAGAATTCCCCTGGCACACTGGATTGAGCACTCTCTTCTAGAGTAGGTGCTGGAGTTACTGGATATTTTCCACGTGCTGAAACTTTGTTGGCAAGGGAAGAAAGCCCAAAATCTATCAGCGAATGAGGACTAACTGGTTCAGTATGAATTCTGATTTCTGTGATGTTAGGAGACACAATCTCTTCCTCTGTGCTCTTTCCAGTTGCTGTAATATTAATGGAGAATTCCAGCCTATCCTTAGGAAAGACTTCTGCGATGGTATGTTCTAGTTGGATAATGTGGGAAGGAGCCACTGTGGAGGTACAACAGGGACATTTTAGTCTCATTGCTGGTATACATTTTATTTTCAGCACTGTAGGATTATATATTATGTAAACAGGTTTGGCATTTTTCAAGAAAAACTGCCAAAGACAATTATTACTACTGTACCACAAATGTTTTTGGACCCTATACATGAACATATGTGATGTTGTACATTATTATGTAAACATGGGTATGTGTGGAAGTTTCTCGCTGTGTTTCTGTGTGTACATGACTTTGTGCAGGCTCAGAGTGTCTCCCAGATAAAGCGCTATAACAGCGTGAAACGCGTAGAGGAGGCTGTGTTGCAGCCTGCTGTTTTTAGTGTGTGTTTTGTTCAATAAAGCTTTTTGTATCTTCACCGGAGTTGGATTCAGACTGGCTGTTTGCTGTGGCACCGGACAACTTCTCTCTCTCTCCTCGTATGTATGTATGTATAAGTGTACTGTATGTATCCATGAGTACATGTAGAATGATATTAATGTGTGTGGGTGCACAAGTGAATGCACATATGAGCATGTGTATGTATGCATGCATAATGGGCATCTACAATCTGTGCTATCTCTTTACTGTATGTTTCTTACTCACCTACACATTCATAATAATTTTCCATGGTCCAGTTCATTGGATATGCCATTTCTACAAACTCCAACACTAAGTCAATGCTGTAGAATGCCTGCACGCCAAGGGTACTTCCTACTGTAGTGAAACATTCCTTTGAATGAAAGAAAACACTTTATTTACAAAACAGCAACATGGTCAATTACACCAGACAGAAAAAAGGAGACAACAACGCATCAAGTTACAGAAAATCCAAACTCAACTGAACAAATGACAGTGAGCCACAAAAAGACATGAATGAGCAACTTGACATACTGTAGAGAAGCGTTTTAGCTGTTCAGGCAAACTGACCTGTGTTTTCAACACCTCGTTAGCTGGGATATTAATCACGACAAAGTGTTTGTTCTCAGTAACAGTGACACTAATAGATTGTGGCGGAACAATGTTCTTGAGTGTCAAGAAATTTGTACTGTACGAGCCTCTTTTCACCAGCCCAATGCGCTGCTTGGGGATGTGCAGGGTGACCTCTGCTGCTGGATGTTGGGACACTGATGGAGCAGAGGAACGACGTGCAGGTCAGCAAGCTTAAATATAAAATTTCCCACCCACCACCATATTTTTCTTTCAGTCGATACAAGATCTTTCATCATGTACACACGAAAATATAAAGGAACATACAATTAAGTTTGTTTCATATAAGGGACCCACATTTATCCGCTTCCCTTTAATGCCGTGTCAGTCAAAATAATGTAGTAGCCATGTCCAGTTTAAACTAAAGGGTTCTAGAGCAGAGGTTCCCAACTCCCTCTTTCCTGGGGCCCTCTGTGGCATGCCGTTTTCCTCTCTCTAGAATAATCAGGAATCCTTTAGCCTTCTCTTGGGATCCCAACTAAAAGGGGCACTGACCCAATCTACCACACAATAAAACGGGGCTTGGTCTGCACTATTACCTTATGATTATCCCTATCTATTCTCCCAGAGGCTCCTCTCCCCTTGTCCTATGGGAACCTATCCTTCTCGAACCTTCCCCTCCTCTATATACTCTCCATGAAGTCATGATCCCATGGCAACACGGGGTGGGGTCAGATACATTCCAACCCTCTAGTAACCCCTTAGGAGGGGGGTTACACTCTCACCTAACTAAACCCAATGTTGCCCCCAACATTGCATAGGTACACATCAACATTGTCAGAAAACACATATATACATTTAGTTACATACAATTTGTAATAACAGAATATCTTCACAAATAAACATATTTAGACTTGTGCACTTAACCTTATCCAGGTAGCTGTGCTATACACACACTGAGCGTACAGCAGATGCTTATCTCTTTTGTATTACCGCATGCCATATTTCAATGGGCATATGGAAAAATGGCAGTAGGAGCAGGGCACCGTATCTCTCCGGTCCCGGACACGGTAGTGTAGCACACATGAAAATATAGTGAACATAATCATTACTATAGTGACATCTGACCCAGACAGGACCAGACACTCACTAACGCTCAGGTTGGTAGTAACACACAGACTACCAATAATGGGCCTGGATCGGGCTTCCTAACCATACCACTCTTACCACCAGGCACCTCGACCTCGGGTGGATCCGCAATCCTTGCCAAAATAACACTGACCTTCGGCAGTCCCGCCGAAAAGGTCTCCAGTATGTACAATAGATGACGTCACATGATATTCTCATTTTTAAGAAAGTCCTCCCAAGAAAGCATAACCTGTGTGTCACCTCTCTCTGGAATGCACCAGTAATTTTTCACAAACATTTAGTTTTCTTTGAGGCCGACAAGCTAGTCTCTGCTTATCGTTTATGACCTTCTAAACATGTGTCACTTTTAGTGGACCATCCGTGATAGGGCCCCCCCCCCCCCAATTAAATCCTCTTTGAAGACCAGTACAGAACCAGGAAAAGTCTTGACCCGTCGTAAACCCAATACTGTATATTGTATTTTTAAACTCAAACTGCTGCCCATTAGCCCCTGAAGCACCAGACCGATTAAAATACATCATATCTCATGATATTATCAAGAGAAAGATACATTGATAAGTGTGCTTTTCTAACAATGTTTTAAAGACTGTCCATTTATCTTGCACATTTTCCCTGCAAAAACATCATCCCAATTAATTCCTTGTAGATTAGTCCTCAGTTTATTACAATCTAAAATGTTAAGTCTTTGTTGAACCCAAGTAATCTGTTTTTTGATAATTTATTACAAATGAGACCAAGTTATGATCACTGTTACCCAAATGTTCCAGGACTTGAATATTTGTTATTACTTCTACATTGTTTGATATTACCAAATCCAGTATTGCCCTTTTCCTGGTTAGTTCCTCAATAATTTGGGTAATGTAATTGTCTTTAAGCACCCCCCAAAACCTGTTTCCTTTTGTTGTAATCTTGTTTGCTAATCTCATTGTCCTAGTCTATGTCTGGACAATTAAAATCCCCCATTATGCAAACATGACCTAGTTTTGATGCCGTCTAAATTAGCAAAACTATTTTGGCTTCCTCAGTCTCACAGATATTTGGTGGTTTATAGCATATCTCTACAATCATTTTCTTTATACTTTTACCTCCACTGCTTATTTCTATCCACAAAGTCTCTACATTTTCATAATTCCCTTCATAAACATCTTCCCTTATAATAGGTTTTATATCCGGTTTAACATATAAACATACTCAATCTCCTCTTCTATTTGCTAGGTCCTTCTGAAAAAAGGAATAACCCTCTAAATGAACTGCCCAGTCATGAGTTTCATCGCACCATGTTTTAGTAATGCCTATGATATCATACTCTTCCCTAGTAGCTATTAATTCAAGCTCCCCCATTTTATCTTTCAGGTTTCTTGCATTAGCAAGCATGCATTTCAGGTTCTTTTTTAGTCTGTACTATTATCTTATCTGCTCCTGCCTTTCTACTAGTTTTCTAGTATTATCTGTATTTAATACTAGCTGATATACCCGGCGCTGCCCGGGATTTAATTTTCCATCATTGGGAGGGAGGGAGGGAGGGAGGGAGGCAGTGACACTAGGGAGAGAGGCAGTGACTCTAGGCAGTGACTGGGTGGGTGGGAGAGAGGCAGTGACTTTGGCAGTGGGAGGGAGGCAGTTTGTCAGTTGGGATCGGAGGTGGTGGATGGGAGGGAGGCAGTGACTTTGGCAGTGGGTGGGAGGCAGTGACTGGTTGGGTGGGAGGCAGTGACTGGGTGGGTGGGAGGCAGGTGGTGGGTGGGTGGGATGGATGGAGGGAGGCAGTGACTGGGTGGGTGGGAGGCAGTGACTGGGTGGGAGGCAGTGACTTTAGGTGGTGGGTGGGTGGGATGGATGGAGGGAGGCAGTGACTGGGTTTGGCAGTGACTAGGGTGAGCTCTGACCTCTGTCCCGGCGGTCCCGCGGGGTGAGGAGAAGAGGCGGGTGGGTGGCTGACGTCACCCCACCCCGCAGGCCAATAAGAGCGAGAGGCGTGGAAGACCCACAGACAAACAAGATTTCCATTTTATATAGATAGATAGATAGATAGGATAGATAGATAGGATAGATAGATGTCTCCCTGCTTGCCAAACTCCCACTTGCCCCATTCTACCTCCATGAACTTATTCCATACACTCAGTACATTGATCTCTGGTGTCGCCACATAGATGATAGTCTCATTCTGTGGCGCGGCACCATAGAGACTCTCCTGGAGTTCATTACCATTCTTAACACCAATAAGCTAAACCTTAAACTTACCAGCTAAATACAAACAGAGAAACTGCACTTTCTCGACATAACCATCTATAAGGATGGTAAGGGTGAGCTGGTTACTACCAGCTATCGTAAGAGCACCACCACGAATAGCCTCTTACACGCCGATACCCACCATCCCCCACATCTTATCAGGAACATCCCTGTTGGCCAGTACCTCCATATCTGGAGGAACCGTTCTACTGATGTTGAATTCGAGGAGCAGTCACAGCACATGACTTCACCTTTCTTGCAGAGGGGCAAGTCCTGTTTAAAAAGGGCCTACAAGAGAACCAAGAATTTCAAACGTAGCGACCTTTTAGCCATCAAAAAATCTCTGATCACTGCCAACAAAGTCATCAGATTTATTTGCACATTTAACAACAGATGGAATCAAATAGGTCACATTTTAAAAACCCATTGGCATCTCCTCCTTGAGGATGAGGATCTCAGGCCGTTATTAAAGCCTACCCCTACACTAGTTAGCACCCAATCTGAGGGATCGCCTTGTTCACAGCGACCTAGCCAACATTGTCGCTGAAACATGGCTCCCCCAGAGACCATGGGGTACATTCAAATGTGGCACGTGTAAGGCATGCGCATTTATCATACCATCAAAAAGAAATTCCAATTGGAATAGCACGCGCCAATACTCAAACACTTCATTAACTGCAAAAGTACGGGCATAATCTATCTAGCTTGTGTTCAATCAAAATAGGCACTGTGGTGAAATGTGCAACACTGTAACCAAAAAACTCCTGGGGTGTAGTGTAACCTAAGTGGAAGGAGTATCCCCCTAGGAGAATGGCTACATCAGCTGTACTCCCCTAATGAAATAAAGAGGGAGTATAAGAGGAAAAACTGCCTCATGACAAGACCGCACAGGGTTAATGGCCCTAGTTAGTGTTTAAAAGGACACCCTAAAGTGCTCTGATGTATCAGGGCACTGTGATGCATATAGCAAATAAGTGTCACACTCCTAAATTATATATACACCAATAATTATAATAGTGGAGCAATAAAACTGGTGCTTAGTGGTCAGGGAGACATAGGTAAACATTGTATACTGTCCCCCGTGTGGTAATATGCCCGGAGAAACTACAGATAATTCAGTGCAACATCATAGAGAACTGTCCGAACAAAGTTAGATAACTTCCCTAAGTACATAACCCTACAATATCAGGATGGGTAGGGGTCGGGAATAAAGAGTCAAAGGGAGTAACTAACACTACGGCTAGGTTTCGCTCTCGGCATGGCAAGTTTATTGGGATGGGTCAGCTCAGAACTGGCCTGCCTCTTCCCCTTCTAACCTGCTCCTCACTCACAGCTCCACCATCTGCACCTCTAGTCCCAGCCAGGGCCTGCTCAGTGAGGACTAAACTCCATTCAAGATTGCCAATGTCCCACAATATTGCAAGTTTCCTCTTCAGATCAGCAATCTGAGACTCTAAAGAGACCACCCGCTCACACTTCCCACAGCGGTATGCTCCTTGGAACAGCTGCTCCAAGTTCACATACATTGTTGCAACTATTGAGTTATAAATGCTTCAATCTACTATATATTTCTCAAAGTGTCCTATGTGTCGTTGCCTGTCTGTCTGTATGTGTCTCCCTGTGTCCCTCCCTGTGTCCCTCCCTGTGTCCCTAGCGGCAATCAGATTGGACCTTGGGCCAGGCCAATGAGATTGCTCCCTTGGCCCGCCCGCCCCAGCACACCTCTCATTGGCCTGAGGCGGAGTGACGACACACACACACACACCGCGGCGCTCATCGGGACCCGTGCGCACCTCCTCTGTGTGCGTCAGTGTTCTGTATGTGCGTCAGTGTCTGTCAGTGTGCTAAGGGGGGGGGGGGACAATTGGTGAAACTTGCCCCAGGTGCAAAAACACCAAGTTGCTCCCCTGCGTTTATGCATATTTACATTATGAGACGCCTCAACAGCAGCTCGGTCAGACCTCCACTCCTCAGACTGTATTACTGTTGCTTTCTCATGATTTGATGTAACTAGATTAGCGGTGCTGAACTCCAGTCCTCAAGACCCCCTGAACAGGTCAGGTTTTCAGGATATCCCTGCTTCAGCACCACCTGTGCTGAAGCAGGGATATGCTTAAAACCTTATGAGTGAAGCTGAACAGGTGATTAAATGCTTGCTCTTTATTCATTATTTCATGGCACTGCTCTGGGTTCTTGTTGACCCATTTCTGTATCTTATCTTATTCTTATATACTATATATTTCTCAAAGTGTCCTATGTGTCGTTGCCTGTCTGTCTGTATGTGTCTCCCTGTGTCCCTAGCGGCAAACAGATTGGACCTTGGGCCAGGCCAATGAGATTGCTCCCTTGGCCCGCCCGCCCCCGCACACCTCTCATTGGCCTGAGGCGGAGTGACGACACACACACACACACACCGCGGCGCTCATCGGGACCCGCGCGCACCTCCTCCTCTCCCCGGGTCTCCCGCTTTCCCGCGCTTTTTCCTCCCCCCCCCGGCGCCGCTACAGTCAGCGGGGGAGCGGAGCGAGCGCCCGGGACACAGCGGGGGACTCTCACCTCCCCACGGCTCTCACCACCCATAGGCCCCCCCCCCTGCCTTTGACGCCCCCCCTGCCTTTGACGACCCCTGCCTCCGACCAACGCCGGGTATACACACACACACCTCTCCTCCTCCCCATCACACTCCCCTCCCCGGCGCTCACTCCCCCTGCCTTTCACGCCCCGCCTCCGGCCAACGGCGAGTATACACACACACACACTGACTGACACACGTACTGACGCACGCACACAACCCCTGGCAGCCACACGCACACAACCCCTGACAGCCACATGCACACACACCCTGACGCACGCACACACACTGACTGACACACACACTTACTGACACACGCACGCACACTGACTGACGCACACACACACACGCACACTAACTGACGCGCACACACACACACACTGACTGACACACGCACACTGACACACGCACACACACACACACACACACTGACTCACACACACACACACACTGACAGACTGACACACACACTGACTGACTGACTGACACACACACTGACTGACGCGCGCACACACTAACTGACTGACACACACACTGACTGACACACACACACTGACTGCGCACACACACACACACACACCGACTGACGCACACACACCGACTGACGCGCGCGCACACCCCCCCCACACACTGACTGACGCACGCACGCACACACACACTGACTGACGCACGCGCACACACACACTGACTGAGGCACACACACACGCACACACTGACTGTGTGTGCGTCAGTCACTCAGTCTGTGTGTGTTTGTGTTTCTGCGTCAGACTCACTGACGCGCGCGCACACACTGCATGAAGCTGTAAAGGAGGGAGGGGGGAGACTGGATTGATGTGAATGGGGGACAAACAGAGAGAGGGGGGAAGAGAGAGAGAGGAGCGGGAACATTACATCCCGGGCAACGCCGGGTCTCTCAGCTAGTATATTTATAAAAATATGTTTGTTTTCTGTTTGTGTCACATTCCCATCTATTCCCTCTCTGTTCATGTCTTGTTTGTATGTTTGTTTTTGTTTTGCATCACCACTTTAGCTAGTTTTATAGACACTATTCAGTTAGTGTAGTATTCATATAAGTTTGAGGTTCTCACTTAAAAATAATAATAATAATAATAGCATGTTCTTGTATAGCGCTGCTAGTTTTACGTAGCGCTTAACAGAGACATTTTGCAGGCACAGGTCCCTGCCCCGTGGAGCTTACAATCTATGTTTTAGTTATTTCACACTTGAGTACTCTAAACAGGCGCAGCAGTATTTTTTCCTTTTATGTATTTATTTATTTATATAGCGCCATCCATGTACAGAGCACTTCACAGCAGTAATACACGTGACATAATAATATAACACATAGTGGGTATAAGCGCTTCAGACATGAAAGTAACAATAGGAACAATAGTCCCTGCCTCGAAGACTTTACAATCTAAATTAAGAAAATACTTTGCAATTAATATTAATATTAATATTGAGTTTGAACCATATGAATATTGAAGGAGGTATGTTTCAGCTTTAGTGATGCTTACTTACTTCTGTACTCTCCCAGGAAGAATCTGAGCACTTACCAAGTGGGCAGGAGGCTTCGAGGGAATATGCATAAAATCCATGAGCCAACCAGAGGGGAAGAACATCAGTCTCTGTCTCCATACGCTGGTGACAAATAATAAGGTTATTATGTTATAATTAGGAAATATAATTAGAAGCTGGAGAATTCCCCTGCCTTTAACAAATGTTCCTTTCCATCATATGCCTTATCTTATTAATTTTCCATCTTTGTAACTTTCCCTAATTCCCAATGTTATATACTTCCTTTCCCCTTTATCTTAGGCCTGTCAAAGACACGGCCCAATCAACTTTGTAATGCGGCCCAAAGCTCGAGTGGTTGGGAGCTTGTTTGGCTGTTCTTTCTGGTGAAAGGAGGTATGTTGTTTGGGGAAGAGAGAGAGAGACAGAGGAGATGGAGGGGGGGAGGGAGCAGAGAGAAAAATGGGGTGGGGAGGAGAGAGAGAGACGATGGGTGAAAGAGAGGAGAGAGAGAGAGAAGGGATGGGGAGAGAAATGGGATGGGGGAGAGAGAGGGCAGGGGAGACACAGGGAGGGAATGGGGGGTTGGGGAGAATGATGCCAGCTACATTGACATATTTTTAATAAGGAAAGCTCTAGGAACAAAAAGTGTATATGTAGATTATACTGTACATGCTATATATTTAATTTTTTCCTTCCGCCCCTCTGATGGTGCGGCCCGAGTCCTGCAGTCGGATTAAATAATTGTTCCCCCAAGCTAATGACGGGCCTGATTTACCTCCTCAGTCTTCATCAGTAGGTGCCCTCGGAGGCCTCTCACTGTCACACTGGAGTTGGTAATCTCCACCTCCATGCCAATTAAACTGGCATCTTCCACCGAGGTCACCAGCTCACCACGAAAGGACAGAAACCAGTGAGTCTGAGCAAGGCGGAGAGAAGATTGAGTTATCACAGATACAGTATATAATAACCACATCTTCACAAATAACGACTGCCACAAGCCGTCAGTCAAATGTTGCCAATACAGAGAGTCATCGCTGGCATTTCCTTATTCACCATTGCCCTCCAGCTTGGTTATTCCAATGGGCTACAGAGCACAAACTGTATATGTTGAGCAAAACCTCTCCAAACTCCATCATGCTCAAATGAAACCATTTGTCCAACCAACAAAGCTCCAATGAAATAAAGAGCACAGCCCCTTGACTGCATCTTACAATACGCATTTCTGCTGATGAAGATGTTTAGCAATTATTATAAGCAACTTACAGTAAGACTCCCCTTCCATGTTTATCTCTTCCAAAGCACCTACTTGAAATTTGTTTTTCGTTTTTTGAAATGTTTACCCAATTTTAAAATGGACACCTTTTCTTCTCATGTAAGTAATCGGAATAAGACCTGTGTAATTAAATATTTATTTGGGTAATCAATGATTTAAAAAATACAGTATATATATATGTAACCCCCCTGTAGGATTACAATTCTAGTTTTCACGTAAGAGGTTAATTTTAGTAGGTTGTTGCCATGTGCAATAACCTTTAACTAAATGTTGCAAATAGTGCAACTGACAATTAGGCTCCGCCCACCTTCCAGAAAGTACCTACTCAGAATGGGAGCAGGTTTAAGGGTTCGGACACATCCATGTAACTATGGTGATCTATGATGTCACCTTGGCATATCAATATTGGGAGTGGGGGGCCTAAGGCTTTAGATCCCAGGAGGATCCTAAGTAACATCATGAAGGAAGAGGTGGGGGTCTCACTGTGTTCATGTTTTATATGTAACCTGTTACATATGAGTGAAGTCCTCTTTTGTTATTTTATCTATACTAGGGAAAGTGCCCCTTTTAGTCTTAGGGCCACTACCAAACGAACCAGCCTTTCTATACCAGTGATACTGGGGGGACAATGCGTGTGTACCCCCCAACTGGGGCACTATTGAGAGTGACTCCCCAGTGGCATGTACCACATTGGATTTGTCAGTTCAGCATTTCCACGCCAAGGCACTGCAGGCACGATTTGAAGGGATTCGTGCAGGATGATGGGGAATGGGAACCCAGAAAGTAAGCACCCCCTAAAAGTAGTCCCTAGGAGTCTGTACAATCTTCTGGTATTTAGGATATAAAGGGTACCTTCCTCCCACTACAGCACAACCTAAAACCATTATCTATAAAAATTAGAGTGTACAATATAATGCTACAGGCATTTAAATACAATGGGAGGTGCTATCCCTTGATGTCTATCTGTCCCTATTTTCCTGCGGCCAATTAGGTCCACGGCTCCAGAGGTTCCGAGAAAGTTTGTATAGCAAAGAATTACCTGGGCACAAGCAAAGGGGGAGAGAAGAAGTAAGTGCTCTCCCCTTTTGTTTGTGCCTAGGTAATTCTTTGAGATATATATGTATTCCCCTGAGGAAGGTCCCATTCTGGAGGACCGAAACGTTAGGTTTCTTGATGTATCACTGCCATCACTAATACACTTTTGATACTTCTACAATTGAGTGCTGTCTCTTGCTTACCAGACCTCGGAACGGTAACGTATACACATACAGTATATATATATTATATTTAAATAGTGTTTTCCTGCATGTTATACAATGGCTGTTGGCACTATGCATTATATAACTGCCCCCCCCCCCCCCTCTTTCATTTTGTATCCCGAAACCCCTAATAAAAATAAAGTTAGAAAAAAAAATAATGAGTGTTTTCCCCATTCTTGCTCAATTTTGGCACTGTCCATTTTCTGCCACGCAGAAGAACATCAGCTGCAAACTCTGAATAAATTACCAATCCTAATGTTAAAAAAACCCATTCCATGCAGATATATGTCGTGCCCTTAGGGAAAGCAGATTGCAGCAAAGTTGTCTTTGTGTCTCTACTGCCATGATTCTTTTTTATGATGCTGCTTTGAATTTTTTTTGTCTGGCCCCGCTTACTTTTTGTTCGGAGCTGCATTTTTTTTTTTTTATAACATGAGACGCGTCTCAATGGGCTCATATTTAAGGAGCTGTGTCATGTAATGTTTTTGAGTAATGTCTCTTTCCTTTCTCCAAGGGCCTGAAAGGACAAACCCACGCCATTTTTTTTTTTTTTTCCTTCCAAGGGAAGATGTTCATTTCATTTATTCAGACCGCGACGGTGAACTACAGTCAGGTTGTCGATGCATTGGTAGCGTTTACCTGATCTTTGGAGTATCTCAAAGGCATGGGTCGGGACACCTGCAAGAACCAAGGAGAGGAAACGTCATGATCTGAATGGAGTTAGGCCGAGATTATAGTAACCGTGATGGTGCGCGCGAGAACACATATGTGTACCTGAATGAGGGCAGCCATAGTGCGCGCGAGCGCGATGCAGAGCGACCGGGTGGCAGATTTCTCAAACTATAAATGATTTATTTTTTTTCCGCGCGGCGGCCGTATCACGTGAGCGGTTCAGCCAATGAGGACGAACCACCCTGGTGACGCATCCGTCACGCCTCCCCAATCGCCCCATCGCAGTGCACCCATCACTCGTGACGCCATGCGCTCTGTCGCACACGCGCCTACAATAATCGCAGCCTTAGACTATCAAAACCAGACAATTGGCAGCGATAGTGACCTTTAAGCGTAAGTAGCATTACATTTGCCCATCTAACTCACTGCACGTCTTTCTCTCGTGCTTACAGGTATTGGAAGACAAAAAGACTGCAGGTGTCTGATGTGCAAAACATTTGCATCTAGTCGCAAACCATGTGAAATTTGACCCTTTGGAGTTGTGATAATAGCCGAGGCTGGGATGGGAATGCTTACATGCCGTTTGGACAGTTATACACATCTCTACTCTTTAGCCAAAATGACAAGAAGGGATCTTTAGAAACCAGTTGTTTTCAATCCTTTAACTCATTTGCTGCCAGCAAGTAGCACAGATTAGAATGCCGCATTTGCAATACTAATTGCTGGGCTGATTTTTAAAGGCATCAGGCCGGCCTTAGACTTTGGGGGGGCCCAAGGCGGCACGCTGGCAGCGGGGCCCCCCCTGTAAAAAAAGAGGGGGGGACTTACCTAGACCAGAAGCCCTCCTCCTCCTGTCGGTGCCGGGATCCACCTTCCAACCTCCAGTCGGGTGAAAGTTGGATACCGGCACCGACAGGAGGGAGAGGAGGAAGTGCGGGGACCCGAAGGTGCGTGGCCCAAAGAGGCCATCCTGCCACAAGGCCCGGCCCTGCACCAATACTATTTATTCCGTTTGGTCCTATGTTGGTCGGCATTTTTGACATTATGAAATACACAATAAATCTATCCCTGCTTAATATCCATGTCCTACGTAGCGGTGACTGTACCGAAGGGCATATATGTGGCTCAGTGATTTTAGAACACAGACTCCATACATCCAGAGCCGGCGTGATGGTGGTGCATTCGGTGCAACTGCACCGACCCCCGTGGCTACAGAGGCCACACGCTCTGCCCCACAGAGGCGGAATGTCTCCTGACAGAGACCAATGTTGCAAGGGGCACCAGTGTCTCAGCACCATAGCTTCACAACTCAAGGCGTGATCGGCACCCTACCAGTACCCCTGATCCCAGCCGGGTCAGCAGGGCAGAGAGCAGCGAGCACCACAGCCCCCCAAAAACTTTGCAAACACTCCCAGCATGGTCGACCTTAGACCCCTTGGGGTCCCCAGAGATTCCGGGAACAGATGGTACCCCACCTGCTGATGTCCCCAGTGCAAAGGTCCCTGAAGAAAGGGGAGAGCACGGGGGCCTCTGTAAGTTCCGACATCTCCTCCTGGTAACATGGGACGACACATCTCCATGACAACGCGACATCACATGAGATGTCGACTCCGGGGGAACATAAGAGGCCGAGCCATACTCCTACTGCACCGGGTCCTGTCAAACACCCAGCCGGCCCTTCATCTCATACCTGCACATAGTCTGGCTCACAGCGCACCCTCTCTCTGCCCAATGCTGCAGTCATTGCTGGACATTTCATGGTGTAGCGGTCGCTTCGGCCATTTACCAGTGGAGTCTTCTTGACCAGGTGTATTTGTAATACATGGAATCCTTTCTGTAGGATGCAAGAAGTAACAGAAAAAGTGAGAGTTGTTAATATTCAGATAACCAAAGCTTTAATACACAAACTATTTTGCATGAAGAATTACGAGCTGCATTCAGAGTAGAAATAAACATGTACATGCAGGATTACAACAAAAGATACCAAATATGACAATGTGACAAAATACATACAGCTCAACCCCGTTATAGCTCGATCCACTATAACGCGGTGTGAGCATGGACCCCGAATATTAAAAATATTTTACAAATTTTACAAACTTTACACACACACACACACACACACACACACACACACACACAGGTTGGGGGGGGGGTGTAACTTGGCTATTTGTAACGATTGCCCCAATGTGTTTTCTGTAGATAGCATAGTTTTTTGGCACTTCTGCTATTTTAGCGTTGTTGTTCCTGACGTATATAAGGAAAGGTGTTCTCTTCATTTGTGAAATAATGACTTCTTGTATTAGTCGATGTATTCTAGGGATAAAACATTTTTACATGCACAAATGAGTTGATAAAGATTGTGGTGGTAGAAGAATGTAATATTGTCTTGTCTTGGGTACAGTTCATTCTCTCTGGTAGTAGCTATTAATCAGAAGGGGGCACATTGTATATTGGAGCAAAACTATTTTATTTACTCAATGGAATTTTTGCTTGCAAATTGCTCTGAGTTTACATTTAGTTAATTTTTTCCCTCAAGAAGCAGCTGGTCTGCATATGTCCTATATATATATATATATATATATATATATAATAAAATATATTATATATATGCAGATTAAATGAGTTCATAATAAATGAACTCATTTATTCTGCACTATCGCAACTGGACTAACACGGCTATTTTCTGCTATATATATATATATTGTGGTGGGTTCTGGGGTTAGAGCTTGCTGGGATTGTGGGTTCACGTACAAGATTATACAATTTAAGAACACATTCCATCAGTGAAAAGGTAAATGTTCTGTAGTATTCCTGGATATATTTATGATAAATATGCTGTATTATCAGGTATGGGTGTTGCTACAAAACAAATGGAAATACTTTAATACCATTCAATTCTCTATCAGTTCACACCCCACACTGATACCTGAGGACAATGCCCCTTCATCAGGATTATTATTCTCCCAACGACTCAACTATGGATGTGGACAATACCTCATGTAATCTTCTGAACAACTCATTCACAGAGGGAGATGCCAGCCCTGCTGTGATGAACCTCAGGTGCTAAGTATTAAACACGTGCAATTGCACATAGCCAGCCATAGGGGGGGGGGGGGGGGCAGTCTGATTGGTTTCCCTAAACAAATCTAGCCATGTTAATAACAAATGTTTGGCTGCTTTCATTTTTGGGTACACGCATTACAAGTTGAACTTCTTAAGGGCTTCTGAATAGGGAAGTGTTTGTCAATCAAGTGCTTTCGTTGCCCTTATTATCTCACCCCGTCCTTATCAGAGAGACAATAAACAGAAGTGGAGAGGTATCTGTGGCAGTGCAAGCTCTTGCAGAGTACACACAGTGACACACACACAGGGAGCAGCCAGAGGAGGTGAAACCCCTCCCAGGTCTCAGCTCACCCCGTTTACAAATCAACTTACATTTAAAAAAAAAAACATTTGGGTGGGTAAAAACCTTCCCACGTACAGTGTACAGCAAATACAAAGATCACCGGTGAGCACGTTCACATGTCTCCGACAGGTCTGCCACCCTGCCTTTCCCCCCCATTATCTCACAGCATACAGCGCTTCCACTGCAGCAAGGGATTCTGGGAAATGACATGCAGATGAGCAAAGTGTCACCTTTTGATTCCTATCCATTTTAACACGGACCCCTATAAGCGTATGCCTGCCGTATTACACAACTTTTCAGCACAGCCTGGGTTAAAGAAGTGCAGAGCCAGTAACCCTTCTCACAGACAGCTTTATGACCTTAAGGGTCTCATCAGTGTGAGGGTAGTTATACTGGCTTTGCAATGTGTAGCTGGGATAAGTAACCTAAGCCTGGGGTGCGCAAACTGGGGGGCCTGCAAGATTCTTGCAGGGGCGCGGGCGGTTACAGAGACTCCACACTCTTCCCCGAGGCATTTAAATTAAATGCCGGGGGATCGCGCGAGGCTATGGCAACGTGACGTCTCATGACCCTGCGGCGTCAATTGATGCCGGAGCCGAGGCAAGGGGGGGGGGGGCGCGAGCAGGGAGGAAAGCAGGCAGGGGGGCGCATGGGGAAAAGTTTGCGCACCCATGAACTAAGCAATGCTTTAGAATCCAGTCCAATAGGATAAGGCGCACAGACCGAATAAAGACTTTGTGCCATTGCGTACATAAGACTCATAAAGCCCGGAACCTCCTTAATAGTCTATGAATATATAAAGGTGTAGCTCTTTGTGTAGAATAACGCCTAATGGAGTCTAAGATAAGACACTACACAGTGCAGCGCAATAAACATCTCCTATATAATATATGATAAAGAGCATAATACTTTAAAACGAGGTAATGAAGAAGTAGGGAACTTACACATGGTGCAAGATGCCCATAGTCCACCCTCGTATTCCACTGGAGGTGCTGGGGAGTGCAGACTCTGCTGTGCTGGAATCCCGAGGGAAACACGACTGGGGTTCGGAGCACTACCGCTGCTTTATCACGCGTGGCCAGCTGGAAACGCGTGGTTGCATTTTTTTTTACCTCTATGTTGATCCTGTGTGATCTAATAAATATTTTTCATTTCAGTCCCCTCTTGATCTAATTTTTTGAGCAACGGTAGTGTTCTGCATCCCAGTTGTTTTTTTTCCTGTGCTTTAACCCTATGCTGTGCAGGCATAAGTTTATAGGGCCCCATGTTAAAATGGATTAGAAGCAAAAGGTGACACTGTGTGTCCATTTGCAAGTGATTTCCCAGAATCCCTGGCTGCAGTGGAAGCACTGTATGCTGGGAGATAACGGGGAAACACTGGGTTGCAGACCTGGTCTGAGACGTGAATGTGCTCACAAGTGATATTTTCATTTGCGGTTTAAAATATTTATAGGTGTCAGATTTGGGTATACAATGCATCAGTCACCTATATATAAGCTCTTAAACAAGTCACGGACATAAATTCACTTTGGTCCTATAAGGGATTGACCCTTGAAGCCTCCCATCTCCAGTTGAGAGATCGATTGATATGTTGGTCAATTAAAAGGTATCACAACCTGCAAAATATCATAGACACGAGGTACAAATGTTGCAACACGCTTTTTATTGAATTGGGGGTAAATCCTCAGAAGGTCGCTATCTGTTATCTCAATTTAACGTATCCATAATGCATAACCCCAAAGGTGCAATGATGCCCTGGCATTTTCCTTAAAAATAACGGATCCTTAAATGTTAACGCACCTTGCAGTTTATCTAACAGCGATCCTCAGACCTCTGTTACTGTTAGCACATGATAATAAGGCTACGATATTAGTCCGGTTCTATACTGCGTGCACGCGCGCGGCAGTTTTAGTTGGCTGAGGTTAGTCAGCCTTTCTATAATGGTGCTGTCCGCGCGGCAGTGAGCGTGGAACCGGCCGACAGGGGGGAGGATGAAGAAAATAAAGAATTTGCGCCGCTACCGCCGCGGAAATGTATGTATATGTGTATATGTGTGTATGTATGTACGTACAATGTTATTAAAACAATTAATAAAGTATTTATTTCAAAACTTATTTAAACACACACATACACACTCACACACGTATAGTACCTCACTCGCTCACAGCATACACACAAAAAGCGTGCGTCACGTGCACACTATAGAACGGCCCTTAGGCACCTTCCAAAAGCCGCCCTCACTCATATCCAGACACTAATTATCATTGAGTTATTTCTTGGAATAACCTAAACGCAAATGTAATGAGTATAGGACAAAAAGTTACATGTGTCCTACAAAGATATATATTAGGGATCATAGAAATGTCTGAAAGTTATCATAAACTATATTATGGTTTTAGTGATTAAAGTGCTGTGTCTGTGTAAACTAAAATAGTCTCTAATGTAAAAATGACTGCATGAAGTATAAGTGTACAATAATGTATATCCAAACATACCTCAACAATATTAATTAATATTGTTGAGGTATAGATGGATGTACTTTATACAGTTATTATTACATTATATACCATATAATTAAGTGAAAATGTAATAAGTGTAAAAATGATACATTTCTCAAAATTACACACCCCCATCGCGAGCGAGCTGAAGTCCGCAGATCGCTCGGGCGACCGGCACGCGCGCAACGCCAGGCACTCCGTCGCGCTCCTGCACTATGGACTTGGCCTAAATGAGTACTTCAGTATTAGGTGATAACTTTTTTTATTTGGACTAATCATTAATATTATAAGACAAGCTTTCGAGAGTTCTCTCTCATCCTCAGGTCAGCAATACTGATTTACAGAGATTCCAGGAGTTTAACACGGAGGTCAAAAAAACAAAAAAACAAGATAACAATCTAAGGCAGAAGATTTGGAGAACTCATGGAAATTAGCTTTTGGTACCGCACATCAAAATCTGTTAATAGCGCTGAACTTAACTCGCCTGAAAGTTTGAGCAATGCGCATGCGCAGTGTCTTGGAAAACAAGTCTCAGCGCCCCGATCATCCCCGTTCCTACAGGTAACGTAACAATGGTGGTTTTGCTAACGGGTATTATTTATGCATATGGTTAGCTGTGAAGATCCCTTTTAAATGAAGGAAAAAAATAAAGTCTGCTACCTAATTAGGTAACATAACGTTATTTGCCTCCTGTGGCAGGATGGCCTGTAGGCTAGATCAGACAATAGTCCACACGTGTAGTTTCAGGTTAAAGCAAAAGTTAAGTGGTTTTATTTCTCCACAGTAGAAAGAAACATTTGGGCACACTGTCCCTTTAAGGCAACACAAAATATAGCAGCAAAATAACATCTACTCCACATTGGGAGAACTTACTCACAATCCAAACCCTATCTATCAGGCTGGCTATGTCCAGTTACCAAACCTTTAACAGTCAGGAAAACAATAGTAATAGTTCTTACTGTGTTTATGAATCCATCTGCATAGCAGGTTGTCTAGGATAGCTCTGTAGTAAGAGGTAACCACTTGCTTACAAGCAATGGCTTCCTTATATCTCATCATGCTGGTTGTCAGGTGTGTCTGCTTCCTCCTGATTACCCAACCATTCCACCTGGGATAACCCTCTGAGTGCTGGATGAAGGACTCAGACATCTGTTTCCCAGGCATAACTATTTGTAGCTGACTTCACCCTGTCACGCCTCCAATTAGCGCACTTCTGAGGATCTACCCTGTGGTTCCGCTAATGGAAAGTGTACATTACATGCCTGCAGGGGCAGTGCAATCTCACCTCCATTTGCACATTGCAGGCCGAGTAATGCACGCGGAAGAGAACATTTCCATCGGAATCAGTCTCCAGGAAGTATCTGCATCGAGACAGCAGGCGGTTTGAGCGATCCAGAGAGCTGAGGCTTACTGTAATACAGCAATATGAAACGGTTACCATTCATTCTCCTGGCAATTGGAGCAAGATTAGTTACCATACCTTATTTCAGGGGTGCACAAACTCTTCTCCCTGCGCCCCACTGCCTGCTCTCACCACCCTGCTCGGCTCCGAATGATGCAGCGGGGTCGTGACATCACGTTGCCATGGCAACGCGATGTCACGTGACATCAGGGCGTCATTTGACGCCGTGTTGCCATCTTGACGCACCACTGGAAAGTTAAGGTAAGTAAAGTTACAGAGGCCTTGAGTGATCCCCAGCATTTAATTTAAATGCCTTCGGGGAAGAGCGGGGCCTCAGTAACCGCCGCGCCGCCCCAGTTTGCGCACCCCTGCTTTGTGTCACGTGGCAAGAGAATAGGAAAAAGAACGATGTGTTCCTTTACCTGGATAGCGCATCGCTCGTGACAGCCAAAGTAGCAGCCCATCCATCTGTCTCCGCAGCAGCCAGAGCTCCATATAGTCCAGAAAACACTCAACGTTATCTGTGGGTGAGAGAAACAGGTATTGCATGTGTAGCTGCAGCTCTGCCACATAAAGAATTGAGCTCCACGCCTGCACAGTGCTCTGAAAAATAGGTAAACTGTATAATGCAACTAGGTGGCTTGGAAGAAAATAGCCAAACTACTCCATTTCATTCAATTAAAACCCCTAATCAAACAGAGCTTAGAATCCCACTGCTACAGTAACTGCCCCGGTCCTAATGCCTGCCGAGGCTACTTTGCTGCTTTCTCTGGGAGTTTGCTTTGGGATTTTAGGCTATGTTTGATTTGGGATTTTGACATGCAGTTTTGATGGTCGTTGGGCAATATTCTTTAGATGAGGACCATTTAAACCTGGTCCCCTGTGATTCCTAATCAAGCCAGCAGCTAGATTCACTGGCGCGTGCAAGCTGGTGCACAGCGTTATAGTAACCTGTGGGAAAACAATTCCATTGGTTACACATGAGCAGGGTTAAAACCATCAAATTAGCTGGGGATTTTAACCAAGGAGAGGTTTAAAGGGACAATCCCACATAGCAGGCAAAAAAAGTTTTTGTTTTTTAAACAACTTCTCAATGCATCTCCTTCTTTACAAAATCTTAATTCCCCCTAATGTTTTTTTGCCTTTTTGTTTTTTTTTAACAAACTTGAATAAATCTTTTTTTTTTTGCCCTTCCCTACACTGGTTTTGTTTTTTTAAAAGCCTATCTTCAGCAACTCACAGATTATCACCAGCCAGAGGTCACTTAACATAGTTACAGAATATGTATTAAAATCCCACACCCGCTGTAGTAATGACGAGGTCTGAACCTTACCAGATGAGCTTTCTGTGATTGGGTCAATCCAGCTCCTCCGATATTCAAACGGGAAAGATCTTGAAGGCACAGCAGAGAGGACACACAGGAGGCTTAAGGCCCTGAAACAAGGGGAAGTGGTCACCATGATTATATTAATAATAGGATATCCGCCGGTGCTGATTGCGCTTCCTCTACCAGCGTCCAATAGAGGGGCCACGCCAAGCTGTCCCAATGTGTGCGGGTGATGCTCAGCAGGTACCTTAAATCTCAGGGCACTGGGACTTCGTGCCGGGCTGGTACGGTGAGCAACAATAGGACAGGGCGCCGGGAACTGTGCTTTCACTTTTATTAAACAGTCAGAATGTCAGGCAGCAACAGGACAGGTTGTCTCGGGTTACATGCAGACACTTTACAATCAGGTTCCCTCAACCATGAGGCTTGTAGGCAGGGCCGCCAACAGAAATCGTGGGGCCCGGGACAAACATTTTAAGCAAGGGACCCAGCCGTATATCCAAGGGGGTATGTCGGCGGGGTATTGCCCGTATACCCCCCCAGCTGTGTCGTGCCGGGGTATTGCCCGCGCCGCCCCCCCACCCCCCCCAGCAGTAATACACAGGCAGATAATATTAACACATAAGGGAGAAAAAGAGCTGTGCAGAGCATAAAAGTGACATTTAGGAAAAGGAATCACTGCCCCGAAGAGCTTACAATCTAATTGGTAGGTAGGAAGAACGTACAGAGACAGTAGGAGGGTGTTCTGGTAAATGCATCTGCAGGGGGCCAGGGTCGATGTATGAGGTGTATAGTATTAGTGCATCTGCCTGAGCAGCAATTACACCAAAATAGGAGTACTTAGGGAAACGTTCTTATCAGGTTTGATACTTTTAACACAAGGCGCATAGGTTTACACAAAAGCTCTGAGCTGGGGGTATATTTGAGGCAAATAACTGAGAAGAATTGCCGTTTTTATGTGTTAGGTTCTGTCATTTTCTGTGACAGAAAAAAGTGCCAATTTTTTTAGCCATTTAAAAACATAGTTTATAATACAGACCTTCACACCTGTGCCATTTCTTAAAATTATTGTATTGCTTTTTGCATTATCCTGTAAATAAAAATCCCACTTGTGTTGTGTTTGCATGTCTAAGACAGGTCTGCAACCCGGTCTTTCCCCATCATCTGTTAGTATACAGCGCTTCCACTGCAGCCAGGGACTCTGGGTAATGTCATGCAAATAAGCACAGTGCGTCACTCTTTACTTCTCATCCATAATAACATAGAACCCTATAAGCGTACGCCTGCCGCATTACGCAGCTTTTCAGCACCGCCTGGGTTAAAGAATTATTCTGGACACTGATCACACACTTGCACTTTTTATTTTTTTAATTGTTTTTCTAATATTAATAAAACATGGTTTTCTTAATCTCTCGCTTCTGAGATGACTATGGTAACTTTCAGACTGCCGCGGGCGCTATTGAGAGCTTCTATTTTCTGAATAAAGCTTTAGATTTAAAAAAAAAAAAAAAAAAAAAAACAGCTCTGAAAAGGGTACGAATAGATCTCTTAAAGCGAGTAAAACTAGAATGCAGAAAGAATGGCAATCAGCACAGGCTGCTGCACAGGCTGCTGCGTTAAATGATAGGGCCCAGCTTAATCAGTGCAGACACATGCAGCAAATCATCACAGTCCATACCAGGATATTACAAGTCTGACAAGTTGTCTCCAGACATGAAACACGGGTGGCCTGGCATTCAAGGTGGCGACCACAGTTGGTTTTGTAGAACGGAAGGCAAAAAAATTAGGCAAGAAATAAATGACTTATAACGAGCTGATATACAGTAGGTCTTATCATCCAATCATTACACAGTGTTATGGGCCTGAAGCAGTGTTTCCCAACTCCAGTCCTCGGGGAACCCCAACAAGTCAGGTTTTAAGGATATCCCTGCTCCAGCACAGGTGGGTCAATCAGCGGCTCAGTCATTTTGACTGAACCACCTGTGCTGGAGCAGGGACATCCTTAAGACCTGACCTGTTGGGGTTCCCTGAGGACTGGAGTTTGGTAACACTGGCCTGAAGCAATGCAACATTGATTTAACAATATACTGGCACACTGCACAGAATATTTAAAATATACAGGTAACACAATACTTTTTCACCCTCGTTTTGCAGCCTCAAGCTGCTTCATGCTATGACTACATAGCCATAATGACCAATGTAATGTATACCATTTAGTTGTCTATCTGTAGCACCTTGGAACGAGTAATTCTTACCAGGCATTAATATGAGGGTACACCATTCTCCTTGAGATCTCTCGACTGCTCACCATCTCAGTGGTACATGTCATTCCAATGACACTTTGTACTCGCTTCTAATTGTAAGAACTCCAGCTAAATATCTGCGTCCTCCCCCGAGACTGAACACATTTCTGTTGGGGGAGTAGAGGTGTCAATAATTGCATTATACTGCAGGAAGAAATCAACCTTTACTATGCAAAGAAGCTGAATTACACACAAAACAGGGTTATTTAAACCAGTATCGCTCAGTCAGGAATATTCCTCACGTATAAACAAACACCAGCTGAGCCCTTAACTCTAATGCATGTCACCTAAGTAACTAGTAACCTGCAAAGGTATGAACAAATATGAAACAGCATATAACAGTCTTCTAAATAATGTCTGCTGAGGTCACAGTTAGGCTGTATATCATCAAAGGCCAGGATGTTTAAAAGAAAAAAAAAACTTTATTTGCCAGATAACTTCACACAGGAACATGACACCCCGGATAAACAGAGCCTTGGAGGTGTGCTCCCATATCCCAACACATTGTGGATTGGCATCCTGGGGAGTTCAGAGCTAATCTTTAACGAATGCATGCCTTTCACTTCCTGCGTGCATCTCACAGTATCTATTGCACACGATGGGGCCGTGTATCAATCGGATAACATTAAAACTTGGATCCTCATTTTATAGGGGCGTATATACTAAGTTATATTTGACTGGCTATGCACTTCTTTCACCCAGGCTGTGCTGAAAAGGTGTGTAATACGGTAGGCATAAACTTATAGGGGTCCATGTTAAAATGGACAAGAAGCAAAAGGTACAGTTCCAAACTGCAGGGAAATCGTTTCAGGCCAGTAGAATCCTTGTGCAGCCAACACAACCTAGACAAACACCTCACCTTAGTTTGTGGCTGCTATAGGGAAGGTCGCAGATAGGGACGCTCCCCTTAGCCTTGTAGTGACAGAGGTTGAGTTAAGGCACCAGTGACGGACGCAAGCGGTGTGCGCAGCTTGCGGTCTGGGACCAGACAATAGACCACTAGAGACACTTTATAGGGACACACTCCAGCGGGAGCCACCTCAGAGGCGGACGCCTTCGCGAGAGGATTGGCGAGACAGCATCGTGAGCTCACAGTGCGGTCCGACGGATCACCATCTTCAGGTTGTCCTGGTCTGGACCGGAGACCAGGAAAGGTACCCAACGTGCACCAATGGCCACACACACAAGGGGGTAGTGCTACTCCTCACATTTAGGTGGGGCTGCTCTCGTGGACATTGGGTTACAGGTGCCCAGGGCACCCTCAGTACTTTGGGGGACTCACCCTTGTGGTGTTGGGATCCCATGTACCTGCACTCAGAGTATAATAAGTTTAGTAGACTATAATAGTCAGGGTAATCAATTGTCCAATTTATAAGAGTTAAATGAATACTCCCTTCCAAATGACACACTAGAGTGGGTATTTATTGTCAAAGATGCAAAAATAATAAAATTGTATTCATATTAATCAACAGTGTTAGGCTGCGCGTATAGTGCCAGCGTCGGAGACGCGAGGGATGATGTCACCCGTCGCCACCCGCGAAAGTTGAATTTCGCTTTGCAGCGACGTCGCAAGCGACCTGGCCATTGATTGGTTCAGAGGCTGTCACATGTAGCGACAGCCTCTGAAAAATCTAATTTGACCGGCTACCAAATTTGCGAACGTTTCTCCCGTCACTCCGTCGCGTCGCGCTTACTATAAGCGCTTGCGACGGCGACAATGCATTTGTTTTGGAGCGGCGTCACCATGCACTGTAAGCGCAGCCTCAGGCTGAGTCCATAGAGACTGCAGCCGTGCGCAGGCTGAGGGAGAGCGGGTGCTTTCCCTGACCTTAGTGCACGCGCCGTCCGTGGGCGTGTCTGGGGGCGGGCCAGTGACGTCACGGAGCTGGTTCGCCCTCATTGGGCGAACCGCTCCCGTGACCGGCGCTCCGCTCCCCTCAGCGCCAAAACTTAAATTGAGCTGTCGCCTCTGCACGCCTGTGGAAGCGCCTCTTAAAGCCGCCCTCATAAAGTGTGCCGGGGGTAAGTCCGCTGCCTCAGCGGCTACGTGCTGACCATGGAAGCATACTCTTAAGTCAGTAGAGCTCCAGAAGTAAAGACCTATACAGTTACATATAGTAATTATCATAATATCAGGTGCATACATCAATTGTAACACTCAGTAAAGAGGAAAGCATATGAACTCACCACGTTAGATACTTAGTATAGTAGCAACAATTGATTTTGTAGTTAGTGGTTAAATGATAGTTCTGTTACTCTCATGTATTGGAAACTGTAACAGTGACTGATTTGTATTTGTGCATTTATATGTGTTTTGTGGATAGAAAGAAACACATTTATATGTGTCTTGGTCTGAGTGAGAGCTGCCTTTGTCCAGGAACTCTGAAGGCCCTTGGGTGCTGCTGAACCTCTAGCAGGTTAACTATTTATGAGATGAGGTCGGAATTGAGCTTCACACTTGTAGCATATTTTCACATACTGCTGGGCTCTATTCTTTAAAGCAGCAGTTCCAGCAATATCCTACATGTGTTTTTTTTTTTTAAATAAATCAGTTCTGTACTATGAGAAAATACTTGTAGCATTATTTTTTTTTTAAAATAATCATTTTTTAATGTTCTAATGTAGGAAGCATTTCCAAAGTGACAGCCCCCTTCCCCTTCTGATAGGCTCTGGCTCTTGAGCCCCGCCCTCTGTCTAGCAGTGAACCAATTGTATCTAGTAACTGCCCAGCCAATCATATTCCAGGACTACATTTCTCATAATGCGGAATTAAATAACCCAGAGCAAGCGATCGGTTACAGGAGAACAGATCGATCTGCAGCTTAGCTAATCACTTGTCAGTGTGCAGATTGTATTGATGCAGATATTGAATGGGGAAACAATATATATATATATATGTAGAGGTATCAGTACCGTGTTAGCCGAGCTTCAATAATCAAAAAATAAATAGATGATACCGTTCTGTGGCTAACGAAATGCTTTTATTTGTGCGAGCTTTCGAGATACACTGATCTCTTCTTCCGCAACTGTTCGGGACACTTAGCAGTGGCCTAAACAGAGATCGAAATTTTATGAGTCATTACTGACACTAGCGAACTCTCTGCCCATGAGCGCTAAAGGCCATGTATGTACATACTGTGCTATATGTATGCACACACAGCTGTCTCTCACACATACTAATACTCCTTATTTTTCCATCCCTATACACCAATAGGGACCACATAGTATCCACACACACTTTTAGTTGTGCTACAAACTCTCACATTTCCACACCCACCCACACCATTTATATCCCCTCTCACTCCACACACACCTTGTGTAGAGCACTGTTTATACTGTGGGCTCTCCATTCATTTTTATTCACACTGATACACATACACACTCTTTCTTCACTTGCTTTCAGTTACCCTTTGACACCTCCAGCCATAAATCTCATCCACACCGGGGGAAGGACCAGCACAGATAAAATTCCAAGAGACACTGTTTTTAAGTAATCCTTGCTTCATTCATTGTAACATCGCCGGAAGAAGAGATCAGTGTATCTCGAAAGCTCGCACAAATAAAAGCATTTCGTTAGCCACAGAACGGTATCATCTATTTATTTTTTGATTATATATATATATATACACACACACATATATATATATATGTGTGTATATACAGTGGTCGACAAATCACCAAAAAATCTACTCGCCGAACAAAAAAATCTACTCTCCACCTAGTACCCCCATAGCGTAAAATTGTAAAATTTAATGAGGGAAAGGGAGGGGGGGGAATAAGAATTGCACTTACAAAGGTACAATATAAAAAAGCATTCTGTGATATATAATCACCACCATCCGGTTTAGAACTGCAGCCTCATGGTCTGTGCAGTCCCAGGGTGGCGTCCCAGTCCAAATCCAGGGTAGTAGTTCTTCTCTGCATCAATGGGGGAGTCCTGTAGAGTAGTTCCAAGCTGGGAAGCCTCTGCAACAATCGCGCGGGTCAGTGAGTCCCAGCGCGCGGTGATGACGTCAGTGTCATGCGTCTGACGTAATGACGCTCCCTGACGCGTTTCATCACACCACGGGCGACTTTCTCAAAGGGAAGTCAGGAGAGGGGAAAGGTCCGGTATTATATACCCTGTCTGTGAATGAATTGACTGATTCCAAACCCCTCTCAGCTGTAGCGGTGCTTGTTTCAGTGGAGACAATCGTAGTGCCTGATAATATGAATGGAACTATGGAAGCCAGCGGGATTAGACTTTAAGGATACAAAAATGCATATTCGTGATTTAAGACATAAAAATAAATAATTAAAAAACAATATAGACCGCCACTTGCATAGGTTGGAGACAGATTACCTCCAACATAATGTTAACAGTATCAATAACCTGGTTACGATTGATATTGAAAATCACAATGACCCAAACCAATATACACTATATACTATGTGAGGCTCAATATATCAATATAATGTCTATACCTATAAAGTGGATAGTCCTACCATAGCCCACATTAGAGCCAGATCTGTCTAATACAAGTGAGACATAGGTCTATTAAGACTTATTGCGGTAAAAACTGCAAATCAGAGGTATATTAATTAAAAATAGAAAGCACAGCAGGAGAGCATAGTGATACTAACAACACTTCATAAAAAATATATATACTTAATATAAATCTATCCTAGGTCCCACAATAAAGCAGACATCTAGGAGGGAGATGGTATTTGCCACGAACAAGGGGGATATCAGGAAATACACCACTAATTGGACAATGTATGAAGAATATATATATATAGGGAATAAAAAACAGTTAAGGAATGTGCTAGGATACATTGAACCTTTATCGGTATACATGTACTAATCAATTGTGTGTGCTACCACTCAAAGGATACAATTAGTGCGTATTATTTAAGAGATGAAATAAGCTAATAGGTGTAGTGACTATCTAAGGTGTATAATAAATGTGTTTATAAACATATATGTGTATAAATATATATATTCTTTATATATATGTGTACTATTACAATGAATGTGCCCAAAAATCTATATTCTATGGAATGAGTGAATAAAGGGTGAGTGATAGCTGGCTCCGAGCTAGGAGAGGGAGGGGAGGGAGGGGAGGGGGGGGGAGAAAAGGGAGAGGGAAAAGGGAGGGAGGGGAATGGGGATAGATCCAGAAGGGATCCAGACAGAAGATGGCAGAGTGCAGAGGCAGTAGTGGCAGGAAGGACCGTCCAAGGAGACATCATACGAAGGTGCTCACATCAAGGCATTCATTCAGTCCACCCGGACTCAAAGTATCCATCTGGTGGATCCAAAAGGATTCCCGCATACATAGAGTCTTGAACCGATCCCCACCAAGGGCATTGGATGAGATGGACTCAATTCCTATTATTGTCATGGTTTTGGGGTCTTGCTGGTGAAAAGCCTTGAAGTGCCTGGACAGACTATGGGTACTAAGACCCTTGAGTGCATTTCTCCTATGTTCCAGAAACCTAGTTCCAAGAGTCCTAGTGGTGCGTCCAATATATTTTAGATTGCATCCACACTGGATCATGTACACAACATATGTACTTAGACAAGTGATGGAACTTTTGATGGTGTGCGTAGTACCTCTTAAAGTGGAATTTACAGTACTCTGGCTCAGAAGGTGCTTGCAGGTAATGCATCGACTCCGTCCACAGGGATGGTTGCCCATTGGGCCCTTTTGAAGCTTGGCACTGATAGACAATGGACAAGACCTAAGTCTCGTGGGAGCTAAAATGCTTTTGATACTTCTAGCCTTTCTGTATGTAACAGTGGCTCTATCAGGCAAGGTGGGTCCTAAATGGGGATCACACTTAAGAACAGACCAGTGATCATTCAGAATTTTGTTAATGGCTTTAAATGATTTATTAAAGGTGGTAATGAACCTCAAAGTTGGAGCCTCTGTCTGTGAATGTACTGATGATGTATTATAACCGAGACGAGTCCCTTTTTGTAGTTGTTTCTTTTTGGACTGGTTCAATAGAGTGATACGGTCGGATGAGCTCACCTTGTCATACGAATCAGAAATCAGGTCAGGATCATACCCTTTAGATAAAAACTTGTTTCCAAGTGCTAAGGACTGGTTCCTGAAATCAACATCCCTTGTGCAGTTCCTACGTATTCTGTGGAACTGCCCCAAGGGAATATTGTCGAGCCATTGCTTGTGATGATTGCTGGACGCATGGATGTAGCTATTGACAGACACAGACTTGAAATGTGTGGTGGTAATAATATTCAAGTCTGTGTCTATACTAAGAGCCAGATCCAGAAAAATGGTGGTTAGATTACTAATATCGAATGTGAATTTTAACCCCAAAAGATTGTCACTGAAGGAACTCAAAATGCCAGATAACACCGATTCGTCCCCATCCCAAATAATAATGATGTCATCTATGAAACGGCCATAGTATACGAGCCCCTCCCCGAGTAAGGTGTTTTGCCATATGGTCAATTCTTCCCAATACCCCATGAAGAGGTTGGCATAACTAGGAGCGAATCTCGTACCCATGGCCGTTCCACAGATCTGTAAATAGAAATTATCTTCAAATAAAAAGTAATTGTGTGTGAGGATGAAGTGAATGCAATCTAGAATGAATGACTTGTGTTTATCCGGAAATGACAGGTCCCTGTCCAACCAAAATTTGATAGCTTCTAGCCCCGTGGCATGTTCAATGCAAGTATAAAGCGATGTGACATCGCATGTTGCCCATAGGTAGGTAGACTTCCACTTAATCTCGGAGATGACATGGAGCGTGTCCCTAATATGGGACCTGAGTTGGACTACATAGGGTTGGAGAAAATAATCAACATATTGGGACAGGCTCGATGTCATCGACTCCACCCCCGATACTATGGGTCTGCCAGGGGGATTGGACATGGACTTGTGCACTTTGGGTAAGTGATAAAAGATGGGAGTGCGGGGATGTGTGGAATATAAAAACTTAAATTCAGATTTCGAAATAATACCCTCACCCTGTGCAGTAGTGAGGAGTTCCCTCAGTGACAACTGATAGGGGGCCACTGGATCCGACTCTAACAAGGTGTAGGAGGCCCGGCCGCCCAGGAGTCTGCACGCCTCTGCTATATAGGCCGACAGATCCTGGACGACCACACCTCCCCCCTTGTCCGCCTGTCTGATTACTATTCCGTGATTGGCCTTAAGCTTGTCCAGTGCGTCCAGCTCACCCTTGGATAAATTATGATTGAATTTTTTGGGTTTTGCACACAAAAGCTCGAAGTCACGTAGGACCAGATTGTAGAACGTGTCCACAAATCCCCCCTTGGATTGGTATGGGAAGAAGACTGACCTGGGTGCAAATGGTGAGTGTATAATATTACAATCCTCATCAACGCCAACCTCCACAGACCTGGTGGGATGAATGGACCGCTCAAAATTGACAACAAGTTCTGGTGATCCGGACAATGAATCCGATTCCATCAGTAACGAGGTGAGCGCATCAATACAGACCCTCTCCTGTGTATCAAAAACAATGGTAGAATTAGTTCTTTTGTTATTTGTCTCCTGAATCTTATAGTGTCTGTTCAGTGTTATTTTCCTAATATAACTGTTCAAATCAATGAATAGCTGAAATAAATTTGGCCCAGTGTTGGGAGCGAAGGAAAGACCCTTCTCTAATAACGATTTATCCGAGTCTGTCAATGTTATAGTGGATAAATTGAATACGTTACTGCTCTCTAAGGCACTGGTTTCCCTTCGTCTGTTTTCCTTCTTCCTCTGGACGATTCTGCCTGCCCTAACTCCTCTGCCCTTCTTTTATCTAAAGGGTATGATCCTGACCTGATTTCTGATTCGTATGACAAGGTGAGCTCATCCGACCGTATCACTCTATTGAACCAGTCCAAAAAGAAACAACTACAAAAAGGGACTCGTCTCGGTTATAATACATCATCAGTACATTCACGGACAGAGGCTCCAACTTTGAGGTTCATTACCACCTTTAATAAATCATTTAAAGCAATGATAAAAAATGAGGAAGGATCAATGGGAGGGGTATTAAGTGTGGATATTTAGGACCCACATTGTGATAGAGCCACTGTTAAATACAGAAAGGCTAGAAGTATCAAACGCATTTTAGCTCCAGAGACTTAGATATGTGTATAGTGCACAGGCAGCTTCAAAGGGCCCAATGGGCAACCACCCTTGGGACGGAGTCGATGCATTACCTGCAAGAGAAGAGCAGAGAAGTACCAACATTTAGAGGAGCTACGACACACCATCAAAAGTTCATCACTTGTCTAAGTACATAGTTGTGTACATGATCCAGTGTGGATGCAATCTAAATATATTGGACGCACCACTAGGACTCTTGGAACTAGGTTTCTGGAACATAGGAGAAATAATCAAGGGTCTTAGTACCCATAGTCTGTCCAGGCACTTCAAGGCTTTTCACCGCAAGACCCCAAAACCATGACAATAATAGGAATTGAGACCATCTCATCCAATGCCCTTGGTGGGATCGTTCAAGACCCTATGTATGGGGAATCCTTTGGATCCACCAGATGGGTACTTTGAGTCGCGGGTGGACTGAATGAATGCCTTGATGTGAGCACCTTCGTATGATGTCTTTGGACGGTCCCTTCTGCCACATACTGCCTCTGCACTCTGCCATCTTCTTGTCGGATCCCTTCTGGATATCCACTCCCTCCTCCCTTTTCCCTCCCTTTTCTCCCCCCCCCCCTCCCCTCCCTCCCTCCCTCTCCTAGCTCGGAGCCAGCTATCACTCACCCTTATTCACTCATTCAATAGAATATAGATTTTGGGCAAATAACACAATGTAATAGTAACATACATATAATAAAGAATATATATATTATCACACAATATTGTTTATAAACACATTTATTATACACCTTAGATAGTCACTACAAACCTATTAGCTTATTTCATCTCTTAAATAATACGCACAATTGTATCCTTTGAGTGGTAGCACACACAATTGATTAGTACATGTATACCGATAAAGGTTCAATGTATCCTAGCACATTCTTAACTGTTTTATTCCCTATATATATATATTCTTCATACATTGTCCAATTAGTGGTGTATTTCCTGATATCCCCCTTGTTCGTGGCAAATACCATCTCCCTCCTAGATGTCTGCTTTATTGTGGGACCTAGGATAGATTTATATTAAGTATATATATTTTTATGAAGTGTTGTTAGTATCACTATGCTCTCCTGCTGTGCTTTCTATTTTTTATTAATATACCTCTGATTTGCAGTTTTTAACGCAATAAGTCTTAATAGACCTATGTCTCACTTGTATTGACAGATCTGGCTCTAATGTGGGCTATGGTAGGACTATCCACTTTATAGGTATAGACATTATATTGATATATTGAGCCTCACATAGTATATAGTGTATATTGGTTTGGGTCATTGTGATTTTCAATATCAATCGTAACCAGGTTATTGATACTGTTAACATTATGTGGAGGTATCGTCTCCAACCTATGCAAGTGGCGGTCTCTATGTTTTTTAATTATTATTTTATGTCTTAAATCACGAATATGCATTTTTGTATCCTTAAAGTCTAATCCCGCTGGCTTCCATAGTTCCATTCATATTATCAGGCACTACGATTGTCTCCACTGAAACAAGCACCGCTACAGCTGAGAGGGGTTTGGAATCAGTCAATTCATTCACAGAAGGGTATATAATAACGGACCTTTCCTCTCCTGACTTCCCTTTGAGAAAGTCACCCGTGGTGTGATGAAACGCGTCAGGGAGCGTCATTACGTCAGACGCATGACACTGACGTCCTCACCGCGCGCTGGGACTCACTGACCCGCGGATTGTTGAGAGGCTTCCCAGTTGGAACTATCTACAGGACTCCCCCATTGATGCAGAGAAGAACTACTACCCTGGATTTGGATTGGGACGTCACCCTGGGACTGCACAGACCATGAGGCTGCAGTTCTAAAAGGATGGGTGGTGATTATATATCACAGAATGCTTTTTTATATTGTACCTTTGTAAGTGCAATTCTTATTCCCTCCCTCCCTTTCCCTCATTAATTTACAATTTACGCTATGGGTGTGCGCTCTCTCTTTCCCCTTTCTTCTAGATTCCTGTGGATATGGGTTGTCCACTTTGAGAGCAGCCGGGAAACCCTCTATACCAGAACTTATTGGATTCATTGGACTATTTGAGGACTGGTTTTTATACCCCTTTTTTTTTTTCTCCCATTTTGTGGAGAATCATTGGTATGATTATGACATTTGTTTTTATTGTAAGCTTGGTTTTAGGTTTTGTCCTATTATAATTGATTTATCATCCATTTTGATTTTCATATATATTTGTTCATTTTATTATTTTTTACTTATGGTAACAAATTGTCTATATATACCTAATTCACAGAGTCTAAACTCTTGTGAGTCACACGTATATCAGCAACCAATTGCAGAGGCGCAGCTCAGCCCTTTTTTTTTGTTCATCCAAGATATATATAGATATAATATATATATATATATAGATTAGATATATATATAATATATTATATTATATATATCTATATAGATGTTTTAAATAGCAGCTTGAACTGCAGCTTTAAGCTCTGAAATTGGCAATGCAATGTAAAAGATTATTAACCAACTGTGGTGCGTTGAAGTTAACAATGGTTAATGAGATGTATTCATTCTGAATTAAGTAATGAACATATAAACTGCTTGACTCACCTTGGCCTCAAATTCTTTGGGGGCGCTCATTGCATGCCCATTGCCCAGTCCCAGTCATCAAGCGCTTCAGAGACTGTTTTTTTGTTTGGTTGTTTGTTTTTTTTTAAGAGGGTAAATCCATAAGGCTGTGTCCACGCTGGTGCTGAGCACACTTGGCGCTTCACCCATTTTCTTCAGTGAAAGTGAATCAGTCCGCACACACATTACACACAGAAATAGCCCTGATCCACCCCCCCCCCCCCCCTGCTTGCAAAATTATGCAGGACACCCTGTGCTCATGCTTGGAGAGTTGGTGACGTCATCACTCTCAAGCATGAGCCTGCTCAGCGGCAGCGTGGCCGCAGCCTTAGGCTAAGGCCCCGCTGCCTCAGATCACGCGCCCGCACTGCAGACAGGCGGCGCGTGGAGAGGCAATTGACCGCTATATGCGGTCTGTAGGGAGCGGGAGCGGCATCCGGGGGGCGTGGTTTCAGCGGAGGGCTGCAGCGGGGGTCTCCTGGGTTGCAGGAGGGACCCCCTACGTGCCCTCTGCTGCTCTCCGTGCTACTCCCCCCCTCCACATGCCCTCTGCTGCTCCCGTCCGATACCACTCCCCCCCTCCCCTCCAGCGGATGGCTGCAGCGGGGGTCGGTCTCCCGGGCTGCAGGAGGGAGCTGCTGCTGGCAGGTAAGCAGCGCTCCCCCCCCTACAAATACCCTTCTCTCCATGCTGATCCCTCCCCCCCGGTCCACACAGAGACACACACACACACACACACCACCCCCCCTACCTTGTGGAGGAAGCTCTCTGACAGCTTCCGCTCCCACCCCCGCCGCTGATAGGCTCATCAGCGCACCACGTGACGCGTCACTGCTCGGGATCGCAATTTTCTTGCATCCCCTGCCGGCTGGCGCGTCACAGCGCGTAGTGAGCCGTGCAGCGAGGGAGGACTGGGACCAGCTCAAGAAGGATACCCCTGCTGGTGAGGAGCGCTCACGCGGCCGTGTGTGCCGCCGGACGCAGCGGGACCAAAGCTTTAAGGTCTATGGGGTTATTCTTGTGTGTAAGAGGGTGATCCTATTAAAATTCATAGTGGCAGACACTGTGAAGAAATCATTTTTTAAATGGTGCTATTTTTATTTCCATTTTTATCCTTAACTGGTTTAAATATTTATTATATTTTTAATACAGGCTGATCTTCAATATAGATAAGGCTGAGGCGGGAACAAAACAAAAGGAAAATTGATTATGATGCCCACTTCCTGGACGAATGGTTGGAAAGGGCAGAATACAAGTCCTGGTTAACGAAACTGGACAAAATCACTGCAAAATGTAAAATTTGCAGTGTAACGTTTACAGTAAGGCGTGACGGTGAGAAGGTAATAAAGACACATCTCAACACAAAGGACTGGTTCACACTGTCTCAACAAACCAAGTGTTGACAACTTTTCTTCCAAAGACAAATACTGCAGAAGACTTGAAAGTTGCTATAGCGAAAATTACTCAAGTATACCATGGGGTAACCCATCATCATAGCTACCTGAGTATAGACTGTGGTATTAAAATAAACTCCAAAATTTACCATGATTCAAATTTGGCCAAAAAAATTCACTGCGGAAGAACGAAGTCAGAGATGTTGGTAGAAAATGTATTATATCCTAAATCAATCGAAATGATATGGCATGAAATGACCAGTGATAGTAATTTGCAACTTCCATTTTCTATTGCAACTGACGCCTCAAATAAAGGGCATGGGAAGTTTTTCCCAATTGCTGTAAGATATTTTCATATCAAAAAGGGAATTCAAAAACAAAGTTATTGACTTCTATGAGACTCCCAAGAGACATCTGCGGCTACTGCCGATAAAATACAACATTGTCTCTCAAAATGTTATCTTAAAATGGAAAATATGGTTTCTTACACAGCTGACAATGCATTGGTCAATTATGGCAAAAAATAACTCTGTTTTCCAGAAACTTTTGTTATTGAACGGAAATATGTTTAAAACGAATTGCCATTGCCAAATAATACACACTGCTTCAAGAAATGCATGTAAATGTTTGTCATATGACGTTGAAAATTTAGTGACAAAAGTTTTCGCTGAATTTTCCAACAGTGCGAAAAGAACAGACAAATTAAAGCAATGCTTTGGTTTTGTTGATATGGAATATGAAAAAGTTTGAGGCTTCCACACGGTGACTTTCATTATTTAAAGCTGTGAACGTTTATTGCTGTGTTGGCCAGCAATAAAAACCTATTTCATTCAGCAAAGGTGAAGATACCTGTAATAAATTAGTTTGGGATTTTATTAAAGACCAACAGGATGAACTTCAGAATGATATACGTACACATTTATCAATCCCAGAACTTTACATATATTTCGTACACCATTTTATGCATTTAATGACCCAAACGCTCATATTGCTTGAATATAGCCCGATAGCATGTACTGAAGTACACGAAATAATGATATCCTTAAGAAACAAATTGCAAACCAGAATCAACGACAGATATTTTGTCAGTAAAGTTAATCAGTCCCTTAAACATCAGAAAGACAGGGATACACAAATGTTTGGGAAAGAGGCATTGCAAGTTTGTAATAAAGCAATTGACTATTTGACAAAATGGTACGATTTCGAAAATAGTCAATTTCAAGTGTTTACTCTTTTAAATTTAAAGGAAGAAAAATTATCTTTTGACGATGTTCTTAAAATAGTTATTGTGCTATTGGAATACACGCACCCGCAGCAAAGGGAGCGTGTCCGGAGTGTGGTGTTAAGCGTTGCCAGGCCAGATGTATGTAAGGTAGACAATACTTGCCGGTACCGGGTGTAGGAGTAGAATAGTGATTGCCTTGCCGAGGTCAGGAGCGGAGAGATGAGGAGGGTCGAAGTCCAAGCCGTGATCGTGGGATGCCAGAGAATACGTAGCCCGAGGAGAGCCGAGGTCGGGAGCCAAAGGGGGTAGTCGTACGAGCCGTGTCAGAACCTGTAGAATTACCAAGATCACCGTTGTAAAGCCTGTGTGTTCATGCCCCAAAACAAAAACATTTACAGACACTGATAAACAAAATACATTCAGGATGAAAGATTTTATTAATTGTACCAGTAAAGGGATCATTTATTTGATCAAGTGTACTTGTGAGAAAATGTATGTGGGAAAGACATACCGAGAACTTAAAGTACGTATTTTAGAGCACTGAGACTCTCTATGAGAGTAATATTATGCTGATATACTCTCTATTAGCAAGTAGCATGTGTGAAATGTATGATTCATATGTAAACAGTCTTAATAGTGTTGCTAAATGTGCAGGATCCACTGCTGCTGATAATTGAACAAAGGAGAATATACACTGTGTATTGCAACACAATATCAATTAATATATACTTTGTCTCAAACATTGAAGCCATGAGCAACAACTACTGAGATATATACTTTTATGCTACAACCCATGATTAGGGTGTTTTCACCTCCCAAACCTTTTGCATATATATTATCTCACGGAGGAAATTTGATATTAATGATTATTTGGCACAAGTGCTTTTTGATTTATATGCAACATTTGGTAGATACTGTGTAGACAATAGAGGCATTGGTTTTAACATTTTATTAGAGTGTATATGTAATAATTTTTTGATAGATGAGTTTAATAAAACTTTATTATTTTTTCTTTTCTACTTACCTCCTTGGTGTTTGCATTACAAATGCAAGTCTGGGACACCTACTGTTCAGCTATAAGAAACACAGGCAATTAGGCTGAGTGCAACAAAGCGGGTATCTTTTTGGTGATCATCTTTGGATCACTTCTTTGCAAATATATGAGCACTGGTAGTACTCTGAGTGCGCCCGGGCAGTGTACGGGGGCGAAGCCTTACTGCAGGGGTGGAAGCAAACGAACGGATGCTGGGCCCGTGCTCTGTAAGTTGCACGTGCACGTGACCAGCGTTGGAGGACACACGTGTGCGCGCGGGATGGAGGGACTGCACGCCCTGAGTCTCCCTGAGGGTTGTCTGTGTGTTGCGCGGACAGCGATGAGAAATCGGGTTCCTAACAGTACCCCCCTCTTCAGGAATGGCCTCTGGACGGTCCTCAAAAGGTTTCTCCGGAAACTTCCTTCTGAAGGCTCTAAGAAGACCCGGCGTGTGAATGTCCTTCAAAGGAACCCAAGACCTCCCCTCGGGTCCAAAACCTTTCCATTGCACCAGGAACTGGAGTTGACCCCTGGACACGCGGGAATCCAATAGAGAGTGGACCTCATACTCTTCATTATTTTGGATGGTAACTGAATCTGGCTTGCGAGTCTGGTCCGGGAAGAAGTGACTGGTGATAAATGGTTTTAAAAGGGAAACATGGAAAACATTGGGAATCTTCATACTGTGTGGTAGCTGAAGGCGAAATGCCACAGGATTGAACTGTTCTAAAATAGGAAAAGGACCCAGGAATTTAGATGCCAATTTTGGGGATGGTACCTTTAAGTGGATATTTTTAGAGGAGAGCCATACCAAATCCCCTGGCCTGTACCTGGGCGCAGGACGATGGTGGCGATCGGCCTGAAGTTTAGATCTATGGGAGGAGTCGAGAAGGGTAGTTTGAGTCCTGGACCATGCTGTTTGGAGAGAAGTAATGCATTCGTCTATGGCCGGTACCCCAGAAGGAATGTTGGAGATGGGCAAGCAGCAAGCAATAATTTATTTTAAAAAAAGGCGACTCACGGTTGGCTTCATTCATGGCAGAATTACCAGCATACTCCGCCCAAGGAAGGAGTTGAGTCCAATCATCTTGGGAATCAGATATAAAGCATCTTAGGTAGTTTTCCAGGGACTGGTTGATCCTCTCCGTCTGTCCATTGGACTGTGGATGATAAGCAGAGGAGAAAGAGGAAGAGATGTCCAATCTCTTGGTGAAAGTTCTCCAAAACTTGGACACAAACTGGGATCCTCTGTCAGAAACAATAGAGGAAGGGATCCCATGAATCCGAAAAATTTGATCCGTAAAACTATCAGCAAGGGTGGGAGAGGTGGGCAGTCCCTTAAGTGGAATAAAATGAGCCATTTTAGAGAATCTATCCACGACCACCAAGATTGTATTCATTCCTCTGGATTTGGGCAACTCCACGATGAAATCCATTGAAATATGGGACCAGGGGCGATCGGGGACTGGTAGAGGTAACAGAAAACCTTGGGGTTTTTGACTGAGTGTCTTGTTCTGCGCTCAGATAGGACAAGCGCAGGTATAATCCAAAATATCTTGGGATATTTTGGGCCAACAAAAATTCAGACGAATAAGGTCAAGAATCTTTTAAAACCTGGATGACCTGCGGATTTTGAAGAGTGGCCCCAATTCAGGACTTCAGAAACAAATTTGGGAGGTACGAAGAGTTTGTTGTCGGGAACCGCCAAGTCCTTAGGAATGCGTCTCTGAGAATGCATAATCTAATCAAGGTTCTTGAAGGTAGATGTGGCGAGAATCCTCTCCTGTTGAAGGATGGTCTCCAAGGACTCCTCTGGTCTCTCCTCTGAGGAATGTTGTCTGGAAAGTGCGTCCGCCTTTACGTTTTTTATCCCGGGAATATAAGAAAGGTGAAAATCAAATCTGGAAAAAAAAAGGGACCAACGAGCCTGTCGTGAACCAAGGCGTCGTGCGTTCTCGATGTAGAGAAGGTTTTTGTGATCTGTGAGGATAGTAAACGGTTCTTTCGACCCCTCCAAGAGATGTCTCCACTCTTGGAAAGCCATCTTCATGGACAGGAGTTCCCTGTTACCCACGTCATAATTCCTCTCAGCAGGTGAGAACTTCTTGGAGAAATATGCACAGGGATGTAACTTGTCTTGGGGCTTAGGTCTCTGAGACAGAACTGCCCCTGCGCCGCAATCGGAGGCGTCAACTTCCAAAACGAAGGGGAGATTGATGTTAGGATGACAGAGGATAGGTGCGGATACAAATGCTTCCTTGAGTACCTTGAAGGCGGACAGAGCCTCAGGTGGCCAAGCAGAAGGATCAGCCCCTTTCTTCGTAAGAGCTGTAAGGGGCGCCACAATGGTAGAAAAATTACATATAAACTTACGATAGTAATTCGCAAATCCCAAAAAGCGGTGTATGGCCTTGAGGGTATTAGGTCTTGGCCATTCAGTCACTGCCTGAAGTTTACCAGAATCCATCATAAAACCCTTGTCTGAAATGATGTAACCCAGGAATTGAGTAGAGGTCTGATGGAAGGTGCACTTCTCCAGCTTGGCGTATAGATGGTGTTCACAGAGACGAGAGAGAACGTAGGAAGGGTGGCGAATATGATCCTGGAGATTTTTGGGAAAAATCAGGATGTCATAAAGTAAACTATTACAAAAATGTTGAGTACCTTACGAAAAATGTCGTTAATAAAGTCCTGGAAGACTGCTGGAGCATTACATAACCCGAAGTGCATTACAAGATACTCGTAGTGGCCGCTACGTGTGTTGAATATCATCTTCCATTTGTCCCCCTGTCTGATGTGCACCAGATTATAGGCTCCACGTAGATCCAACTTGGAAAAAATCTTAGCCCCCTGTAATTTATCAAACAGTTTGACAATAAGGGGAAGGGGGTAACGATTCTTAATGGTGATGCGGTTCAAACCCCAGTAATCAATGCAAGGTCTTAACGACCCATCTTTTTTTTTCACGAAGAAAAAGCCAGCCCCTACTGGGGAGTTGGAAGGGCGAATGAAACCTTTCTTGAGGTTTCCTGGATATATTCATCCATGGCCTTAGACTCTGGTAGTGATAAGGGGTAGGTCTTGTATTTAGGCAAGCTGTAACCTGGAACAAGATCGATCGGACAATCGTAGGTCCTGTGAGGCGGCAAAAGATCCGACTGGACCTTATTGAAAACGTCCCGGAATTGATGGTAGACAGGGGGAAGGGTAATCTCAGGAACGGTGGCATTGGCCAAAAGTTGGGATGCTTCGCCTGACCTCGGTTTCCAAGTGATGGGAGAAGAGGAAGTCCAATCAATCGGTGGATTGTTTAGCTGTAACCATGGAAGACCAAGGGTTATGGGTGTTCCAGGAGCATGAATGGCATAGAGGACTAAGGTCTCCTTGTGAGGGTGTGAGGTCAGAAGGAGATGAACCGTCTCTAAGGAGATGTATGCCGGGGAAAGAGGAAGTCCATCTATACCGACGAGTGCGATGGGATTCTCCTTTCTCACGAGCGGTATGTGGTTTAACCTGGCAAATTCAAGATCCACAAAATTTCCACCTGCTCCAGAGTCAATGAACGCTGCGGTAGAGGTATGAAACTTATCGCCTGTAAGAGAGACAGGTATGGTGAGTTTCTTAGGGAATTCTCCCTTGTGGAGGGGACGAGGAGACATGACACCCAGAGAGAGCCTCTCCGTACTCACTGGGTGTTCCGGTTTCCCGGCCGCAGAGGGCATTCCTGAACCAGGTGCTCAGCGGATCCGCAGTAGAAACACAATCCCCCGGCGTGGCGGAACTGCCGTATAGGTGTGCGGATGCGTTGTACCCCCAATTGCATCGGCTCAGGTAACTCCAAGGCAGGACGAAGAGGAGTGGTAGCACTTGTAACCGCAGGAGTACTGTTAAGAGTAGTGAGGAAGGGAGTTTGAATATTTGAAAAGCGAGAGCGCAGACGCTCGGAGCGGCGTACCTGGATGCGTTGCTCCACTCGGACTGCTAGTTCGATGAGAACCTAAAATTGATCTGGCCTGGGTTGACGAGCGAGTTCATTTTTGATGGAATCGGCCAAGCTTTGCCAGAATACTGAGACGAGAGCCTCCTGTCCTCAGTTAGTCTTGGCTGCGAGGGTCCAGAACTCCACGGCATATCGCGTCACCATTCGTCGCCCTTGGGTGATCTGAAGGAGAGAAACAGATGCCATCTCCCGGCGTGCGGGGGAATCGAATACTTGCTGGAACTCAGCCTTAAAGGATGGACAATCCTAGGTCAGAACGTCGCTCCCAGACCGGGGAAACCCAAGCCAGGGCGCTGCCCGTCAGGAGATTATAAATGTAGGCTACCTTCTTACGTCCAGTGTCGAAGTGATGTGGGGCCATTTCGAACTGCACCTCACACTGGTTGAGGAAACCCCTACATTCTTGCGGTTCACCTGCGTAAGGCTTGGGGGGCGGAATCTTTACGTCAGAGCTGCTAGCAACTGCCGCGTTTGCGGGCTGAGAATTAACACCAGGAGCGGAAGCGGCTGGTACTCGGGTCGAGAGTACGGCGACCTGACGTGTTAATGCCACAATTTGATCCGCCATGGCCTGGTTTTGCTGAAGCAGATCAGAGAGAACCTACCTTAGTTCAGTCTGGTCTGCGTCTTGTGGGCTCGACATAATGTCACGCTGGTGCTGCCCGCAGACCAGACCCGTCCCCTGTGCTGAAGGGGGAAGTAGGAATACACGCACCCGCAGCAAAGGGAGCGTGTCCAGAGTGTGGTGTTAAGCGTTGCCAGGCCAGATGTATGTAATGTAGACAATACTTGCCGGTACCGGGTGTAGAAGTAGAATAGTAGTTGCCCTGCCGAGGTCAAGGAGCGGAGAGATGAGGAGGGTTGAAGTCCAAGCCGTGATCGTGGGATGCCAGAGAATACGTAGCCCGAGGAAAGCCTAAGTCGGGAGCCAAAGGGGGTAGTCGTACGAGCCGTGTCAGAACCTGTAGAATCATCAAGAGAACACCAAGCAATTTCCATACAGAGAGTATATCGAGCGATGAGTGAGGGCTCAGAGATGCTAGATAAGGCTGGGCTGACCAATCAGGGATGGAGGCGGATCAGGAGGACAGCAGGGAGCCTATCAGGATTGGTGCGGCTGATACAACCCAGGTGAGCACTGGTAGTACTCTGAGTGTGCCCGCGCGGTGTACGGGGGCGGAGCCTTACTGTAGGAGTGGAAGCTAAAGAACGGATGCTGGGCCCATGCACTAAGTTGTGCATGCACGCGACCAGCGTTGGAGGAGGACGCACGTGTGCGCGCGGGACGGAGGGACCGCGCCTCCCACTGAGGAGGGGGAACGGAGGGACCGCTGAGGGAAGCTGCCCTGCGGCGACGGAGGAGCTGATGGCCCGTGTAGGCAGGTAGGCGGGAGTTGCACTGCGTGCCCTGAGTCTCCCTGAGGGTTGTCTGTGTGTTGCGCGGACGGCGCTGAGAAATCGGATTCCTAACACGTGGTTAGTGAGGAGGCAACACAATTCTTCCTGTGAAATAATAGGATGGTGGTTTTATTTGTCCAAAAATATAACCGTATTCTCTGCTTTGGCACGCTGTACCGAGGTACAAAAATTCTTCCATTTTTTTTCCAGGTGTATTCTTCACCTTGACCTCAGGTGGCGCTATTTCCTCAATTCTTCATATCTTTCCCTGTATATCCTGTCAGAACAACTGGTCATACACAGTTGGACAGACTTTTCTTGCAGAATTTGTTCTTTTCACTTCAGTTGGTCGGTCATTTTAAATCCCTGCATTTATTTTTAAACCCGTAGTTTCCGCTGCTCAGTGCCTTTTGGACTGCCTGCATTAAACTCCACCAATTGTGATTCCCACACCACGTTGTAGCATCTTTTAGTCTCAGATTAAGGCAGGAAACTTAGTATTTCTCTATATGGGGTTTATTTACAGGGATAAACAATATACTAACAGGCCCACTGTCCCTTTTAAGTCAAAATGAAATCATAAAACAAACTCCTACTCCTCTTAGGAGACTAACTACACATTTGGCTTCAATCCTTGCTACCTGGATGGATAGCTAAGCTGGTTAAGACCGCAAACAGGTATTATTATAGCTGAACACATATAAAGTCTCTGAACACAGCAATAAAGGGTTTTGCTTATCTGTTACTCCTTTGGAGCAGACATCCCCGCTTCAGCGTGGTCTCATGTCCTTCCTTCCCAGGGGAGCTCGGCCCTACGAGAGTTCAGAGAATCTCTCCTCTGTAAGTCCAATGTTAAGGACATCCCCTGCTTCAGCACGGTCTCTCGTCCTTCCTTTTTCTTCCTGGGATTAACAACCCAGACAGTCCCAGCAAGATCCGCGACCACTGTCCAGCGGGCCTAGGGGGCTGTGCCAGCTTCCACAGCTGTGGAGAACTCTTCTCTGTCCCCTTCTCTGGGACAGCAGTCTCTCTCCATAGCAGCTCTCTGTGTCTGCCTTAAAACACTTCCTTGTTCAGCCTGCTCAATTAGGCAGCAGCTTATGCTGGCTTCCCTAGGGAGATTAAATCTCTGTGCGTTGGAAAGTTCCATAGTGTCACGCCTGTATGCCCGCAGACCTGGCAAGACCCCAGTACTGAGGTGGGAACGGTATTACACCACACACCCACAGCAGTGGGAGCATGCCCGGAGTGTGGTATAGCGTTGCTGGGCCTGTTGAGGAAGTAGTTAATGATACTTGCAACGTCCGTTGGTATTAGAGTAAGAATGGTCGTGTCCGTGTGCCAATGTCCAGGGGTCCAGAGAGTAGAGTCGTCAGGGTAAAAAGCCAGGTCCGAGGATTCTAGAGAGCAGCAAGGTAGAGTTTGTAGCAAGGTTCAAGGGGTACAGAGAGCAGGGTAGTCGAGGACAAGCAGGGGTCAAAGCCAGGGAAATCCAAAGTATAACACAGGAGCAGGATACAGCAGGGACACAGGAGGAGCACAGCATAGGTCAGCACACACAGTGAAACAGGAACTATGCAGAGCGACGATAGAGAGGACAGACAGGGATTATAAAGGGAGACACACCAATAGGAGAGAGGGGAGGAGCAGAGAGAGAAGTGGGAGACAACGGGGATAGGACAGGGAGAGAAGAGGAGGAGACAGAAGGAACCATCAGGGGAATGGCCTGTAGGGACTGGAAGGAGGAGTCAGGATCGTGACCGGGCCTATGAAAGGAGCGTGTGCGAGCGCCCTCTGTAAGTTGAAGGTGCGCGCACACAGGCTGTGACAGGGAGATGGCACGGAGGCACCTAGAGGAGGAGTCGGGGGAACGATGGGACTCCGACGAGGAGCGCGTGCGCGCGCCCTCCGCAAGTTGAGGGAGCGAGCGCACAAGCCGCGTCACCAGGTGCGCAGAGCGCCGTGCTGTGGGCACCTCGACGGGAGGAGGCAAGGGAGCGGACGGAGCTGCCAGGGGAGGTAAGGCACTGTCCGTGGGCATAACGGGTATCTGGGAGCAGGGGACGTCAGGACAGGCACTTGAGGACCGTGTGGGTACGTGGGACCTGCGGGGTAAGCGCTGAGGCAGTGGGGGAGAGGGAACGGGACCGGAGTGGGAAAGAGGAGAGGGAATGGGAGGAGATGAGACAGAGGGAGAGATAAAAGGGGAAGGAATCCCCTGAACCGTCACACATAGCTGCCCTATTCCAGCACCTAGAGGACAGTGATGGTATCACATAGCCCCCTCCTCAGCGAAACATTGTCCTGTGAAGGGGCCCGTGCACTATTCCCGTGCACCAGCCTCTTTGTCAGAGACGTCTGACATCCATCTCTTCTTTTTCCTTGCCTTCCAGTTGAAGAGAGATAAAATAAATAAAAACGAGGAGCGTGGTACAGTATGTTGCTTAATGGGATCATATGTAAATGAGGCAAAAATACTGCATATGCTCTGGGGAAGTTATAAAGCTCTCCCTAGAAAATTCAGGACAGAAGTCATATTTCCAAACGTATTTACTGACATATAAACAGACAACACTATAGTAACAAGGCCACGCAAGGCTGTACCCACACAGTACATCCACAGTGTAAGACCACCACATTGTCCACACCCCGGTGAGGTTCCCCAAAAGTTATGAGGGTGCCCTGGGCACCTAACCACCCGGTGTCCACAAGACAGGCCCACCCCAAAGTGTGTGGGGAGTAGCGCTACCCATGTGTATGGCCGTTGGTGCACATAGATGAGATACCTTCTTGGTCTTAGGCCAGACCAGGCAGCCTTGGCTGATGGGTCCGCTGGGCCGCAATGTGGTCCCACGCCGCTCGGATCTTCAGGTGTCTGCCTCTGGAGGAATCTCCTGCTGGAGTGTGTTCCTATAAGTATAATATGATAATATATGTATGTATGTCTTTATTTGTATAGCGCCATAAAATGTACATAGCGCTTCACAGTAGTAATACATGTCATATAAATAACAAATATAAATAACAGATCATGGGAATAAGTGCTTCAGACATACTGTAAAAGTAACATTAAGGAAGGAGTCCCTGCTCCGAGGAGCTTACAATCTAATTGGTAGGTAGGGAGAACGTACAGAGACAGTAGGAGGGAATACTAGTAAGTGCGTCTGCAGGGGGCCAAGCTTTGTGTCATGTGTCCATGTTTATCCAGTGCTACTCATATGCTTCTTTAAGCAGATGTGTCTTAAGGTGGGTCTTAAAGGTGGATAGTGAGGGGGCTAGTCGGGTATTGAGGGGAAGGGCATTCCAGAGGTGTGGGGCAGAAAGTGAGAAAGGTTTAAGGCGGGAGAGAGCTTTAGATACAAAGGGGGTAGAAAGAAGACATCCTTGAGAAGAATGCAAGAGTCGTGATGGTGCATAGCGAGAAATTAGGGCTGAGATGTAATGAGGGGCAGAAGAATGTAAAGCTTTAAAAGTGAGCAGTAGAATTGAGTGTGAGATACGCGATTTAATCGGAAGCCAGGAGAGGGATTTCAGCAGGGGAGACGCTGAGACAGATTTAGGAAAGAGTAGAGTGATTCTGGCAGCAGCGTTTAGGATAGATTGTAGGGGAGACAGGTGAGAGGTAGGAAGGCCGGACAGCAGGAGGTTGCAGTAATCGAGACGTGAGAGAATGAGGGCCTGAGTCAGAGTTTTAGCAGTTGAGTAACAGAGGAAAGGGCGTATCTTTGTGATATTGCGGAGGAAAAAGCGACAAGTTTTAGAAACGTTTTGAATATGAGAGGAGAATGAGAGAGAGGAATCAAGTGTGACCCCTAGGCAGCGTGCTTGGGCTACTGGGTGAATGATCGTATTTCCAATAGCAATGTGGAAGGATGTAGTAGGGCCAGGTTTGGGAGGTAGTATAAGGAGCTCTGTTTTTGCCATGTTAAGTTTCAGTAGGCGGATGGCCATCCAGGATGATATTCCAGAGAGGCATTCAGAAACTTTGGTCTGCATAGCAGGTGTAAGGTCAGGGGTTGAAAGGTAAATTTGTGTTTCGTCAGCATAGAGGTGATATTTAAACCCAAAAGATGTGATTAGGTCACCTAGAGAGAGTGTGTAGAGAGAAAAGAGAAGGGGTCCCAGGACAGAGCCCTGGGGTACCCCCACAGAGAGATCAATAGAGGAGGAGGAGGTGTTAGCAAAAGAGACACTGAAGGTACGATGGGAGAGGTAAGAGGAGATCCAGGATAAAGCTTTGTTCCGAATACCAAGAGTATGGAGAATGTGAAGGAGAAGAGGGTGGTCCACGGTGTCGAATGCTGCAGAGAGGTCGAGTAATATGAGCAGAGTGTAATGACCTCTGTCTTTGGCAGCGTGGAGGTCGTCAGTTATTTTAGTGAGGGCTGTTTCAGTAGAGTGAGCAGTGCGGAAGCCAGATTGTAGAGGGTCTAGTACAGAATAGGTGTTGAGAAAGTGTAGCAATCGAGAGAATACAAGACGTTCAAGGAGTTTGGAGGCAAAAGGCAGGAGGGAGACAGGTCGATAGTTAGAAGGACAGGTAGGGTCAAGCTTGCTGTTTTTGAGTAATGGTATAACGGTTGCATGCTTGAAGGATGAAGGAAAGGTACCAGAGTAGAGGGAAGAGTTAAAGATCTGTGTGAGCATAGGGATTATAGAAGGAGCAAGAGGTTTTAGGAGATGGGAGGGAATGGGATCAAGAGGGCAAGTGGTAGAGGGAGAAGAGGAGATCAGCAGTGATACATCCTCCTCCGAGATAGCAGAAAAAGAGTCAAGAAAGACAGGAGGAGAGTTGGGAAGCATTGTGGGATGGGAGGAGGCAACAGATGGGATGTTCTGCCGTATGGACTCCACCTTTTTCTTAAAAAAGTCAGCAAAGTCCTGAGGTGAGATGGAGGAAGAAGAGGAGGCAGCTGAGGGTGGTCTGAGTAGAGAGTCAAAGACAGAAAAGAGACAGCGTGGGTTAGACTTGTGTGTGTTGATTAGTGATGAAAAGTAGGTTTGTTTAGCCTGAAAGAGGGCAGAGTTGAAACAGGATAGCATAAATTTGTAGTGAATGAAGTCTGCGAGCGTATGAGATTTCCTCCAGAGGCGTTCAGAGGAACGAGTGGAGGAACGCAGCATGCGTGTGTGGGAGTTTAGCCAGGGTCTGGGGTTAGAAGGGCGAGGACGGCAGAGAGAAAGTGGGGCATGAAGATCAAGAGAGGAAGATAAGGCAGAGTTGTAGTTCCTGACCAGGTTGTCAGGGTCTGAAGCAGAACTGAGAGAGGAGAGGGAGGAGCGTAAAGTGGAATCAAGAGCTGGTAGGTTAATAGAGCGCAGGTTTCTGCAAAAATGAGGGCGAGATGGAGATGGAGAGAAGCGAGAGAGAGAAAATGAGATGAGGTGATGGTCGGAGAGAGGAAAAGGGGAAATGGAGAAGTCGGAGAGAGAGAAGTTTTTAGTGAAAACCAGGTCTAAGTAGTGGCCATCCTTGTGGGTGCTGGCTGCAGTCCACTGTTGAAGGCCAAAAGAAGAGGTTAGAGAAAGAAAGCGGGAAGCCCAAGGGAGAGAGGGGTCATCAATGTGGCAGTTGAAGTCCCCAAGGAGAAGAACAGGGGAGTCTGAGGAGAGAAAGAAAGAGAGCCAGGATTCAAAGTGAGAGAGAAAGGCAGAAGGGGGATGAGTAGAGGAAGGTGGGCGATAGATGATATATATATGATAATATATGCTTGGATCCGGTCCCAGACCGCAGGCCGTAGTTCACCACGTGGCCATCCGGTCACTGAAGCAATGCCTGTCACTATTAGGGCTAATGGGGAGTGTCCCTATCTGGGGGCCTTCCCTATAGCACCTCAAGCTGACAATTGATCTGGGTCAGTGGGGCCTAGCTGGGGCCTAGTCTTGGAGCCACCTGCACCCAGACACTACCTTACCCCTTGCTGTCCCTGCTCCGACTAAAGCGTGATCCTCACAGCGCACCAAATGTATCTCTTGCTCTGGCCGGGGATACCACAGCCGTATTGGCTGTGCTCCCCCATGTGGTGCTGAAGCCCCTGAGGCTGCAGGGACTTGTAGTCCTTAGGTCTCCTCTGCGGAGCCTATCTAATGGCCGCCACAACTCCTTAGTCTCTGCGCAGGTGCAAAGTCCACACTGCGCATGCGCCGGAATCAATATGGCCGCCTGCGCTCCGAGCACCACAGCGCTCCCCGGCTGATCAGCCGTAGCCTCCCTCCTTCCCCACGTCAGATAGAAGGGGGCTCAGCTACATCCTCCCCCTAGTGGAGACTCCAACGACCCCGCTTGGGAACAAGATATATACACAAGTTATATAATAAAAATACAGTGCATATCATACAACTTAATTGATGCATACTCTAAACCAGATTGAACAGTTCAGTAAACATTGTTATGATCGAAGCTAGCTTGCTCCGAGCCAGCTGCTGACACTCATAGTGGGGTGCCCCTAATGAATCATATGCCACTCTAGTGGGAGGGCACCTCACTCGCTGATTCCAGCGTATCTTGTCTTCCGCGTCTCCCTCTTGGGAGCAGCGGTCGTGGCTTGAGGCCCTGACCCTCTCATAAGGGGTGAATCAGTCTCTACAAAGTCTCTTAGAGGAACGAAGCTTGAGCTTCGTCGGTCAGGTGGACGGCTTGTTGAGGGTGGTGAGGGTACATGAGGCGCGGGTCCATTACCTGTTGCTCCTTCAGGAGGTGCCCACCAGTCTCCATTTGAACTAAAAGAGGTTCCTTCCATAGGAAAAAACAAAAAGGCAGGGCGCACAATGCACATAGTGAAGCACAATTAAAAGATAATTTTACTAAAAAATTAAAGGTTCTGCGTACATCAATATAATGAAAATCAAGCAGTGGGTTAGTGGGGTTACCACACGGAAGAAATGATCACAGCTCTCCACTGGAACGGACGCGAGGCACTGGATACCAGCAGACCACATCCAAGGCAGCAGCTTCCGTGAGACCTTCAGTCAGGGTAACCAGATGTCGGGGACCGGTGAAGAGTCCCGTGTAAAAGTCCCGTTATGAGGCTCAGAAGCCTCCATCAGTCCTACAGCGATGCAGCTCCAACAGCACGCCGCTCAGACCCGTGGTGCGCCTTCTGATAACGTCACAACACTCTCCTTTTCACATGGAGTGGGGAAGAGAGCGCATCGGCGAACAACACACAGGGCAGGCAGGGTAGCAATAGTAAACATCCGTACCGACAGGCATTGAGGCAGGGGACCGGGAGGCACAAGCCAAGAATATACTTGACAAACAGTATGGTCAGATAGATGAACAATCCAACAATCCGCTCCATGTGAGAAGGAGAGTGTCGTGACGTCATCAGAAGGCGCACCACGGGTCTGAGCGGCGTGCTGTTGGAGCTGCATTGCTGTAGGACTGACGGCGGCTTCTGAGCCTCATAACGGGACTTTTACACGGGCTCTTCACCGGTCCCCAACATCTGGTTACCCTGACTGAAGTTCTCACGGAAGCTGCTGCCTTGGATGTGGTCTGCTGGTATCCAGTGCCTCGCGTCCGTTCTAGTGGAGAGCTGTGATCATTTCTTCCGTGTGGTAACCCCACTAACCCACTGCTTGGTTTTCATTACATTGATGTACGCAGAACCTTTAATTTTTTAGTAAAATTATCTTTTAATTGTGCTTCACTATGTGCGTTGTGCGCCCTGTCTTTTTGTTTTTTCTATAGCCCCAGGGGTGTCGAGCCACCCCTCAAGAAAGGCTGCAGACGTCACATTAGTGTTATTTCCCACAAGGTAAATTTATTGTTTATTTAAACTTTCACTTGCACTGTTTTTATATACACTGTTGAATCATGTTTTAGCTGCGCACTTTCACCCTTTTGTCTCCTTCCATAGGATCCTGATTTGGTTCAGCCACTGAATCTGGGTTCTTGTAGGACCCCTCTGGCTCACTGGCCGTTACTACTGTCTGTGGTTCGGGGTCACTTGAAGAATGGGCATGAAGTGATTTCGGTGCCAGACCTTTACCTTGCCATCTGCATCTCGATTTCTGTAGGCAGGGAGGCCCGGCATTTGGGACTCTACCTCAGAGGGAGCTTCGCGCCAGCAGTCCGTCAGCTTATGTTTCCAGGGACTCCTAGATTTCGCAGGAGAACGGCGTCTCCAGGCCGAAGTTCCCGAAGACGGGGACAGGGGCAGGGACTGTGTCTGCAAAATGTCTCTGTAAAGCGCAACGTAAAACTAGCAGCGCTATACAAGAACATGCTATTATTATTATAATTACGGGATGCCATTTGTACTGTAAAATAATTACTGAACAGTGCAATGGGGTTTTCAGAGCTCTCAACCTATTGTTTCAGTTGAGTGAGAGAAACATTTCTTAATTTTGAAAAGTTGAACTCATGGAAATCCTTCGGCTGAGTCCCCGCTGGCGCTGAGTGCGCGCATGCTTGGAGAGCGCTCCAAGCATGAGCGCCGGGTGTCCTGCATTTACGCACGCGCACGAGGGGGGGGGGCATTGCGGGTACTTGAGCGCGCTGAAAAGGTCGTTTTTTGTTTACTTAAGTGGCGATTGCATGTGCCCGCTCGCGCACAGCGTGAGTGGGGACTTACATATATAGATATACAGGCATACCCCGGTTTAAGGACACTCACTTTAAGTACACTCGCGAGTAAGTACATCTCGCTCAATAGGCAAATGGCAGCTCACGCATGCGCCTGTCAGCACGTCCTGAACAGCAATACCGGCTCCCTACCTGTACCGAAGGTGTGCGCAAGCGGGGAGACTATAGAGCCTGTTACACATGCGTTATTTACATCAGTTATGCACGTATATAACGATTGCAGTACAGTACATGCATCGATAAGTGGGAAAAAGGGAGTGCTTCACTTTAAGTACATTTTCGCTTTACATACATGCTACGGTCCCATTGCGTACGCTAATGCGGGGTATGCCTGTATGTAAGTAACCGCCGCAAGCGCCGCCCGCTCAGCGCTAGTGGGGACGCAGCCTTAGAGAAAGAGGGAGATCCTGACTTTCATAGGCTCTTTAAATAAGCTCCAGAGCAGGAAACCCCTTTTTCAAGCAGCAAACCTCCCAGAAGGATATGAGCCTAGCTCATATAATGTTAGTAGCTTGTCTCCTGAGCATTTCCCTGATTGCTGTTTTTTTGTATCTTATTTTTACATATGTTAATACAGGGGAGTGCAAACTTTCCCTGCTGCGCCCCGTCTGCCTGCTTCTGAGCTTGCGCCCCCCCTCCTACCTGACAGCTGCGTCAAATGACGCTCCGGGGTCACGTGACCTGCGGTGTCATTTGACGCCTGTGACGTCACGTGACCCCGCACGTCATTTGACGCCATGTTGCCATGGAGACGCGTCACAGCGTCTGAATCCTGGTAAGTTTTATTGTTGCAGAGGCCTCACGCGATCCCCGGCATTTAATTTAAATGCATGGGGGAAGAACGTGGGACCTCTGCAACCGCCCGTGCCCCCCCAGACAAATCTCCAGCCCCCCCGAGGGGTGCGCCCCCCAGTTTGCGCCCCCCTGTGTTAACAGATCTATTTTTGTCCTTCCTGATGCTGTTGCTATATTTTAAACCTAATACTTAGTTCAGATGTAAGCGATTGAAATATGATATTTCCAGGAGATTATGTACCCCCCTTTATTAAAGTAGGAAATACATGCTCAGGGGGCAAGAAACAAGCATGATAGTTTAAACGTATATAGACTTATGATGGGGACTGATGCTTTAACCCTTTGAGTGCCAGAGGGCCACGGCTCCTCTGGCACTCGTGATCATGTGACCGCTACGTCACTGATGACGGAACAGAAGGAGTTATCCCCCTTCCATCTGCCATCACTTCACATCACTTTACCCCTTAGGCTGAGTCCATGGTAACTGCAGCCATGCGTCGGCGCGCTGAGGCTGAGGGAAAGAGAGGGCTTTCCCTGGCCTTAGTTCGCGCGCCGTCTGGGTAGCGGGCCAGTGATGTCACGGAGCTGGTTCGTCCTCATTGGGCGGACCGCTCACGTGACCGGCCCTGCGCTCCCGTGAGCGCCAAAACTAAAAAAAATTTAAGTGGTACGCCTCCGCACGCCTGGGGAAGCGTGCTCGAGCCCCTGCTAAAGCCTCTCTCATTGCAGCTGCAGGGACTCACTGACAAGCGTCAGCGCGCCTCAGCACGGGTCAGCGCCTAAACGCTGACCATGGACTCAGCCTAAGAAAACAAGCATTTTTTGGAGGGACGTAGTTACTATGTCATGGGGCACCTAGGGTGTCAGAACCCATAATGTAGTCGTCTAGGACAACTTGCCGCAGCCAACTCGTCTGTGACCGATCAACCGCCGAGGGTCGCTGGCCGCTGGTCGTCTCGCAACAAAGGTAACCCCTTAACCTTACCCAAAAAGCCCCTAACATTAAAACCTTACCTTAAAACACCTAACTGCTCACCGTAAAGCTAATCTTGACCCTAAAAAACTTAACCCCTTACCCTAAAATCCCTAGCCCTAACCCCTTAATAACTTTCCTTAGCAGCGGCAAGATGTCCCATTTCGTGACGTAGTAGCTACGTCCTATGGCACTCAAAGAGTTAATATACTGTACAGCAATCCCGTCTAACTAAGCCTTACCACCAGTAAGTATCACAGGAATTGAATTTATTTATAAAAATGTTTTACCCGGAAGTAATACATTGAGAGTTACCACTTGTTTTCAAGTATGTCCTGGGCATAGTTAATATGACAAACAATACATGGTTACAAATAGTTACATAAATGAACAGGGTATACATTATATAATTATGCTGAAGCTGAAAAGAACATGGTTCAGCTCAGGAGAAAACCCCCCAGTTTCCACTCTGTACAAAAAACAAGGGTTAAAAAAACATAAACAAAGCTCAGTGTGGGGATCGCTTCTTTAACTTTACACCAAAATTTAATTGATACATCTCACCTATCTTAAATCTGAATTCTTCAAACGCTAATTAATAAATAGCATATTTTGTGGAATTATAAAAACAAAGTTTTATTAAATATAAATATTTAAATTCAATAAACGCACACACCTAAGGCCTTGTCCAAGGTGGCACTGAGCGGGCGGGCTCACGCTGGCTGCGATGAAACACATTGCGGCAATGTGTGTGGCCAGCGTGAGCAAGCGCCTGAGCATGCGCGGCGCTTACCGGTTTGCCAGGCAAGCAAATTTGAATTTGCTGCTTGCTTGCGCCGCCGCGCATTAGCACCTGCACTCTTAATGCCACCCTGGCCGCAGTCTTACTCGACTATTTTGTTTTTGCTACCTTATACTTCTAGATTGCTCTCAGCACACACTTAAAAACGAGAGGGAGCTCTACAATTAATTTTTTTCCTGGTAAAATACTGTATGAATGAAATAAATCTGCTCTCCTCCCATGTTGCAGACGAAATCTATTGACATTAAATGCATTTAACATATAAGCTGCCTTACACACCATATGAAATATTACAATGTGGTAAAATAAACGCAATCAGTCCTATTGTTTTGATGGAAAGTATATGCTTTAATACTGCGCTTTAATACTGCAGGTCTGTTTCCCGTATAAATGGCGGATACATCAATATAAACATGCTGCGGCCTAAACTGCCTTTGTGTGGGAGGCTGAGGCCTAAACACAAGCTCTCTGCGCCTGCGCACAACACACCGCAGATCTGGACGCTACCATCTTATTCCTGAAAGGGGGGGGCAAAGTAATATAACGGTCGCTCACGGAAAGTAGAAAATGTACAAGTATATGTTTTAATTCATTCAACACTACATGTGATAAATATCCTATTTTCGCAGAACGGCTATTAGCTTGGGGAAACGGAATAAAAAAAGACTTACACCTCCGTCTGCCTCTCTCACCCCCCCCTCGACGGGAAGTGGGAGGGGACCCAGCTTTGATTAGCCGTTGGTGAGAGCGCCAGACCGCCATTTTGTGACGGAGCAGAGAAAGGAAAGGAGCACTAAAGCAGCGAGCTTGTGGCGTCGAGGGTCTGAGATCGTGTTTAAGCTTTTCGGGAATCGCTCAGCTCTGCTTGGAAAGTTCTACATAGGTCGGCCTCTTCAATCAGGTGCATGTTGGTGTATTTGTGTATATTTTTTTTAAAAAAAGGCGCTATTTTGTAGACCGCGTGGTTGCGGCCTGCACGCAGGCGTTGTATGCCCTCCCCCCTGGTAGTTACAATAGTAATTATCTGTATCTGGGAGCAGATGTATGATATTTCGTTACAATAATGCACATCGCGGCCTCATTAACATCGTGTTGGGCCTTCATCAGCGAAGCATTTGCTGCCGCCGCCTCCCCTTTATTGACCCCTCCCTCATATTACCCCAGTGGGGGTGATGGGGTTGGCCTGCTGAGTTGAGCATTAGGCGCAGTCCCAGTTACCTGATGTTTGGAGGGAGCCGGGGTAACGTTGCAGCTGAATCTTGCGCCCCAGGTTCAGTCCTTCACACCGGCCAGCAAGCCAGGTCCTACCGGCAATTTCAGTTGTAAGTAAGATGCCTTGGTGATATTTGCACCGTAAGTGGCCACGTGTTAACCGGCGGCCTGGGCTGTTGGCGGCTCCTGCGGCTTGAACACGGAGGGCCCTGTTTTGAGGGAAGGTCAAACTAGCTGATATGGGGGGGGTGGGGGGGGAATGGCATGTGTACTACAATATTGTCAAAGAATAAGGCCTAGTGGGCCAGAGCCCCCTGAAGAAGCGTAGCCATACGTGAAACGGCTGTCGGGAATAGACGTCACTTGTTGACGGCATTTGAGGTGGCGGGACTCGGTGGTTAGCTGCACGGAGAAGACAGGCTTGTATTTCACGCACCGAGTCTCTACACAGACTCTGCACGAGATGCGCTGAGGCGTTTTGTGATTACGCAACAGCCTTATAACCCTCTGCCTTTACTGCCTATTTGTATACACTTATGCGTGCCAGATACACCATACACGCTGATTTCTCTGTTACAATAGAGACAGACATCTCTGCACTAGCTGTATATTTATCTACTCAGCTATACTCCATTTACCTATCTACTAATTTTGATAGAATATTTATACTGATATGGGGATACTCACTGTGCAAAATATGTATACGTGAGGGTTATATCAACATACTTGAATCTACCCTACTACAATCTCTATGATATGCAGCCAGATATGAACCACTGTTTTGCTATGTAATTATAGCCTTGTAGTTCCTATCAACGTCAGATAGTCTACTGAACTACCACAGACTGCAATTAGCCACCTCTGCCCGGAGTATTTTAATAGTTTTGAATGAATGTATAAATGTGTGTTTTTAACGAGTATTTAGACAAATTAAACTTTCTTATTTTCACTGGACTTATTGGTACAAGGGTTACTAACCCCCTATACATTTGTTGAAATAGGTATTTGTGCCTATTGGACTATTATTGTCCAGACTAATTTTTTTCCAGCATTGAGTGCCGGGTACTATAGGGATACTTTTTCTGATCCTTTGATCAAACACTGTTATGTAATAGTTAATTTATCTCCTGATTTGGAAAATACTTGATGTCCTCATTATGAAGTGCTATACACAGGTTAACACTGATTATTGGATTGATTTAACACTACTTTTCAAAATTTGGAGTATCGGATATTAAGGGGAGTGGTTGCAGTCACATAACAATCTCATGGTCCCCATCTTCAGTGACCCTGGTGCTTTTGGTCTTCTGTCGTTATAAAGGTTTTTAATTGGTAACGATGCAGAAACAGGTCGCGCTACTATGTTTACATACAACTCCATGATCCAGTTTAGATGTTTCTGTATTATGCAATTTCATGGGGCAATAAAGAGGTAATTGTCACAAGTTTGGGTGGTTTCTAAACGGACCTACTCCTTAAAAGCTTCATCTAATGTTTGTCTCTTACCTCCAGTGTGCAGCCATGGAGATGGAATATATCAGAGTGGCGGAAGATGAGAATGAGGAGCCAATGGAAATCCCCTCGGAAGATGATGGGACAGTCCTGCTGTCTACAGTCACTGCCCAATTTCCTGGTGCATGTGGACTGCGATACAGAAACCCAGTGAATCAGTGTATGAGGGGTGTTCGCCTGGTTGAAGGGATACTCAATGCCCCAGAAAGTGGCTGGGGAAACCTTGTGTACGTTGTTAACTACCCCAAAGGTGAGTGTGCATTTGCAATGGCTTAATATGAATCCTTGGCTTGTAGTGTAAGGCTGCGCTTACAGTGCCTGTCAACGCCACGCCAAAACAAATACATTGAATTCGTCCCATGCGATTATTGTAGGCGCGACGTAGCGACAAAATTTGTAAGCCGGTGAAATTTGATTTTGGTAAAGTCACCACACGTGATTGTCTTTAAACCCCCCCCCCCCCCGTCCCGTGATGTCAATGGCCTTGTCGCCAGCGACGTCGCTCAAACCTAAAGTTCAACTTACGCCAGTGGTGATGTTGTAGCCTCGTGTCACTAACTGCGGCCTAAACGGTATATTTTAGCAAACTACTTGAATGTTAAGATTTGTTTGCTACGGTATTGTACTGTTAAATCACTGGACTTCAGTCTTATAAGCAAAGTTTGAATTTAAATGAGAAAATAAATTGCAATCTGCTTTAAAGGATCACATTGGACTTGCTACAGAAATCTTTCTGCGGGTGGCGCACTGCAACTTTTAACAGTTTGATCTGCCAAACAGTATTAGATTGACTGATGACATCTGAAGTACTTGTTAACGTCGCTTTCTCTTACCCAGATAACAAGCGGAAGATGGATGAAACTGATGCATCCTCTGCAGTGAAAATAAAGCGTGCTGTAACGAAAACATCAGATCTGATTGTTTTGGGACTTCCATGGAAAACCACAGAGCAAGACCTGAAAGACTATTTCGCCACATTTGGTGAAGTTATCATGGTTCAGGTATTGTGTATTTGCAAACATTTATTTCAATATTTTCATTCACTTTTGCCTGCTGTAAGCATTGTTAAATGTGTCAAGTTGAATGAAATCATTACTATTCAAAGTCCATGGACCTACAGGTTTAAGTCTTGTTTTGGTATTTAAATAATTGATAATTGTATCCTAAATGTAAGAGGCATTTTGTCTCCACAGGTTAAGAAAGATGCAAAAACTGGACACTCAAAGGGATTTGGCTTTGTTCGATTTACTGAATACGAGACGCAAGTCAAAGTGATGTCTCAGCGTCACATGATTGATGGGAGGTGGTGTGACTGTAAACTACCAAACTCCAGGGTATTGATGCTCTGTAAACTTGTGTTGTGAGGTACCATGTTGTAATCTGTGGGAGGAGGTTGCCCCAAGAGTAAGGGCTGCGTCCTGCGATACACGAGGATGGTGTTCCCGTGCGGCGATGCGTCACATGGTGCGAAAGGGAGCCAATCACAGACTGGCTCCCATCAACCAATAGCAAGCCAGTTAGTGATAGCCAATGGGAGGACATAATTTTAAAACCAGGAAGAGGGAAAACTTCAAACTTGCAAACAGCAGTTACAACACACACAACCCCCTCCTTGGGCTGCTGCAGTGCTGTGAGCTCTATTGTTGTGCTTGCCACCTGTCATGGCTGCCCCCTTCCCCCCCCTTGCAAAAATGCTCCCTACGGGCCGGAAATAGCGCTGTCTGCAGTGTGGTCTGAGGCAGCGGGGCCTTAGGTTTCCCAGACAGATTTAGGGAGTACCCATCAAATTGTTTTTAAAGGGAACAAAACTTGTATCCATGCATACAGTAGAGCTCTAAATCATTTTACATCTCGATTTATTTTAGGATCAGTGGAGAGGATCAGCGTGTTTCTACCCTTCGCCGACAGGTGCGGGTAACCCGCTGAACTCCGTTGGTTATAGGGATTGGGATTTGCAATACTATCCCATGAACGAGGATTTCCCAGTAAGTGCGGGTCATAAGCTCGCGTTGACTACAATGTTTCAAGTCCACGCAGGATCTTTCCTATGTACTCCTGTTCCTAAAATAAACTTAATCTGATGTAAAATGATTTGTAATTAGAGCACTACTTTATTGGGGATTTTACCTTGCTACTATTGCCTTAGAGCTCACTGTTGGGCATTTCTTTGAAGGAAGTAACAAGCTGTACTGAATCCCAACTTTTTTTTAATTTTTTTTTTATCATAGCAAAGTCCTGATGAGCCCATGCGCAGCCGGAAGGTCTTCGTTGGACGTTGCACAGAAGATATGACTACTGATGAGCTGCGGCAGTTTTTTACCCAATATGGCGAAGTGGTAGATGTCTTCATTCCTAAGCCCTTCAGGGCATTTTCATTTGTTACATTTGCAGATGATCAGGTAAGGGTGACTCAATGTGATTGGGCTTGTGTGCAGTTTGTTTTTTTAATTCTTGCATGTTTGTACAGGTGGGTTCTGTTCTAAGGGCCGTCGCAAAGCGAAAATCGCCGTAACGGAACCGGCGATTTTCAGGGCATGCGCAGACCTGCCATCCCCTCCCTTCTGCGCATGCATGATCTTCCTTCTGCGCATGCATGATCTTCCTTCTCACCCCCTGTGAAGCAGGGCCCTACTGTATATCTATGTCTAGCAAAGCTATGTTTTTTTTGGTTTTTTTTCCCCCTTCCCTTACATTAAGCACATTACCTTCATGTCCCTGAATACAAGGGTTAAGCTTTTCCACTACGCTTATACTCTGAGCCAATAACTGCTTGGGAGGGCTTTGTTTTAACTTGTGTTAAATTTTGGATTATGATAAAAGTAGATAAACTAAATTTGACAGTGTGGTGTCATTAGTAAATTTATTCTTTGTAGATTTAAACAGGAAGGACTTCCTTTTGCTTTAAATTGCACGTTTACTTGACATGGCCACTACAATTTTACTTGGTAAAGTGAAGGTGGCAATCTTACTAGACTGCCCCTCCAAGGAGAACCACAATACGTGTTCAGATCTTGTGTGCCAATTGCGGTGACTATTGGGTAGTCATAAGTGCTATGGGTGAACACCCTGATACCATCCTGTGGTAAAATAATAAGGGAGCTGATATGCTAATACCTAGTTAAAATATGATGTGAAAACATGGCAATAACAAAGCTTTAGCGTAAAGATCTTAATATTGTAACAGAATTTACCCATCTTATTTCATTTTCTATTGAGTTGCAACTTTTTTTAGTTGGTTTGTGCTCAGCAATGGTGCTAATTGTTGGGCCAGTTTGTGGCTTCAGAGCTTGCACTATGCAGTTCATTGACTCACTGACTTTTTAAATGGTTATGCTAAAGTAAACCAGGATTTCCATTTGTTATAAGTTATTCAATTGAATCTGCTATGCATGACTACAGTGCTACATTATATACATCAGTGATGCAAGACGTGACCGTGCCCTCCACTCTTGCAACACAGGTTAACTTAATACACAATGTGTGTGTGGTGGGGTTTTTTTTTTGTGAATGTCTTAACTAATTTTCTCTTTCTTTCCTGTGTAGGTTCTCAGTCTCTTTGTGGCGAGGATTGATAATTAAAGGAGCGTCAGCGTACATGTATCCACTGCAGAGCCCAACACAATAACAATAGACAATTAGAAAGAGGTGGACGATTGGTAAGCCCAGGGTTTTGGGAATCAGGGCTATCCCAATAGCAGGGTAGGGTGGTGGCCTTGGTAATAGCCAGAGTCCCAACATGGGCGGAGGAGTGCTGGAGGAGGTGCTGGGATGAATTTGGGGCATTTAGCATAAACCCTGCAATGATGGCAGCTGCTCAACAGCTAACAAAAGCAGTGGGAATGATGGGTATGTGCTAGTCAACAGAACCAATCTGGCCCTCAGGGGAGCACTCCAAGCCAAGGGTCTCAACCGGGATCGGCACAACAACAAGGGTTTAGTTCAGCTAAACTCGTATGGCTCAAATGAGGTGCAATGGCTGGGGTCTCCGACTGCTGGTCTGCACTGGGGGAGGAGGGTTCAATGGGGGTTTTAGTTCAGATGGAATCAAATCCTCTGGTTGGGGCATGTAGACCTAAATGAATCTATTGGGTGAATGATGGGTAATTTTTAAACCGTTTTCTAATTATGGTAAGTATATTGTAAAATGCATTATACAGAACTTTCCCAATGGTTTCTCAGTGTGCAGTATGTTCAGCTGTATTTTCTTTGTAAAAGAAATGACAATGGGGGCTTTTATCAATTTTTGAAAGTTAATCTGTTTGCAATGCAGGTGAGGCAGTGGTTGTATTACTCTGTATGTTCAGTACTTTTTTCCCATTCACTGAATCCTGCATGTAAGAGAACCATGGTTCTAACTAGCATGCCATTTGTTTTTCTTAAGCCCTCAAACCATGTTTTTTTTTTTTCCTCAATCTCTTTTGATGTAAATGGCACCACAGGTTTGTTTAAGAAGTCTTCCTTCCCTCATTAGGTTTCACTGCTTCAACTGATCTCTTGCTCACCGTGCCTTTCGGAACCTGCACTTGTATGCGTGCTGTAAATGTCCTGCCCGGATCACTCTTGCCTACATGCTTTTCCCATCAAGAGTCTTCATGCGGCCACACGATGAGTCTTAAGACGGTGGGTGATTCCATTTTATCATATCTACTCTATTCATGAAGTCGTACCAGCGCTTTGAACGCACGGCTGTGAGGTGGAACCAGAAGGCTGTTTGAACTGTGGGATTGTGTGGTACCAAGAATGAGAGGCTTGGGTATGAGCGAGAGAGAACAAGAGAGCGTGCAGAGACCTGGTGTGCATTATGGAATCTAATACTTGGCGAGATGGGTCTCTCAATCCAGTGGCATTGGGTGAGAGTGTGCAGAGAGCATTGGAGCAATAAAACGTACGAATGTTTCTTGCATATCAAAGGACTTCAGTTCATTTGAAGACTTTGAGGCTTTTCACTCTAGCAATTATATTGTTTGAACCAGTTTGCTTTTTTTTTTTTCCCCCCTCCTTGAAATGTCTACTGCTGTGAATGCGTGTATGATGTGTGCATTTTTTGTTAATGAACGTGTGTCAATGTGAACTGATAGGTATGCTGATGGGGGTGTGGTGGTGAGAACGCTCTGGGTGGTTGAAACTCTCCTTGGTGTTCCCGGGAGTGATGGGATGTTTTGGGTCTGTAAGTATCAAGAATGCTGTTGCTTCAGTCATGTGTTCTTGTGTTTGGATGCTTTTATACAAGACTTATCAATGTAGATATTCTTAAATAAACCATTAAAAAGATTTCTGTGGTATGGTTCCTGGCTAAGTTTGTTTCTTACTGCACTGTTTTTTAAACTTGTTAGTTGGCATCTCAGACTAATGTCAAAATATAAGCCATTTTCTAAATCTGAAATACAAATGTCTGTGTCTGAGATCAGGCTACAGCACTACAATACACTTGGGCAGTGGTTCTTATCTCTCCCCTGAACCACATTTTAGGAATTATCACAGGTGCATGCACCTTAATTGCATAATGGTTGCCTCAGAAACCTGGTCTGCCTAAGGCTTTGTCCATAAACACTGCAGCTGTGCGGAGGCTTTCCCTGGCCTTAGTATGCGTGGCATGTCTATGGGCAGGCCAGTGACATCACAGCTGGTTTACCCTCATTGGCAAACGGCTCTGTGACCCGGCCTAACACACAAAATCCTGGGTTAGACCGATTTCTAGAGTGCGACACTTTCCGCACTTGCCAATAGACGGATTACTGCCTTTAGCCCGTGTGGACGCTGAGCGATCACTGCCTGTCTGGACGCAGCCTAAGTCATTTTCTCTGCGGCAGAGGAGCAAGCTGTACCACAATTAGCTGCAGGTTTTCTTTACTTTCATATTTCTGTTGGCATTGGATGTAAACTGCAAAGCTGCGTTATTTTATCTAACTTAATATATCTGCTACTGCATATACAAATGTACGGGGGGAGAAATATCTGCTGGGTTGTGAAGCCACCTTAGATGAGCTGAAGGATGTTTCATTCTTCAGACCTACCCCTAAAAGCCAGTTAGCTTTTTTTTTTTTGGCCATCATTTAAAGCCAAGGATTTTTTTTTTGTGGCACTGTATGTACTGTATTAGTAACAGTATTGGTTAATATTGTACTACTTGTCTCATGCATTTAATATAGTCTTATCACTATAAAAGAGTAATATCATTTTCAACTACACCTTACTCGGTCTAATCACTTGACACACCTATCCTTTTTTATTTTTTTTAATCACAATCAACGTTTAATGCTTAATTTTCTGTTTTTTCTCCATTGGCATGTACAAATTAAACTTCAGTAACTAAATAATGGGACATTGTGTACTAGCTGCTAAGTGATGCACAGTATATTATATGTAAATATCAATATATATACAAAAAGATGCTTTGGAAAGTATTTTTGTGGCGATTAGTTTCTTAGGTTTGGGGCAGTTACGTCTGTACAGACATGACCATATCCACATTATTCCTTACCAGCAAGTACCAATACTTTGCATCTGCTGGAAAGAATGCTTTCATCTCCATTTCATAATTGGGGAGGAGGAAGAGGAAGTAAAGTTAATGCCTGATGAGACTTAGCAGACCCATTCTGCCAACTTCTATTAATAATTGGAAATTGGTCTCAAGTGCTGCATTGTATATATTAACATGCCACGGCCCCGTCTGAACCCTGTTGAGGATATCATTTTTTATTAGAAAAGTTTCTTTCCCTGGTCTGTTTCAATATTTTTTTTTTATTATAGAGTAGATGCACACAACTACTACAGGACAAAGTCTCACAGGCTCACATCATGCTTTATGTCAAAAGGAGCAAAGACCTACTACGTAGCTCAAACTAGACTGATATATCAAAGTGAATGTAACATAATGCTCCAGGTTTGAGCCAGCAGATTAAATATCGCCCCAGTCTTGTCCATCTAGACCAGGTGGCTTTATCCTCATGGCAGACTTGAACAGCTGTATGTATACTACATTTAATACCAAGGCAAACGTCACAAAACACTGCTGGCCGTACATGAGATGATTCATGGTTGATTGTTTGCGTCTTTATTATGGATTATTTCAAGGTTCTTGACAATGTTTTTGAGGTCTCTATAGCTCACCTGACTGGTGGTAATTCAGATCCAATTAATATATAATGGGAAAATGTATGGCTGCCTTTGTTACCTGTGCTGTTTGGCTCTATATTGAGCCACTAGTCCATGGTGCATCTCAGGAGCCTGGAACTGTTATACACAAATAAGCATCGCTCGACACCTCCATCCCTTCCCCATGTCTCGGTGATAAATCCAGTTTTGGGACTCCAGCTAAACAATGCAAGTTGAGGAACTGATTTCACATACCACAGCACATGATTAAACTAAGTCTATCAATTTTGAGTTCCAATGGCAAAGATTCGTCATATTAGGCATTAACTTAACCCAGGAACTGAATAGAAAAGACCCAACGCAAGCTCTGATAGGCCTACTCAAACAAAATATATAGTGACTAGAAGGTAAATTGCACATACAGCAATCTATGCATTTAAAACATTGAGGTTTACAATAAACCGTGGGAATTGCCAAGTAGCCAGACAGCCCAGTTGCTCTGATGGTATCGTTCTCTGATTCCAAGGTGATTACAGCTGCCCTGTTTGGTCGAGTCGTGTGCGTGTGCGCTTTCTGTACCGGAGCTTATAATTTATTCTCTACTCTCATATATGTAGGAATCTTCTCCTGTACTCGGATAGATTTAATCACCCCCGGGAGGCCTTTTTCCCACTCTTAGGGCGCTGGAAGGAAAAGACGAGCAGCTTGGAGGTGAAGTAATGTGTAGTCGGAAACCAGTGAGCGTTTGTCAATAACCTTCTCCTGTTATTAATGGTTACAGTCAGGTTTTATAGGCGAGCGAAAGTAAAGTGTATACGTGCAACAGCTTATTCCCTTATTCTATGCTTTTCTCAAGTGAAATGGAAAGTTACAGCTTAGAAACTCATGGTTTGGACAGTCTGGGGCACGGGTACATCATAATTCTTGCTTGAATTGCTGAGACCGACATAAATTTCAGCTATGCCTCCTTGGCTAAAAAATCATGATTTCTCATTCCGGAACTATGTCTGAAATATATAGTTCAGAAGTTCAGCCAACATTAAGTGGGTAAAAGGTTATGTTAAAATCAGACTAACGAAATGGCAGTGTTAGTATAGAATGGTTATAAGCAGACAAATTGGAGTCCCCCTTGATACACACATTATCAGGAGCGGATGCCATCATTGTTGCAGTGACTGGATCCTAATTACTGTGTACTGATACATCAGACCAACTGGGATTGCCAAATAGCAATCTCATCGCGTCGGTATATCCAGTCGGTAAAATCACTTATCTACAAAATACCATTCATGCACTCTTCCCATACCCTAACTAAAAAAAGATTTTGATAATTTTCAAAAACACACCTATTGCTTAATATGGGGGTCAAGAAGCCATGTGGTAACATGGAAAATCCTGATTAGGCCAACTAGCAGAGTAGTCTGGCTATCCGTGATCTACTATTTCATACTATAGGGCAGCTCAGGTGAGTCAATGGTCCTCTGGCATCTTGATAGTGGTACAACATGGAGTAGTGGAGGTGCTTCTCCACAAGTTGGACTCGCTTCTGTGGCTTCCCAGGTACAATGGGCCTTCCATTGTCTTCTCCGCAATCAGATTGTCCAACATTTGCTAAGATCCTCAATGTTACACCCTATTTGGCAATGATCTGTTCCCTCCAGGCATGGACGAGCAGGGTTTTTGCTTGTGAGGGAGAAGGCTGACCAAGTTGGCAGCTTTGCCCAGGGAGGGTGATTCTAGCATTTTGGGAGAAACATGGGGCCTATCTCTTTCGAATACTTTTGTTACCTTCAGCTCATTAATCTCTGCACTACCTACCTCTTTGTGGTTTTCTCCCAGCTCAGGACATAGATGAAAGTGTGCCTATCTCCCAAACAATCGGAGGACTAAAATGTTGGGTTTTTACCAAAATGCTATGCTAACAATTTGGAGGATTAGGACCCATGACACAATCGGAAAAAAAAACGGCATTTTTGATGCTGGGAAGAAATCATGAGAGGCGGCCTTAGAACGTCAATTAGAATGCTCATTCAAATAGAAGGGGTATGAAGAGGCAGAGGGACAAAAATCTGGTACCATCTATAGCTTCACAGGGAAAATATTGTAACGACGGTCAATTTCTCTTGTGCTTTTTTTAGACCTGTCGGCCATGTGTTTTCAGACACCTAGTACCACCACGGTTTATGGACCTGTCCCCTTTAAGTATCTACTTCAGGATTATTCCCCGCCATTAAGGTACGCAATGCGACCCGTAGCAATGTTGTTAAAGGCGAAAATGGTACTTAAAGTGAACACACCTTTTCCCCTTACTGCCTGCATTGTCACTGTATATGCAAATCGTCACACGGGCATAACTGATGTAAATATACGCATGTGTAAACAGGCCTCTATCAGTCTCCCCCGCTTGGCCAGCCAGCTTTCGGTACGTAGGTGAGCCGGTATTGCGGTTCAGGACGTGACTGACAGGTCGCATTCGCGCGTGAGCTGCCGTTTGCCTATGGGTGACATGTACTTACTCGCGATTGTTACTTAAATGAGCTGTCCTTAACCGGGAATGCCTGTATCCTGGAAAAGATCTTCCAGCTTAAATGAGAATAGTTTGGCGGTGCGTGATTTCCTTTTCCTCCTCCATTCCCCCCGACCCACATGGCTAGGTCACTTAATTTAGCATCATCGGAGAGGATCCCAATAAGTTTAACCACTCACACTTGTAAGCTGTCAAACTATGACTAAAAAAAACACAGAAAAAGAAATAGGTGCAAAACGCGTCTAGAATAATAAATATAAATGTCAGGCAGACAGTGCTGAAATGACTGGTAGTACAACCAGTTCAGCGGTGACAAATGAAAAAAAAGAGCGTTGAACACGGACCGCCCAAAAAAAGAGGTAATACCTAGTCCTGTTATGACAGTCCAAAGTATCAGTCCTGGAATGTTAAAGTGATATTCTTCACCTCAGCAATGCATATATAAAAGAGAGAAGAAGAAAGAGAGAGTAATGGTGCGTAAATCAACACGAGGAGGGGAAGGAAGGGTGGGGGAGGGGGAACTCAGAATATTGCAACAAAACACAAACAGAGCATACAACTAAGCACGGCATAAAAATAATTACAAAGCTTATTATTAGCGATTGGACATGTGTAATTAAACCGAGTCCGTAGGGCAAAATTGCAAATCCTCTACTATAGAAAGGCCTGGCAAGGTAATGCGGACTACTTAAGCAGCTGGGTTCATGGGATGGCGACCGGAGCACTTTGCTTGGCGTCTACACGTTGACTGGGAGATCAGGCGTATGTCTCCAGATGCCGAGGCCTCTGGGCGGACGTTGCCGCTTTCTATTCTCCCCCGTTGTGTACTCTCACCGGCTTCACAGGACTCCAGTCCGTCAGTCCTCTCAGTCCTCCTTACGAGCCCAATGGTGCCGTACCTTCTGTTAAACACACTTGGTAGGAGACTGCAGAAATTTCTCTTGAAAACCTGCAAGACTGTACCACAGTAAAAACACTCTAATAACTTGGAACTTCCGACGGCTTGTCTGTTACGCTCATGCCGCGTACTCTTCCTTGAAGAAGTCCGCGCATGCTACGAAACCTGCGCGGGAAAGTTCCAAGTTTTAAGAGTGTTTTCCTGTGTACAGTCTGCAGTTCTAAAGGAGAAAGTTCTTAGCAGTCTCTACAAGTGTTTTAACCGCAGTACGGCGACTATGCGGCTGTTAAGGAGGACTGGAGTCCCTGTGTGTGGAGAGTCACACGTGGGGGTGACGTCACGTCCCCAGAGGCCTCGGCATCGGAGACGCTATCCGCCTGATTCCCCAGTCACGTGTAGACGCCCAGCACAAGTTGCTCCGTGTCGCCATTGCCTGAAAGCCAGCTGTTACAGTAGATCCGCCTGACTTTCCAGGCATTCGTGAAGTGGGTTGCCAATTTGCCCTCCGGATGCGGTTTAAACACGATGTCCACGCTAATAAATAAGCTTTGGTATTATTTTTTAGGCCGTGCTTATGTTTTATGCTCTGTTTGTTGTTGTTTTGCAATATCTGTGTTCCCCCTCCCATCCCCACCCCTTGCCGTTCCCCCCTTGTTGATTTACTGCACCCATTATTCTGCTTTCTTTCTTTCTTCCTCTTTGCATTATTCATTGCTGAGTGAGAATAATCACCATTATCATTCCAAGACTTGTATTTGGACTGTCATAACGGACTGGTGTTTTACCTCTTTTTTTGCGCCTCGGTTCAACCTCTTTTTTCAATTGCAACAATATGCTGTTCTCGGCAAACCGGAGAACCAGCCCGCCTGAGGCTTTTTGTCCGTAAAAACCCAATCTCATACTCGCTTGGATTAGAGAGATTGGTAGGACAGTCTAAGTGATAAGTTTAGGTAATGGACCAATTTGCTAACTGTCTGGTCAATACACAACGCTGATCCTCAAAATATCTACGATAGTCGGCATCCACAGTTGACCCACAACCTCTGGTTCTATACACACTTGTTACATTTTGTTTATGACCACTTGTTTTTGATCGTGATCTACCAAGATTATGCACGTGTTGTACCACTGTATCTGAATTACGCATTGTGTCTCCTACTCCTACCTTGCCTCCCCTTTCTCTTCGGCTACACCCTTTCCTATCATGCTGGTAAAATACAAATAAATAAATGTTATTACAAAAAAGAGAATAAACAATAGTGTATCATATTGTAGATGCATAATAACTTAACGGCGTATTTTTATGACGATACTATTTTTAATTTCTAAACTTAAAGCTGCAGTGGTTCAAGCCTCCCTTTTTTTTTTTAGTGTTTTTGAGGTCCATTTGTGTCAATAGTTTAGTGGGCAATCTTAATTACATAAAGCACTGCATATTCTGCCGGTCAATCATACTCCGTGTTGGACGGCGAAGGTTTGGCGACCATCTTAAATATGGGAATGGATTTCCGTCTGTTTTGTCACTCAGTGAAGCTATGAATATTCATGAGTCACTTCCTAATTGACAGTGCAAGATTTTAAGAGGTGAGGACAGAGGCTCCCAAAGGGGGTTTATTTTGTGATCAGGCATGAAAGGGGCAGTGCCTTGAGCACAATGGTTGTAAAATAGAAGACAAAAAATTGGTGCTTTCAAAGTGATTTTCTTTTTTTTTAACACAAAATGCTTTTAATAAGTATCATTTTTACAGGATGATCTGATTTATTTTACAAATTTAACACTTGTTCAGTGATATGCTTGAACGGAAGCTTTAATGTCACAGTATGCTCTGCTTGAATTGTTAACAGAAAAGGAGCCTTTCTGAACACGGTACTGCTGTGTTCTTGCACTCTACTTCATGTAGCAACCTGGGTATCTAATCTATATCAGCAAATCGCCATGTTTTCACTTCCTCTAACAGGGATGACCAATCCTAGGTTCCGTGCTTATAATTTACAAAAGGGATTACGTTTGTCGAAGTTAAAATGGCTAAACCTTTATATATTATGTAAGGTGTCTTTCATCCAATCATGTAATATCTACTTTTGTGTAATAAACCAACGTGCCCCGCACAGCACAACGCAGTCCCCCACTGATTACATGACATCTAAGAAAACCATTTCTGCTTTGAGAATGTGGAAAAAAACCAATGGTCCCCACTGTCCTCCAGCAAAAGGCATCCTCCCTCATATACTGTAGCCAGAACCGAAATTAATTGTGCGCGTAACCTCTATCTATACTGTACTATACTAGTGACTTGTGCCGGGATGATTACGCGTTACATTGGCGTGTCTATAATTAGTCACTTTTTAATTATTGCAGACTCATATTTTGTGTGCGGGACCCATAACCTTTCTCGCTGTAAATCCCAGCGGACACAAGCCCTATATGATTAAGGAAATGTCATGGTGCGAGATTTGGGAACATTTGTTCCTTCCAGGTAGGAGCTCCTAGAAGTTTTAGTTCATGATGGGGCTACTTGTTGTTATCACTTTATCAGGGCAATTTGCCATGTCCGAAGTGTTTCCAATTTGGAGCCTTCACTTGCCACAATGATTGGTTATCAGGCCAACCGGGGCATAAAGCACTGTCTGTCTACACGCAAAAGTACCATCGTTTTTATTAATACGTTTGATAGGTCCTCAAGTGTGGGGACACAACTGTGCTGTGCAGTTAGTTAGTAATATCATTTGTCATTTTACAGCAATGCCCCTCCTTCCTTGGTGCTATTGTTACTTAAAAGGTATTGCCATTGTGGGGTGGTTCTCCGTTTGTGTGGCAACCTTTCCGCCAATTTTTATCGCGTGAAGCCCTCTACATTCTCGTTCCACCAATCTGAGGGAACACGGGGAGAGGTGTAAACATAGGCTGCTTTCTGAACATTTCCAGCACTAAAATTATCCAGTAATTTTCTTATTGCTATTGTAAAGAAGGTGGTCATGTCCCATGTTATAAAACACAAGATTTTTCATTGCTCTATGAATGCTCTCAAGATTGGGAATTGCAGCGGAGTTTCCCCTTAAACATCCGCCATTACACATAGAAACGGCTATATTATATATAATTTTAATGGTTCCTGTAGATGGGACCTGATATAATCTCGACATACATAGAGTACCCGAAAATCCTGTGTGAAAATGGGCCTCTACACCTCTTGGCGCATTTTACTTTGTTTCAATGAAGGTATCAATTTCCAGGCAACTATGTTTTAGTAATTCGTTTTGGTGTGAAAAGCAAAAAGGCGAACGTGGCAGAATTTTCACGTGGATTTTGATAGTTACCACACAGTAGAACATGAATTTTCATTTAAAGGGGTTTTAGTTGTACCACCTAACTAGCAAAAAAGTCGTAGCATGTGAATAAATTCCTCCCTCTCAGTAAAAGGGTTCATTCTTCGTGTCCGTGTTGAATAGGTTGGTTTCTATTTTCTATTTTTCCTTTGGGGTCCAAGTTAATATAAATACAGGGAGTGGGTAAAGACAATAAAAATATAGCAAAGCATTTTGGGTTCTAAGGATAATCATTCACTGTGCCCTCGACAGGCCTTGTTTGTAATGGTACCCGTTGCTCAGTAGTTCACTTAGTTCTAGAGTAACTCGCCTGCTTTAACATAATTTTTCTTATGACATTATAAAGTTAAAATTAGATTAATGACCAGGTAAAATGGAACCGGATAGATTTTTTTTTTACTATGGCCTATATTCGGGTGGGCAACTTGCAGGTCATCAAGGGACACCAACAGGTTGGGTTTTCAGGATATCCCGGCTTCAACAGTCATAATGACAGCCACTGTTTGAGCAACCTGTGCTAAAGAAAGAATATCCCGAAAACCTGACCTGTTGGTGTCACTTGAGGACCAGAGTTGCCCACGCCTGGCCTACATGCTGTACTTTACCAGGCACACAGTCGGGAAGTGTTTTGTTCCAAGTGTTAAGATCTTCCCAAAATCCATCGACTCCACACCGGTATTGCCCTAAAACAAAAGTTAAAAACAAACCTTCCAATTAAACGTTTTACACTCTGCTGCAATTTTGCTTTGGTTTCTCGCAGTCGTATATACCGAGCTGTATATAGTGCATAGATGTGCAGTTGAGCTTTTATTTATGTTTGCCAAGCTAAGAACAGAACAAGGTCGTCTACCTCATAAAATAATTCTTAGTGGGGTCTATATTTGCCTTGCATGTACATCTGATGCAGGTACGTGTTGCTACCTGTGCCCTAGAGGAAATGCCTATGATGGTCAGTGGCATAGGTTAGGTTGTTATTGTGTGCTTGATGTCAATTTTTAACATTTGCGAGTCTTTACCTTCAAAGCTAGACTAGAACGGTGGTTGTATTAGATGAAGGGCGAGAACATAAAACCTTCATTCAGGCCTTTAGATGACAGCGTTTCCAAATTATAGATCCACCTCGCCTCTTTTTTGAGGAGGACCTGGTCCCAATCGCCACCTCTAATCCCTGGTTTGATATGGTCTATGCCCATGAACTTTAGGACCTTTACCTTTCCTTCATGCGCATTAAGTACGTGTCTTGATACTGGTGTATCCTTGTTGTTTCTTATGGTTCCTAAATGTTCTAGGACCCATCTGAGTAGTTTTCTTTTTGTTTTTCCGATATATTTCTTATGACAGATGCACTCAATTTGGTATATGGCGCCTGTTGTTTGGCAATTGATAAAATTGCGCATTCTGAAGGTCTTTGAATCGTCCCAGTTGTTAAAGGATTGACTTACTTTGATAAATTCACATGCTTTACATTGAGAGCATCTGTAGGAGCCTAGTGACTTTTGTGGGAGCCAAATTGGCCTGACTTCTTGCTCATAGTGACTATATATCAAAAGGTTTCTACTTGTGATGGAAGGATAGGGCGTCAGGTCCTCTTTCAGGTCACAGTCGGACAATAACACGTGCCAGTGTATCTTAAAAATGGTTTGTATTGTTGGTTATAAGTTCTGATACATCAGATGACCTTTTTGGTCTGCATTTGGGCCCTTGTCCTGTAATAGGGTATCTCTGGAGGTATGTCTTATTGCTATATCCCCTCTGTAAAAATCTTTGCTTCATGAGTACTGCCTGGGTCGCGAAAGATTCTTCAGTGGAGCAGTTTCTGCATATTCGCAGAAACTATCCCACCGGTATCCTTCTAATCAAATTATGTCGGTGATGACTAGAGGAAAGCAGGGGTTAAAAATCCCCTTCCCCATTCCCCACGGGTCTAGTTCGCTGTCACAATAAATGAATTTGAATTTGTTGAATTTGAATTTGCCGCTTGCTTGCGCTGCCACGCATTAGCGCCTGCACTCTTAGCGCCACCCTGGCCGCAGCCTTACTCGACTATTTTGTTTTTGCTACCTTATACTTCTAGATTGCTCTCAGCACACACTTAAAAACGAGAGGGAGCTCTACAATTTATTTTTTTCCTGGTAAAATACTGTATGAATGAAATAAATCTGCGCTCCTCCCATGCTGCAGACGAAATCTATTGACATTAAATGCATTTAACATATATGAAATATTACAATGTGGTAAAATAAACGCAATCAGTCCTATTGTTTTGATGGAAAGTATATACTTTAATACTGCGCTTTAATACTGCAGGTCTATTTCCCGTATAAATGGCGGATACATCAATATAAACATGCTGCGGCCTACACTGCCTTTGTGGGAGGCTGAGGCCTAAACACGAGCTCTCTGCGCCTGCGCACAACACACCGCAGATCTGGACGCTACCATCTTATTCCTGAAAGGGGGGGGGGGCAAAGTAATATAACGGTCGCTCACGGAAAGTAGAAAATGTACAAGTATATGTTTTAATTAATTCAACAGTACATGTGATAAATATGCTATTTTCGCAGAACGGCTATTAGCTTGGGGAAACGGAATAAAAAAAGACTTACACCTCCGTCTGCCTCTCTCACCCCCCCCCCCCCTCGACGGGAAGTGGGAGGGGACCCAGCCTTGATTAGCCGTTGGTGAGAGCGCCAGACCGCCATTTTGTGACGGAGCAGAGAAAGGAAAGGAGCACTAAAGCAGCGAGCTTGTGGCGTCGAGGGTCGGAGATCGTGTTTAAGCTTTTCGGGAATCGCTCAGCTCTGCTTGGAAAGTTCTACATCGGTCGGCCTCTTCAATCAGGTGCATGTTGGTGTATTTGTGTATATATTTTTTTTTTAAAAAGGCGCTATTTTGTAGACCGCGTGGTTGCGGCCTGCACGCAGGCGTTGTATGCCGCCCCCCCTGGTAGTTACAATAGTAATTATCTGTATCTGGGAGCAGATGTATGATATTTCGTTACAATAATGCACATCGCGGCCTCATTAACATCGTGTTGGGCCTTCATCAGCGAAGCGTTTGCCGCCGCCTCCCCTTTATTGACCCCTCCCTCATATTACCCCAGTGGGGGTGATGGGGTTGGCCTGCTGAGTTGAGCATTAGGCGCAGTCCCAGTTACCTGATGTTTGGAGGGAGCCGGGGTAACGTTGCAGCTGAATCTTGCGCCCCAGGTTCAGTCCTTCACACCGGCCAGCAAGCCAGGTCCTACCGGCAATTTCAGTTGTAAGTAAGATGCCTTGGTGATATTTGCACCGTCAGTGGCCACGTGTTAACCGGCGGCCTGGGCTGTTGACGGCTCCTGCGGCTTGAACACGGAGGGCCCTGTTTTGAGGGAAGGTCTATTGATGTACGTGCAATAATCACCCAATTACTATATAAAATTTATTTTAATAATACACTATGAGTTTTTTTTGCGCTGTTTTCTTTTTTCTGTAATAGCTGCTTTAGCTGACAGAAATATTCGGTGATCCACTGCTCCCGCTCTGTCTCCTGCTGATCATATTCGTCATCAAAGGGAGCGGTCTTTTCTGTTCGTGCCGAGTTCAGGCACCCCCACCATTCTTGGGGTGTTTTGTGGGTGTGACTCGGTTCGGGTTCCCCGTAAGAGAAGTCTTCCTCTTTATTGGACTGGAAGGGCCACTCTTCCGTGGGGTAGGGTTCATTACAGGAACGCTGCATCTTGTCCTTCGTTTTTAGGCTATCAGGTGTAATTTTCTTCCTGACCTCAGGAGGCCCTATTGCAGCTGTTGCCACTGTATTTGCTAGAACCCCCAATTGTGGTAGTCCCCACCATTCTTGGGTAATTTTTTTTTTTTCAATATCAGCAGTACTGTGAATGCATTTTCTTTTATCAGGTATACAAGATGTGCAGTTGCTAGGTAAAAAAAAAGTCTATTTGCTATACACCATTTACTTGCTGGGTGCAATCCTTCCGCTTCAGCAACAGAATTTGGTTTTCTGCCTGAGTTCAGTAATTTTCAGTCTCATCTTTGGGTATTATGGCATTCACACTTCACTCTTTGGGTGTCTGTTTTGCTCCCAAGATAATAGGCAGACTTTTTTACTTGCAGAAAAAAAACCATTCTTTGCAGTGGACTATTTCTTTCATTCCCGGCAGGGTGACTCAACACTCAGCAATTGGCTTTGAAAAACCTTTTTCCTTTATAGGGCAATTTTACACTCGGCATTTGTTTGCTAAAAATTCCCCTGCTTCAGCACAGTCTTTGTATCAATTTTCACACTTTTCTGCATATACTCCATTCACAGCTGGTAACCCTCTTCGGTGTGGCAACCTTTATTTGCAAAATCAGTACCCCTCATGGGTCACCATCTGTATTCACTGCTTCCGCGAAACTTTTGAAAACAACAAACACCTATCCCTTTTCAAGGGCTGACTCACTTCTTGAACCCTGACTATGGCTGGAAGGCAAAACCTCTATTTCAATGACCGTATTACACTTTGTGATAGGCAATTAAAGGTTTACCTGTTCAGCATTCTCTTGAGATTGGGGAAAAGAGTCCATCCGTGGTTTTTGTAAGTCTCAGTGCAGTGTAAGTTTCAGTGGTGTGTACCCCTTTAACTCTGCCTCTGCTGCATGAGAGGTTTTTTTTTTTTTTCAAGTTGTTTAGACTGTTTGTAGGCAAAAAGCATAACAAAAAATTTCACATAAAAACTCCGGTCCTTTTTAACTACAAAGACACCTCTTGTCCCACCTCGGACACCAAATGTAGACGGACGTTCACAGAGGTACACAATTGGAGTCGTTCTAATGTGAAATTATAATAGGCTTTATTGTGCCTTTTCCTTTTCATCAGGAAATTATTCAAACACAGGGGGGAACAAAGCTTCCATTCACTTGGGAGTATTTCTAGTGAAATCCTTGCAATTAGTTCACATCTCCATTAGTTAAGCATTTCTCCCCTCCCAAACACATAGCATTAAAATAAGCAGATATAAGCAGTCTCTTAATAATGAAAGTCTTATCTGAAGGGTGACTCAATGTGATTGGGCTTGTGTGCAGTTTGTTTTTTTAAATTCTTGCATGTTTGTACAGGTGGGTTCTGTTCTAAGGGCCGTCGCAAAGCGAAAATCGCCGGAACGGGGAACAGGCGATTTTCAGCGCATGCGCAGACCTGCCATCCCCTCCCTTCTGCGCATGCATGATCTTCCTTCTGCGCATGCGTGACCTACTAACCCCCTGTGAAGCAGAGCCCTACTGTATATCTATTTCTAGCAAAGCTATGGGGGGTTTTTTTTTTTCCCCTTCCCTTACATTAAGCACATTACCTTCATGTCCCTGAATAAAAGGGTTAAGCTTTTCCACTACGCTTATACTCTGAGCCAATAAGTGCTTGGGAGGGCTTTGTTTTAACTTGTGTTAAAGTTTGGATTATGATAAAAGTAGATAACCAAGATTTGACAGTGTGGTGTCATTAGTAAATTTATTCTTTGTAGATTTAAACAGGAAGGACTTCCTTTTGCTTTAAATTGCACGTTTACTTGACATGGCCACTACAATTTTACTTGGTAAAGTGAAGGTGGCAATCTTACCTAGTCTGCCCCTCCAAGGGAACCACAATACGTGTTCAGATCTCGTGTGTGCCAATAGCGGTGCCTATTGGGTAGTCATAAGTGCTATGGGGGAACACCCTGATACCATCCTGTGGTAAAACAATAAGGGGGGTGAACTTGGTCATGGTTACTGCTGCTTGGACAGTGTCTATTAACATGGCAGCTGGCTCTAACATCTCTCTTTTAGCCAACAGGGATTTCTTCCTTCAGGGACCTAGCGGAGTTCTGAGATTAATTCTTCAGCCTGCCAGCTTTCCTGTTTGTGCTAGTGCCCCTCTGGCTGCTGACCTCCCTACTATAGCTGCCAATTCCCTCCCTTCAGTTCCTACACCAGTCCTGTTAAATAAGGCGTGTTGGGTAAATGGCCTCAACCATTTAAATTACCTAGCTTTACTCAAGTTAAATCAATACTAGGGATTTAATTTGGATGCTGCCATTCATGCATTAAGTAAATGGGGCTGATATGCTAATACCTAGTTAAAATATGATGTGAAAACATGGCAATAACAAAGCTTTAGCGAAAAGATCTTAATATTGTAACAGAATGTTACCACTTATTTCATTTTCTATTGAGTTGCAACTTTTTTTAGTTGGTTGGTGCTCAGCAATGGTGCTAAATGTTGGTGCCAGTTTGTGGCTTCAGAGCTTGCACTATGCAGTTCATTGACTCACTGACTTTTTAAATGGTTATGCTAAAGTAAACCAGGATTTTCCATTTGTTATAAGTTTATTCAATTGAATCTGCTATGCATGACTACAGTGCTACATTATATACATCAGTGATGCAAGACGTGACCGTGCCCTCCACTCTTGCAACACAGGTTAACTTAATACACAATGTGTGTGTGGTGTGGGTTTTTTTTTTGTGAATGGCTTAACTAATTTTCTCTCTTCTTTCCTTGTAGGTTGCTCAGTCTCTTTGTGGCGAGGATTTGATAATTAAAGGAGTCAGCGTACATGTATCCACTGCAGAGCCCAAACACAATAACAATAGACAATTAGAAAGAGGTGGACGATTTGGTAGCCCAGGGTTTGGGAATCAGGGCTATCCCAATAGCAGGGGTAGTGGTGGTGGCCTTGGTAATAGCCAGAGTCCCAACATGGGCGGAGGTGGTGCTGGAGGAGGTGCTGGGATGAATTTTGGGGCATTTGGCATGAACCCTGCAATGATGGCAGCATTACAAAGCAGCTGGGGAATGATGGGTATGTTGGCTAGTCAACAGAACCAATCTGGCCCTCAGGGGAGCACTCCAAGCCAAGGGTCTCAACCAAGGGATCCGGCACAACAACAAGGGTTTAGTTCAGCTAATAACTCGTATGGCTCAAATGCAGGTGCAATAGGCTGGGGGTCTCCGAATGCTGCGTCTGGCACTGGGGGAGGAGGGTTCAATGGGGGTTTTAGTTCAAGCATGGAATCAAAATCCTCTGGTTGGGGCATGTAGACCTTAAATGAATCTATTGGGTGAATGATGGGTAAATAAACGTTTTTCTAATTTTATGGTAAGTATATTGTAAAATGCATTATACAGAACTTTCCCAATGGTTTTCTCAGTGTGCAGTATGTTCAGCTGTATTTTCTTTGTAAAAGAAATGACAATGGGGGCTTTTATCAATTTTTGAAAGTTAACTGTTTGCAATGCAGGTTGAGGCAGTTGGGTATTACTTCTGTAATGTTCAGTACTTTTTTCCCATTCACTGAATCCTGCATGTAAGAGAACCATTGGTTATCAACTAGCATTGCCATTTGTTTTTCTTAAGCCCTCAAACCATGTTTTTTTTTTCTTTTGCCTCAATCTCTTTTGATGTAAATGGCACCACAGGTTTTGTTTTAAGAAGTCTTCCTTCCCTCATTAAGTGTTCACTGCTTCAACTGATCTCTGCTGCTCACCGTGCCTTTCTGGAACCTGCACTTGTATGCAGTGCTGTAAATGTCCTGCCCTGGATCACTCTTGCCTACATGCTTTTCCCATCAAGAAGTCTTCATGCTGCACACGATGAGTCTTAAGACGGTGGGTGATCCATTTTTATCCACTACTCTTTATTTCATGGAAGTCGTACCAGCGCTTTGAACGCACGGCTGTGAGGTGGAACCAGAAGGCTGTTTGAACTGTGGGATTGGTGGTACCAAGGAATGAGAGGCTTGGGTATGAGCGAGAACAAGAGAGCGTGCAGAGACCTGGTGGTGCATTATGGAATCTTAAAGTTGGCGAGATGTGTCTCTCAATCCAGTGGCATTGGTGAGAGTGTGCAGAGAGCAGTGGCAGCAAGTAACGTACGAATGTTTCTTGCATTCAAAGGACTTCAGTTCATTTGCAAGACTTTGAGGCTTTTCCTCTAGCAATTATATTGTTTGAAACCAGTTTGCTTTTTTTTTGTTCTCCCTCCTTTGAAATGTCTACTGCTGTGAATGCTGTATGATGTGTGCATTTTTTTTAATGAAACGTGTGTCAATGTGAACTGCATATGATGCTGATGGGGGTGGGTGGTGAGAACGCTCTGGAGTGGTTTGAAACTCTCCTTGGTGCTTCCCAGGAGTGATGGGGATGTTTTGGGTCTGTAAGTAACAAGAATGCTGTTTGCTTCAGTCATGTGTTCTGTGTTTGGATGCTTTTTACAAGACTTATCAATGTAGGATATTCTTAAATAAAACCATTAAAAAAGACTCTGGGTAATGGTTCCTGGCTAAGTTTGTTTCTAACTGCACTGTTTTTTTAAACTTGTTAATTAGCATCTCAGACTGTAATGTCAAAATATAAGCCATTTTCTAATATTTTGAAATACAAATATCCGTGTCTGAGATCAGGCTACAGCACTACAATACACTTGGGCAGTGGTTCTCATCTCTCCCCTGAACCACATTTTGGGAATTCTCACAGGTGCATGCACCTTAATTGCATAATGGTTGCCTCAGAAACCTGGTCTGTCTAAGGCTTTGTCCATAAACACTGCAGCTGTGCGGAGGCTAAGGGAAAGCGGGTGCTTTCCCTGGCCTTAGTATGCGTGGCATGTCTATGGGCAGGCCAGTGACATCACAGAGCTGGTTTACCCTCATTGGGCAAACGGCTCATGTGACTGCCCTAACACACAATCCGTTTTGACCGACTTCTCGTGCGCCCGCACGCCATATAGACACGATTACTGCCTTTAGACCGTGCGGACGCTGAGCGATCACTGCCTATCTGGACGCAGCCCAAGTCTCCTTTTCTCGGCGGCAGAGGAGCAAGCTGTACCACAATTAGCTGCAGGTTTTCTTTACATCCAATGCCAACAGAAATATGAAAGTAAACTGCAAAGCTGCTGTATCGTTATCTAACTTAATATATCTGCTACTGGACTATACAAAATGTACCGGGGGGAGAAATATCTGCTTGGGTTGTGAAGCCACCTTAGATGAGCTGAAGGATGTTCATTCTTCAGACCTACCCCATAAAAGCCAGTTAGCTTTTTATTTTTTTTGGCACATTATTTAAAAGCCAAGGATTTTTTTTGTGGCACTGTATGTACTGTATTAAGTAACAGTAGTGGTTAATATTGTACTACTTGCCTACTGCATTTAATATAGTCTTATCACTATAAAAGAGTAACTATATTTCACTACACCTCTACTGGTCTAACCACGTGACACACCTGATCCTTTTTTTTTTTTTTGTTTTTGTTTTTTTTTTTTATACCATTCAACATTTAATGCTTAATGTTCTGTTTTTCTCCAATTGGCATGTACAAATTAAACGTCAGTAACTTAACATAATAGTGACATACAGCTGCTAAGTGCTGAACAGGATACAGCTACAATATATATTTAAAAAAAAAAAATGCTTTGGAAAGTATTTCTGTGGCGATTATTTTCTTAGGTTTGGGGCAGTTACGTCTTTACAGACCATGACCAGTCATTCCCATTATTCCTTGCCAGAGTACCAATACTTTGCATCTGCTGGAAAGAATGCTTTCATCTACATTTCAAAGTGGGGGAGGAGGGAAGAGGAAGTTAATGCCTGATGAGACTTAGCAGACCCATTCTGCCAACTTCTATTACTAATTGGAAATTGGTCTCAAGTGCTGCAATTGTAATATACACATGCCACGGCCCCTGTCTGAATGGATATAATTTTTATATTAGAAAAGTTATTTCCCTGGTCTGTTTAAAATATTTTTTTTTTTTATAAATTGATGTACACAACTACTACTGAAGGACAACGTCTCACAGGCTCACATCATGCTTATGTCAAAAGGAGGCAAAGACCTTACACGTAGCTCAAACTAGACTGATATATCAAATGTGAATGTTAACATAATGCTCCAGGGTTTGAGCCAGCAGATTAAATATCGCCCCAGTCTTGTCCATCTAGACCAGGTGGGCTTTATTCCTCATGGCAGGACTTGAACAGCTGATGTATACTACATTTAATACACAAGGCAAACGTCACAAAACACTGCTGGCCCTTACATGAGATGCATTCAATGGTTGATTTGTTGCGTCTTTATTATGGATTATTTCATAGGTTCTTGACAATGTTTTGAGGTCTCTATAGCTCCCTGACTGGTGGTTAATTTCAGATCCAATTAATATATAATGGGAAAATGTATGGCTGCCTTCTGTTACCTGTGCTGTTGGCTCTAATATTGAGCCACTAGTCACTGGTGCATCTCAGGAGCCTGGAACTGTTATACACAAAATAAGCATGCTTTGACACTCCCATCCCTTCCCCATGTCTCTGGGATAATATCCAGTTTTGGGACTCCAGCTAAACAATAGCAAGTTGGAGGAACTGATTTCACATACCACAGCACATGATTAAACTAATGTCTATCAATTTTGAGTTCCAATGGCAAAAAGATCGTCATATTAGGCATTAACTTAACCCAGGAACTGAATAGAAAAAGACCCAACGCAAGCTCTGATAGTGCCTTACCAAACTAAATATATAGTGACTAGAAGGTAATATGCACATACAGCAAATCTATGCATTTAAAACATTGAGGTATAATAGACCGTCGGGAATTGCCAAAGTAGCCAGACAGCCCAGTTGCTCTGATGGTATCGTTCTCTGATCCAAGGTGATTACAGCTTGCCCTGTTTGGTCGAGTCGTGTGCGTGTGCGCTTTCTGTACCGGAGCTGTAAATTTATTCTCTACTCCATATATGTAGGAATCTTCTCCTGTACTCGGATAGATTTAATCACCCCCCGGGAGACCTTTTCCCACTCTTAGGGCGCTGGACAGGAAAAGACGAGCAGCTCGGAGAAGTAATGTGAGTCGGAAACCAGTGAGCGTTGTCAATAACCTCTCCTGTTTATTAATGGTTACAGTCAGGTTTTATAGGCGAGCGAAAGTGTATACGTGCAAAGCTTACTTCCCTTATTCTATGCTTATCTTCAAGTGACAGATGGAAAGTTACAGTTTAGAAACTCATGGTTTGGCCAGTCTGGGGCACGGGTACATCATAATTCTTGCTTGAATTGCTGAGACCGTACATAAATTTCAGCTATGCCTCCTTGGCTAAAAAATCATATTTCTTCATTCCGGAACTATGTCTGAACATATATAGTTCAGAAGTTCAGCCAACATTAAGTGGGTAAAAGGTTAGTTAACATCAGACTAAACGAAATGGCAGTGTTAGTATAGAATGGTTATAGCAGACAAATTGGAGTCCCCCCTTGATACACACATTATCAGGAGCGGATGCCATCATTGTTGCAGTGACTGATCCTAATTACTTGTACTGATACCATCAGACCAACTGGGATTGCCAAATATGCAATCTCATCGATCGGGTAATTCCAGGCGGTCAAAATACACTTACAAAACATACCATTTCTGCACTCTTCCCATACCAATCTAAAAAAAGATTTTGATAATTTTCAAAAACACACCTATTGCTTTAATATGGGGGTCAAGAAGCCATGGGTAACATGGAAAATCCTGATTAGGCCAACTAGCATGAGTAGTCTGGCTATCCTGTGATTCTACTATTCATACTATAGGGCAGCTCAGGTGAGTCAATTGGTCCTCTGGCATCTTGATAGTGGTTCAACATGGAGTGGAGGTGCTTCTCCACAAGTTGGACTCGCTTCTGTGGCTTCCCAGGTACAATGGGCCTTCCATTGTCTTCCTGAATCAGATTGTCCAACATTTGCTAAAGATCCTCAATGTTACCCCTATTTGGCAATGATCTGTTCCCTCCAGGCATGGACGAGCAGGGTTTTTGCTTGTGGAGAGAAGGCTGACCAGAGTTTGCAGCTTTGCCCAGGGGAGGGGGATTCTAGCATTTGGGGAGAAACATGGGGCCTCATCTTTCGAATACTTTTGTTACCTTCAGCTCAATCTCTTTGCACTACCTACCCTCTTGGGTTTTCTCCCAGTCAGGGACATAGTATGAAAGTGTGCCTATCCTCCCAAACAATCGGAGGACTAAAATTTGGGTTTTTACCAAAATGCTATTGCTAACAATTTGGAGGATTATGACACATGACACAATGGGAAAAAGACATCGGCATTTTTGATGGCTGGGAAGAAGTCCGAGAGGCGGCCTTATGAACGTCAATTAACATGCTCATCAAATAGAAGGGGTATAAGAGCAGATGGTACCTTTTTGTCGATCTAAGCTTCACAGAATGTACAGGTCCATTTCCTTGTGCTTTATAGCCTGTGGCCATGTGTGCACGCACCATGTACCACACGTGATGGACCTGCCCCCTCGTAGTCACTACCTGGAAACAGATCTTCCAGCTAAATGGAGAGATAGTGGCGGTGGTGATTTCCTTTCCCTCCCCATTCCCCCGACCCATGGCTAGCCTCACTTAATAGATCATCGGAGAGGATCCCATAAGCTTACCACTCACATTGTAACTGCAAACATATGCTGTATCTTGGCAACCTGGAGACAGCCCCGCCTGAGCTTTGTCCCAAATAACCCAATCTCATACTCCGGTGGATAGATAGGTAGGACAGTCTTAAGTGAAAGTGTTAGGTAGATGGACTAATTGGCTAAATATCTGGTCAATACACAACGCTGATCCCTCAAAATACACGATATGTCGGCATCCACCGTTGGACCCACAACCCTCTTGTTTCTATACACCTTGTTACATTTTGTTGTAGACCACTGTGTTGATCGCTGATATACCAAGATTATGCACTGTGTTGTACACTGATATGCTGAGATTACGCATTGTGTCCACTCCTACCTTGCCTCCCCCTTTCTCTTTCTGCACCCCTTTCCTATCATGCTGTAAAATACCAAACTAAATAAAATGTTTAAAAAAAGAGATAACAAATAGTGTATCAATGTAGATGCATAGAATACTTAACGGTATTTTTTAATGAAGATACCTTTTTAATTTCTAAACCTTAAAGCTGCAGTTCAAGCTCCCTTTTTTTTAGTTTTTTTATTTATTTTTTCAATAGTTTCATGTGGGCAATCTCTAATTACCTAAAGAACTGCATATCTGCCGGTCAATTCATTCTCCGTGTATTGATCGGCGAAGTTTGGCGACATCTTTAAATATGGGGAATGGATTTCCTCTGTTTTTGTCACTCAGTGGAAGCTCATGAATATTCATGAGCACTCCTACACTGACACGTGCAAGAGGGAGGGCAGGGCTCACAAAGGGGTGTGACAGGACATGAAGGGGCAGTGCCTTAGCAAATGGTTGTTAAAATAGAATACAAGAAAATTGGTCTTTCAAAGTTGTATTTTTTTTTTTTTTTTTAAACAAAATGCTAAAAGTATTTTTTTTTACAGAACTGATTTATTTAAAAAACACATGCAGGATATTGCTTGAACTGAAGCTTTAATGTCAAAGTATGCTCTGCTTTGATTGTTAACAGAAAAGGAGCTCTAACAGTTACTGCTTTTGTTCTTGCACTCTTTACTTCACTTAGCCACCCCTTGTATCTAATCTAAAAAGCAAAGGCCATGTTTTCACTTTCATTCTAACAGGATGACAAAACATGTCCGTGCTTTATAATTACAAAAGGGATTACGTCGAATTAAACTTGCTAAACACTTTAATATTTCTGAATGGTGTTTTCTATCCAATCAAGGTAATTATCTACTTTTGTGTAAACACCATATTGCCCCGCAACAGCACAATCCAGTCCCCATGATACAATGCCTCCAAGAAACCATTTCTTGCTTTGAGCATTGAAAAAAACCAATGGTCCTCCACTGTCCCCAGAACAGGCATCCCTCCCTCCACCTTCATAGCCAGCACAAATCATGTTCTCGGTCACTCTATACTGTACATTACTAGTTGACTTTGCGGCATATTTAGCTTTACATTGGCTGTGGTCTATAATATTCACTTCCACAGACCTCAGTGTGCGGGACCCAAACCCTTTCTCTGTAACTCCCCAGCCGGACACAAGCCCTATATGATTAGAATGTTCATGGTGCGAGATTTGGAACATTTCTTCCTTCCCAGGTAGGCAGATTCCTAGAACGTTTTCACTGATGGGGACTTTGTTTCTCAGCTTTATCAGGGCAATGCCATTGTCGAAGTTGTTTCCATATTTGTAGCCTTCATGCACAATGATGGTTTCAGGCCAACCCTGGATAAAAGCACTGTCTTTTACACGCAAAAGACCCATTTTTATAATTACGTTTGATAGGTCCTCAAAGTTGTGGACAACATGTGCTGCAGTAATAATCCAGTTGTCATACAGCAATGCCCCTCCTCCTTGGTGCTCATTGTACTTTAACAGGACTTGCCATGGGTGTTCTCCAGTGGTGGCAACCTTTCCGCCAATTATGCGTTGAAGCCCTCCTACAATTCTCGTTCCACAATCTAGGAACACGGGGAGAGGTGTTAAATCTAGGCTGCTCTGAACATCTTCACTAAAATATCCAGTAATCCATTGCTATGTAATGGAAGGTGGCTCATGTCCCACTGTTATAAACTACAAGATTTACATTTGCTCAAATGTAATGCTTCAAGATTTGGAATTGCAGCTGGAGTTTTCTTAACATGCCATACACATAGAAAGAGCTATATATATATATTTTTTTTAATGGTTCCTGTAGATGGGACCTGATATAATCTCGACATACATCAGAGTAAAATCCTGAAATGTGCCTCACACCTCTTGGCGCTTTACTTTGTTTCAATGAAGAATCAATCCAGGCAACTATGTTTTCAGAAGTGGTGTGAAAAGCACAAAGGCGAGATGGCAGATTTTATCACGTGGAGATAGTACCACACAGTAGGAACATGAATTTTAATTTAAAGGGGTAGTACCACCTAACAGCAAAAAAAGTGTTTAGCCTGTGAATAATTCCTCCCCTCCTCAAGAAAAGGGTTCACTTCGCTTGTCGTGCTGCAATAGGTTGGTTTCTATTGCCTTTTGGGCCAGTTTAATATAAAAAGGGATTGGGTAACAATAATAAATCATAGGCAAAGCATTTTGGTTTCTAAGGACACATTCAACTTTCCTCTACATGCCTTTGTTTAGTAATGGTACCCGTGCCATTAGTTCACTTAGTTTCTAGGAGTAACTGCCTCTTTAAAATAATTCTTATGCAATAAGTACATTAGATAATGAACATGTAAAATGGAGACCTGATTTTTTTTAAGGCCTATATCGGGTGGGCAACTGCAGTCCTCAAGGGACACCAACAGGTTGGGTTTTCAGGATATCCCGGCTTCAACAGTCATAATGACAGCCACTGATTGAGCAACCTGTGCTAAAGAAAGAATATCCCGAAAACCCGACCTGTTGGTGTCCCTTGAGGACCAGAGTTGCCCACGCCTGGCCTACATGCTGTACTTTACCAGGCACACAGTCGGGAAGTGTTTTGTTCCAAGTGTTAAGATCTTCCCAAAATCCATCGACTCCACACCGGTATTGCCCTAAAACAAAAGTTAAAAACAAACCTTCCAATTAAACGTTTTACACTCTGCTGCAATTTTGCTTTGGTTTCTCGCAGTCGTATATACCGAGCTGTTACCATGCAACCCTCTCTGTTTTCATACAGAAGAGATTTCCAGTGCAAGTTGGGGAAAAGTAAATTCCACATGCTCCGAAGAGGCCGTTTTAAGAGCATATGCCAATTGACTTCAATGGGGCTGCTTCAGAGAATATAGAATTTTCTTAGTGCAGGCTCATCAAACTCGGAATAGCAGGGGGGCCGATTCTTAAGTCCGACTGCAAGACTTGGGGTGCACCAGGAATGTTTTTTAATAAACTGTCACTATAAAATGAGAACACTTTCTCCCCCATCTCTCTTCTCCCTATCCCCTCTATCCCCCATCCTCTCGCTCCCCCACATAGCCCTTGCAGTTGCTGGAGCCTCCGGACCTTCTTCAGGTGTCCAACAGCAGGGGGAGGAGGCACTAACCAGTCCACCTTCCCTACAATAGACCCACACCAGCCCCCCTCCCCCTAAAATAGCTGCATAGCCCTTGCAGTTGCTGTAGTCTCCGGGCCTTCTTCAGATGTCCATCAACGGGGAGGCATGGACCAGTCCCCCTACACTACAATAGACCCACACCAGCCCCCCTCCCCCACAATAAACCCCTTTCCCCCAAAATAGCTGTATAGCCCTTGCAGTTGCAGGAGCCATTGGGCCTTCTTCAGATGTCCAACACCAGGGGGAGGCACGAACCAGGAGGGGGAGGAGGCACGGACCAGTTCCAGTACCAGCCAGCCGGGCCCCCTCAGTCGCAACGCTCCGCACTGAGCCCCTGCATCCTCAATGAGGATGTCTTTAGAGGGCTCACGCGAGCGTCCACAGGCGTGCTGAGGTGCTGAGGTGTTGGGATTTTCAGCCGACAGCAGAGCCTGTTTCTCAGCGCGCTGTCGGCTGAAAACCTCCAATCACAGCAAAGCAGCGTCAACATCACAGTGCCGTGACGTTGACCTCGGTGCATCGCGGGCTATTGGCCCAGCGACGTCACTTCCCCGCCCCCCGCGGAGGAGCGCGGGCTGAGGCTCTATGGACGCAGCATTAGTGTTACTATACGTCAACATTTGTAGTAAATACCTGTAATGTTATGCAAAGACGTAGAAACAATATGGAGCAGTGAAGGCAGCCTGTCGGGCTTTTGATGAATACAACGCCAAAGAGCAGTTCATATCCAAACCCTTCTTCTTTGGTTTATTGTGTGTATATATTACTGAGTTACTGTATTATATTGCAGCAACTAACTGACACTAGTAATTAACTCTAATTGGCTCATCCACTAGGGATAGGATCTATTCCTCCCTCATAGTCAAAGTTCCTACTTTTTATCCTCACACTTATATTTAATTATTCTCTGATGTGTTAATTAACTTATTAATTAACTTATTGTACATATATTTTCACCTTGGCATTTATTTTATTCTAAAATCTACAAAGTTAATTTTGGTCCCTCTTCCATTTAACCCATTATTGACCGACGCAGTATACAGTGCTTTTTTTTTTGGGCTGTTTCATACATATTCCTGCGTTTTGCACCATCAATAATCAACCAATCACCTTGTTTTTATATATATATATACTAGCTGATATACCCGGGCAGGGGCGGGGGGGGGGGGGGGGCAGGGGCGGGGGGGGGGGGGGGGTGTCAAAAACGGAGCTGGGCGGGGTGTCAAAAATGGAGCTCAGTTAAGCCCTCCCAGCAGCAGCAACAGCCGGCGCCACCACCACCAGGGAGCATTGCCCACCTCAGGCAGCAGCAGTGTGGCCGGGGGTTGGGGACCCCTGTGTTAGAGCGCACCGGCCAATAAGAGCCGTGGGGGTGCGGGCAATCCAGGAGGGGCGAGACACCAGCCAATGAGAGCCGTGGGATGGCGGGCGGACCGACGGACCAATCAAATGGTCTCCAGAGACTCACAACCAAGATTTTCAAATATATATATATTTATATATATATATATCTTACTACATATTTGTGAAAGCATTGTATGTATGTCTCCCTGTCTGTGGTGTGTTCCCTGTCCCTAGCGGCAATCTCATTGGTCCCTTGGCCTGCCCGCCCCCGCACACCTCTCATTGGCCTGACGTGGAGTGACGGGCCAAAGGTCCAAACACACACACCTCCCGCCCGCCCAGGTAAGTCACACCACTGCGCGTCCCGCCTCAACTGATGGCCCCAGTAACTCACCTATTTCAGCCGCGCAGCCTCGCGCCACAGGCCCACACAGGCCAGGCCCCAGGCCCACACATGCACGCGCTTCCTGCCGCCGCCACCTGCACGCACCTCAGTCCGACATCGGGGGACCAAGTGATCGCACGGGGGGGGGGGGGGGGGGGGGCCGGGGGACGGGGGGGGGGGGGCCAGGGGACGGGGGGGGGGGCCCCCGGGCCAGGGGGAACGGGGGAGCGAAGAGCGAGCCCCGAGCCATCGGGGAACCAAGAAGGGGGAGCGGCCAGCCGCCGAGACAGCGGGGGAACGGACGCCCGGACGGGGGGGAGAGGACATGCAGATACATAAATTATGACAATACATATGCCCCCTGCTCTCCCCCCCCCCCCCCCCCCCCCCCCCCCCCCCTCCTCTTCTGCATGGTACCTGCATTCACAATACATATATTGTTCAGGTTTTAAAGCTGTCTCTGTGTTGCTATATATAGCTATATTGATCACCAGGGCATTGTTAGAACCACTTACTTGCCACCTAATTGAACTACAGACAGCTTAAAGAACACATAGAACAGTTCTTACTAGCACAGCAGAAAAGCACATTGTTTTTGCAGAATTGATCAGATTATGAAGTAACAGCTTTATGTGAGTCATCTTTTATTCCTATTACTCTTTTGAGTGGCAAACAGGGGAAATGGGCAGTGTTTTCCGGATGCTAAAGACAACAGTGTCTTAAAGATCACTGCACACAAAGTATACCTCTAAATTCTCTTAATCTAAATCATAATCAGACCTTTGGCCATGCCCATCTCGCCGCAGCCATATCGCTGCCGGCGTTTGGCCACGGAGGGTTCCTTCGCCGCAGCCGCATCCCTGCTGGACGCTCAGTCGCCGGCCGTTTCACCAAAAAGGTAAGTTAACTTAAGGGTTTTTAGCGCTTAGGGTAGGGGGTTAAGTATAGGGGTTTTAATGTAAAGGGTTAAGGTTTTTAGGGTAGGAAATTAGGATAAGTGGTTTATTATTATTTATTATTGAGGCCTGGCATCCTGTAAACATCATGATAACAAATACTAAGAATCATACAACCCATACAGTCTTTATTGGGAGATAATTAGGGTCTCATACGCTAGACCAGGGGGGCGCAAACTTTTTTCCCTGCGCCCCCCTGCCGGCTGTCCCCTCACTCCCGCGCCCCCCCCAACCCCAACTTACCCTCGCTCCGGCGTAATGACGTCACGTTGCCATAGCAACGTGACGTCACATGACCTCGCAGCGTCATTTTGACGCCGCGTTGCCATGGCGACGCCGGGAGGAAGCCGCCGGAGCCACGGGTAAGTATGGTTTACAGAGGCCCTGCAGCTCCCCCGGCACTTAATTTAAGTGCCTTCGGGAAGCGCGCGGGGCCTCTGTAAACCCCGCGCCCCCCGTCGGCAGTCTCGCGCCCCCCCTGGGGGTCGCGCCCCACAGTTTGCACACCGCTGCTCTAGAGCAGTGTTTCCCAACTCCAGTCTTCAGGGAACCCCAACAGGTCAGGTGTTAAGGATATCCCTGCTCCAGCACAGGTGGCTCAGTCACAATGACTGAGCCGCTGACTGACCCACCTGTGCTGGAGCAGGGAAATCTGTAACACCTGACCTGTTGGGGTTCCCTGAGGACTGGACTTGGGAAACACTGCTCTAGAAAATTGTTTTTTACCTTTTGTTGTTGTTAAGGAACCCTATAATTATATTAGGAAATTCTGACGAACCCGAGCCCTCTTTAAAAGCGAGTCTGAGATCAGATGCATTGTAAGGAACCCCAACCCTCTCTAATAGCGCGTCTGAGATCAGATGCATTGTAAGGAACCCCAACTCTAATAGCGATGCGATCAGATTAATTGTAAGTCATTCTGTATTTGGTAAAATTTTCAGATGACCTGAAAATTGCAGGGAACTGCCCTAAAACAACTGGTTTTGCCAATTTTCTAAGGCCATTTTTAGAATATCACAATAGTAACCATATTTTTACCCCCCCCCCATGTGTTTAAATAAACAATTCTGCCAATTGAAAACTACTGTAGGAATTCATAATATGATGACTAAGGCTGCGTACAGGGTGCCTTCTCCCGTGCAGAGGCGCGCTGAGGCTAAGCAGGTGCTTTCCCTGGCCTTGGTTAGCGCTCCGTCCGGGGGCGTGTCGGGGGGCGGGCCAGTGACGTCACGGAGCTGGTTCGCCCTCATTGGGCGAACCGCTCACGTGACCGTCCCTGCGCTCCGGCGAGCGCCAAATCTAAAATTTTCCAAAGAGACACGCTTCCGCAAGCTCATTGCGGCTGCAGGGGCTCAGTGCTGAGCGTGAGCGCGCCTCAGCAAGGGTCAGCGCTTGGACGCAGCCTAAGGAATAAAGTACAAATAAATGTATGATAGGATTAGCTAAGCCTCGTGTCTTCTGGTTAATAAACAGCAACTATTCATTCTGGTGGAAAGTGGGGAAACACAGTTAGTGATGTATTATTTTCTACATTCCAGCGAATGGAAATCACTGCTTTATTAAATGCGTTACCCAGCCTCTCGCCATATTGAATCGGGGAGTATAGCTACAAAGCCAAACCAGTGTTACGATAGGTACAATTAAATAATAACCCATTTGTTCCATGCACCAGAGCATTTAGAAGGGATGGGGTAGTACAGGTGGAAGCATTCATGCTTAACATCTTGTTTGCGCATGTTTGAGTTTGGGTGGGACCAATTTGCACTGCAGCAGTTAGGTTACATGCAGTCTGAAGAGCAACTCACCTCCAGCAGCACATATCCTTTGTCGCAGGATAGGGATAGCAGATCTCTCACCACGTAGGTGTCCTGTGCTGGGTTGAAGTGGCCTCTGGGTGGCAGCACAGGATTAGGGCACGGCAGTGCTAATCAGTGAGAAAATGTGTTATCTTTTCAAGTACTATAGAAAAGTTCATACCATTGACATTGTCTAGTTACAATATGAACAGCAGTTCTGCCGAGAGTCGTCCATTGGAGTCCCAACAGGTCAGGTATTAAGCAGGGAGATGGAGCGGCTCAGTGAGTAAAGACACTGACTGGCACTGAGTTTGAAGCAGGGGAACCTGATTCAATTCCTGGTGTTGGCTCCTTGTGACCTTGGGCAAGTCACTTTATCTCTCTGTGCCTCAGGGACCAAAAACATAGATTGTAAGCTCCACAGGGCAGGGATTGTCTGTAAAGCGCTACGTAAAGCTAGCAGTGCTATACAAGAACAAACTATTATTATTATTTATTAAGGATATCCTGGCTTTAGCACAGTCGTTATTCAGTCGTTATGATTGAGCCACCTGTGCTGAAGCAGGGATATCCTTAAAACCTGTCACTGACACCCCCCCCCCCTCGGTTTATACATTTTTACATTATGGTAATATATGTGCAGGATATACTGGCACCCCCTATGGAGGTCTATCTCGGGAAGCAGAGGGACCTAAAATGATTGGGGTTCAGCTTCAGAGGCCCCCCTCTTCAAACCTATGTACAAAAAAATAATAAAGAGCGCGAGTAACTGCTGTAAGAGCTGCGCGGGGAGACACGGAGAGAGACCACTTCTCTCTGCACAGCTCTTACAGACGGGTGGCTGGCCCAGTAGGATTAACCCTGCCGGGGTACCATTCAGAAGCAGGGAACCCCGCAGAGTTAATCCTTCTGGAAAATTGACAGCCCTCTGGGCCGCGAGGTCAGTAAGCCTGGCTACATCTGTATGGTATTGATTTAGTATGTGCACCACCCCCACCCAAAATAAATAGTTCCCGCGAGCCTGGCTGTGAGATAAGATTGTTGTTTGGGGGAAACATGTTTAATCCTACAAGCACCCTAACCCTTCATCCTTTACCGTCACTCACACACCAGCACCCACCTATCTGTACCCGTCATGCCATATGCATCACCTGCGCTCTAACCTTTTGTCGTATATTGGATCTTCCAACCAGTGTTGTAGCCAGAGATGTCAGTTGTGAAGACAATCTCCACTCTATCGCTGCCTGTAGTAATGTCTGCAGGTAAAGTCTCCCCACAGAGTGGAGCAAGTTCCTTTCCCCCAACTGTGATCTGCAATGCCCAGAGAGCAGGTTAAAGTGTGTGTGTGTGTGTGTGTGTGTGTGTGTGTGTGTGTGTGTGTGTCCAGCCTCCTAAACAGATGTGAGATGGATCGCTGATTCCTGGCACCTGCGGACCTGATTCTGTCAGTGCTAAAATGAAGATTAAACTGTGCACAAACTGTAAAATTACAGGTGTCTCTGAGGACACTGCATCAGATGGTATTAGTATAGTATTTATCTAATGGTTCTTTGTGCTTATGTATGAATAACTTTATTTATATAGCACCCACAGTGTACTCAGCGCTGTACAAAAGAGACAGTACATTACAGGAAATTATAATACAATAAGTGCAACAAACACAATCCGACATAAGGAAATCCCTGCCCCGGAGAGCTTACAACCTAAGTGGTATGTTGGGAGACTCACAGAGACAGCAGGCGAGGGAATAAGTGCAGTAGGTGGCAGTGCTTGGCCACAATGGTTGGTAGGGGTGACTGTGGGTGTGGGACAGTAGCCATGAGTCTGGGCTAGTGACATGCTTTATTTAAGAGGTGAGTTTTAAAGTTTGACTTAGGTGGGGAGAGAGGGTGCTTGGCGTTTACTGAGTTCGACAGGTAAGGTGCAATGAGGGGAAAGGGTTTAAGGCGAGAGAGCAGTAGGGGTGAAAGGGGTGAAGAGGAGACAGTTATGTGTAGAGTGCAGGAGATGAGCAGGGCATAACGAGAGATCAACATTGATATGTAGCAAGGAGCAGATCAGTGGAGATCCTTGCAGATAAGGAGGAGAACTTTGTAGTTAGTCTGAAATTTGATGGGAAGCCAGGAGAGGATTTATGGTAAGGAGGCGATGAGCAGAGACAGTTTTGGGAGAAAGTGAACTTATTCTAGCAGCAGAATTTTGGATAGATTGCAACGGAGAAAGTTGTGAGGAAGGGAGACCTGTTAGCAATATGTTCCAGTAATCCAGATGGGAGAGGGTAAGGGCAGGCATTGGTTTTCACAGCAGATTGACAGAGGACAGGGGGCATCTTGGCAATATTACAGAGAGAGAAGCAACGCATTATAAGCCATGAATATAAATGGAGAAGGAACGAGAGGAGTCAAATGTCACTCCTAGGCAACATACTTTGGCGACAGGATAGATGGTAGTACCATTTACCGTGATGGAAAAAGGAGAGATTAGGCCAGATTTGGGGGGAGTATGAGGAGCAGTTTTAGACGGTGGAGCGTCATCCACGTGTATATAGGCAGGAGGCATTTGTCTGCTGTATCTGCATATCATCTGCATAGAGATGATACCTAAGGCCAAAAGAGTTGGTGAGGTTGCCAAGTGATAGTGTGTAGAGAGAGAAAGCTGTCTCCTCATAGTCTATAGATCAGGTACAGCACTGGCAGTAACGGTAAGTTTCGCTTTTACAAATACACAGCAGAACACTGAGCAACCCCCTTCCTCAGCCTCTAACCTGTTTTTACAGTTTTTTAATTTTATTTCAAAATAAGTACACTTCAGACAGCAGCAGTATGAACCTACTCTTCCCATCACAGAGCTGCACCACGCCCGTTAAAACTGTCCGTATGAATAGGGCTTGAGTGGCCTACTGGTAAAAGTGGCTTGGAGTGTGGCATCCTCTAACAGCAGTGCGCAAACTGGGAATTTTTCTGGGGGGGGCGCGGGCGGTTGCAGAAGCCCCCCGCTCTTCCCAGAGTCATTTCAATTAAATGCCAGGGGACCGCGCGAAGCCTCTGCAACCTGTACTTACCGGGATTCAGCCGGCTTCTGCTGACGTCCCCATGACAGCGCGGTGTCAAATGACACTGCGGGGTCGTGACCCTCGGCGTCCACGCCGGGTCACTCGGGGGGGGGGGGGGCGCGAGTGCAGGGACCGAGACACATGGGGGCACAGCCAAAAAACTTTGCGCACCCCTGCTCTAAGAGAATTCTGAACTAGATCCTTGTCATCATTCCATTCAGGAGATCTCTTTTTATATATTTCAAATTCAGTCTCAAAGTCCTCATGTCTGGAGCAGTGGAATTGTAATCCTTGAGACTGCCCATATGGAATATTTTGGATCCACTTGGAATAATGTCCACTATTAGTATCCAAATATCCATTGACATCCACTTTCTCTCTAAAAAGTGACGAGGAGCCAGGTTATCTCTACTTTGTGCATACTTACAAAGACACTGATTTGTGAGCACACAGTGCCACCTTTTGCTTAAAAACCATTAACATGGTTCCCTATCCTTGCTTCATTTTTGCATAGCCGGTATAACCAACCCCACACTGATGAGACCCATTAAGGTCGAAACGGCTGTCTGTGGGTGGGTTTACTGGCTATGCATTTTAACCCTGGCTGTGCTCAAAGCTGTGACCACGCAGCAAGCTTAAACCTATATGGAACCATGTTAATGGTTTTGAAGCAAAAGGTGGCACTGTTTGCTCATTTGCATGTCATTTCCCAGAATCCCTTACTGCCGTGGAAGCGCTGTGTGCTGGGTGATAATGGTGAAAGGTGGGGTTGCAGACCTGTCTAAGACATGCAAATGAACATACAGTAATATTTCCATTTTATATATATATACTGTATATGAAAACCACCAAAAGAAAAAAGACCCTCACATAAAGCACTCTGACATATCAAAAAATAATGCCAAAGTAATTTTAATCCATTAAATCATCAAAAATAAAATATCAAACAAACACATATAATACAGAATTAACACACATGAAAAATTGACTAAAAAAAAATAAACAGTGCCTGCAAAACTCATAAACAAGGGACCAAATAAACAGGACTATGGAAATATAAGAGAGCAAGGAAACATTGAAAACCTCTAAACCTTTAACACAGAGGGAACGAGATCCCAACGTTGATTCTCGAACGGGCGCCGGTCATGAACTAAAGGTTAATACAAAACCCAAAACTCCTGTGGCTATGCTGCTATAATAAAGCCAAAGTTGGCAAAGAGGGGGCCAACCCTTCTAAACACACTTGTCACACATTAAGGTTGATCTTCTAATTCCACAGTGTACTACAAAAAAGCATGTTGTCGATTGAAATTACCCGCTGGGAAACATAGGCTGCAAACACGTTAACCGGCCCAGGGAGAAGAAAGACACTGTGAAACATCAGGAAAAAATATATATATCACAGGTCCTGATGGAATATAGCCCTCTAGGACACTGCACTATAGAGACACCATAGTCTAATGATGAATAGTCAGCATAAATGATAACACAACTTAGTCAGGGTTGAAAAAAATGCTCAGATCTCTCAATGGTCTGAATAAGAAATCCTCCGGCTTGGTCACAAAATCGTCCAGCAAGGTTCGACCCCAACCAAAGTGACGAGAAGCCAATATGACCAAGTCCTACATGTACAAATTGTGTTTCCAAAGAGTATAGAGCAGCAGGCGGCGTCCGTTTAAAACACGAACCATGTTTCGCCCAACGGGCCTTCTTCCATTACCTATCCTTTGTAGTCCATTTTTCATGGGTGTGTATTCTGTATTATAGTGTGTTGTTAATCTTTCTGTTTGATGATTTTAAATGGGATTGAAAATTAGCTTTGGTTACTTATTTTTGATGATAGTCGATGCGTTATGTGAGGGTGCTGCTAAATGGTTTCATTAATTTATACCCTTCCACTTCGCGTAAGTCATATCCTAAACAGTGGATTTTGTCTGGTTTTGGACATCAGTGATGTATCAGCGGTTTGTTTATTGTGGTTTGTCTTTTTGTTGATTATAATATAGAAATATATGAGCAAAGCGACGTCACTTATCAAGACTTGTAAATACGATCCCTTTGAAGATGTATTTTTCCCTTATCAGTGGATGGATCCTCAGTACATGTAATACATCTTCACAATGAATTTACACAAAAACCACGCCTTGCGAGCTGCGCCCGCTCTGCGACAATGGGGAAGGGCACACTCATTTGAGATAGAGAGGTTACAAGTACCATGTTGTACGCTCGAATACGCACGGCGAAGAAGAGCGAGTGAGACTTCCTCATTCTGTATTAAGACACTTGAGTAGGGTAAAAAATGTCCAGGGTATACATGAAAACAAAAAAAAACGGTGTCGCCACGTTCCGGAAGATGACGTCACACTTGAGACTTCGGGGTAGACGCATTCTTCTGTGGCGTTTTTTGCGGAGAAAATCCGATGAGTTCCTCCTGAGACCCAGCATTGTGGTCTTGTAGCGCTTATGCCATTGGCAAGAGATGTGGTGAGTCGCATTTGGTCATATGGTTCCTTTTGTTTTATCATCATGAGATATTATGCTACGTTCTTTGTGTTTCCTCGTGTCGCCATTTATGGGAGATTGGATCTTCCCATAAACACCTGCTTATCTCCAAAACGTTGCTACTAAGAAGATTTCATAATACTTGTTGAGAAAAGGACCCTCCACTGGAGACACTCAAGCAAATGCACAGAGTCCACCTAGACAAAGGATATGTGTGTATGTTGATAAGTGATATGTAACACGATAAAAAAACCATTTATTAGAGTCTTAAACTCAAATAAATAAAAGTTTGACGCTAGGTGCCCAAATAAATGAGACTCAATGAAGTCAAAAAAAGCGCAGCGAAAGTAAAATTACCAGTTCTCAAATGTAAGTGCGGACTATTTGCCCTTGATGAATATGGCAAGGTGTAGAGTCAGATGTAATCAGTGGCCTCTAGAGACTGTTGTCCGTGAGTATTGGTCACAGTGTAGTCACTTGTGCCTATCAGTATGAGGGTGGTATATATTATAGTTCACAATCAACCCGTATATATACGTAGAGTGAAACCAGTGAGTAGTTAGTGTAGTGGAATCCCACCGGGGACAGACTAAGTCACCAGTCATAGGTAGTCTGTATCAGCAGGTGTCGCTGCTATTGACCACAACAACCCCTGGGGGAAGGGGGGGGTGGGCAGCCCATTTCAGCACCACCTATATGGATTAATCATTCATCACCTCACTACATCCACTTGAATTTGTACCTAGAGGCAAGATGATCTAGATGGATGTATCTTGCTGTACACACAAGTGACCAAAGTCCAGTTAGGTAGAAAAAATATATTGCATACACAAGTAGTGTCTACATACACTTAGAAACAGTAAAAACACAGGAGAAGCTGGTCGCATAAAAAGGCAAGCACCGTGCTCTAATTCATGGCTTTTTTACACACTATTAATGCTTATGAATCACGCTAATGCCCACAATATACGGATCACACGGCGTCCACGTCCGTCCCCTGGCTGACGTAATGACTGAATTTTCGGCAGTCCCGTCATTACTCAGAGGGCGTGACTTACGCTCGTGAATCGGAGCGCTCCCCACCGGACCCACAAAAACTCCCTAAACAGAGAGTTTGTTTTCTCCATTGAGCTTGAGACGGATTTACATCGAGTGCATCAACCGTGTGTGCATAGCCGATCACTCAAGCATTAGCTAGTGTGGTAACACAAGCCACTGAATAGAAGCACTGGTGCTGCCTTTTATGCTACCAAGCTTCTTCCTGTGTTTTTACTGTTGCTTAAGTGTATGTAGACACTCCTTTGTACTGCAATATATTGCTTTTCTACCTACCTGGACCTTGGTTCCTTGTGTACAGCATATACATCCATCAGATTCTGCACTATGTACACTTCAGTGAGTGTATGTGAGTGGATTGACTGATTAGATCCCTATGGTGGTCTAAATTCTTCCCCCCCCAACCCCTCCCCCAGTCGGATCCAAAAGCAGCGACCTTGCCTGATACCGACGACCCCAGTGACTGGTGCTCTAGTCTGTCCCCTTGGGGCATATCCGACTCATTACAGCTAATACTCCACTGTTTCATCACCTACCTTATATAGACGGGTGATGTGATATATACATATATATACACCACTCATACTTGATATGCCCATTAGACTACACCTTTGGACACAAAGACTCATGGACACAGTTCTCTAGGAGCACTGATTATCATCTGACGTTCTAACCCCTGCATATATCATCAAGGGCAATATTTCGACACTATAACACTCCATTGATAACCTGGTAATTTTTACTTTCGCTGCGCTTTTTAGAGTGCTTTCTTGAGTCTCATTTATATTTGGGACCTACCGTCCCAACTTATATTTTATTCTTGAAGTTAAGACTCTAATAAAATGGGGTTTGTTAATCGTGGTACTATCCTTATCAACATGACCACACAGTATCCTTTGTCTAGTGGTACTCTGTGCATCTGCTTCGTGCTTCCTCCATTGGGGTCCCTTTCTCTCACAAGTATTAGTTTATATTTACCCCGGATAGAAGCACCACAGAATCTATTCATAGCTGCTGCGAGGGTACCTTCCTTCCCTTCCCTCACCCCCAGCTTTACCTTAGTATTAGCCTACTAGAAGATTTACCATACTGCTCTGATGAGCTAACACACGCTTCAACCCAATGTGAATCACAAGAGTGGGATTGATCCATCCACCTTGACCTTTTTGCGCAGTATGAAATGGTATTGCACCCTATTTTTTTATTTCTTTTTTTAACGTATCCCCTGGGACTTGTTGCACTCTGACGTTCTTTGGCGTATGCTGGAGGGAGTTTGGAAAACCTGTTTCTGTATTTATTTCACTATTTATAAATATTTTCTTTATCACTTCACTTTTTAATACTCACTGATTTAAATCAATGTACAGTATTTGCACACAGTTGAAATGTACTCACACGTTTGAGCATTTAAGAGTGTTTTTTTTTTGTGCTTGTTCACCACTGTTTTTGCCATCTTTATTATTAAGACTTTATTTGCTGAAAGCTCCCAGGCTAATGATCCGATTATCTCAGTGAGCGCCCTCACCCAGCATTTGTTCATATCTTACTTAATATACCAATACCCGTCCTTTATATTTACATAAAACATAAGTAGCCAAACCAATTGCAGTGCATACTCCCCCCACATAATCACACTCACACTATTATGCTGCCTATGTTTGACCCATCCATTCTCACTCACCTGCAGCCTATCATATGGACATAAAACATCAGGGTGGGATTCCACATTGAAGTCCACAAATTGCAGTAGGATGGAGAATCCCTCCTCGGCGTGGATACTGTACGTGCACTTGGAGAGTTTGGGGTAGATCCCTGGATAATCTGGACTTGTGATCTCTCCTGATTTTCCTCTGTACACCAGCCCATCACACTTAGCTGAGACACAGAAGTAGGGTTAGGACCTCAGAGTTTCACCACTGAGATATCAAGACATGAGTTTGATGTGCACAGGCTGATTGTGCTAATGCGTTACACAGCTGTATTGTGAGGAATCTCATCAACTGGGAGAAGTGCCACTCCGTGAGACCCTCTCTTGGGATATGGTTATAACATGCTTGGGATGCCAAGGTTACTTTCTCTATAACAGGCAATACTGAGAAGTTGTTATCAGTGTCACTGAGTTAGGACTGTTGGTGACCATAGTGTTTGACGTGCATTAAAATTAAATTTAATTGCACATTTTTTTTTTAAATTCTTCATTCCCATACCTGCAATATTTGTGTTGTTCCCCTTAACACACAGTAAGAACAAATTGTAGAGTGTTTCCCCAAAAAGAGTCTCTATAATGGTGTTTTGGGGAAGTTATTTAGACATAGGAAGAGGCATGAACATTTGAAATCTCAAGCAGATACAGCAGGAGTGGGCAACTCCAGCCCTAAGGGGCCACCAACAGGTCCGGTTTTCAGGATATACCTGCTTCAGCACAGGTGGCTCGGTCTGAGCCACTGAATGAGCCACCTGTGCTGAAGCAGAGATATCCTGAAAACCTAACCTGTTGGTGGCCCTTGGGGACTGGACTTCCCACTCCTGAGATAGAGGTGTGCATTAAAACTAATTATTAGGGTGAGGGTGGATGTGGATTCGGAGCAGGTAATGTACTTTTAAGGAAGGTAATTATAGGTGATTGTTCAAAGTGTTCATGGAAATAGTGTCATGTGGTCTGTTAGGTAGAGATCACTGGTTATCACTGGTTACTCTGTTAAGTAGAGATCACTGGTAATCACTTGTTACTCTGTTAGGTAGAGATCACTGGTTATCACTGGTTACTCTGTTAAGTAGAGATCACTGGTTACTCTGTTAAGTAGAGATCACTGGTTATCACTGGTTACTCTGTTAAGTAGAGATCACTGGTAATCACTGGTTACTCTTAAGTAGAGATCACTGGTAATCACTGGTTACTCTGTTAGGTAGAGATCACTGGTAATCACTGGTTACTCTGTTAAGTAGAGATCACTGGTTACTCTGTTAAGTAGAGATCACTGGTTGGTCAATGTGTTGATGAAGGCTGTGACCAATAGTTGCTGTGTGTATTAAGACAGAACATGAGCACTGATACATCAGTGTGTAGAAATGAAGTATTGAGCATTGGTGTGTCGGCATCGTACAAGATCAAACTAGCTCAGGGGGTTAAAACCCTTTTTTGGTGAAGAAACCCTACGTGACATTCTGAGGAACCCTGACACTCACTATTAACGAGTCTGTGATCAGATGCATTGTAAATTCTTCTGTATTTGGTAAAATTTTAAAATATCCTTAAAATGACCGGGAACCCTTTGGGCGGCCCGGGGAACCCTAGGGTTCCAGGGACCCTGCTTGAAAAACACTGAACTAGCTATTATAGAAGAAGCTGGTGAGTAGCAGTCAATGTGCCAGGAGATGTAGTAAGAAAGGCTCGTTTATGAGAGCCCGATGATTAACCCCATTATTTGGATCCACTTCAAGTATGAACGAAGAGGTCCCGGCTGCTTGATTTGTTCACCTCTCTTTTATTGTTGGAACGAATAGGGGGGTCTTTTGGATCTAAACCATGCAATCTTTTGCTCTGGGGACTGGAAGTTAAGGGTTTAAAATTCCTCCAAGGGGAAACAAAATGGCTGCCAAAACATGGGCCAATGGGAAGCTGCAACACAATTGTTTGCAGCTACCCAATAGACGGCAATTTAAATACCCTGCAGAAACACTGGTAAGTTCACCAGTAATTGTCCCTGGCACTGGTGTCCTACAGAGCTACAAAGTAGTGTGTTTAGCTCAGGGACATCCCTGTCCCAATGCTGCAATAGAAAAAGATAGGTGACATCAGTGGGATAGCTGCTTTAAAATATAAAATGGGACAGAGTGGTTTTAAGGTCTTAACCATAATCATAATGTTCTCTGCAAAATAAATCAACAGGTACAAATACTTTATATAGTACATTGAAGGCTTAGGCCCCACGTTGCCCTGAATATTAGTGTACAGTATATATATATACACACACACACACACTGTATATTGTGATGTACTGAAGCAGAAGGTGTTTGAGGGGAGGTACATAGGACCCAGCAACTTCCAGGGTGTGTTCCCTTCCCTCACACCTGAACCGTAATTAATCAGGTACCATGTAAAAGGCAGCACAGACTGCTTCCTGTTGCTGCTGCTGTGCTGATCTGAAGACACACACACACACACACACACACACACACACACACACACACCCAGCCCTGTGAGAGACTGCAAGTGCCAAGACTATTCCTTTTACCCACAGTGCCATTATTTACTGCTGCTTTTCCAATAAAGTGAAGGAAATATTATAGGACTTGGAGTGATTTGGAAAGGGAGCTGAGTTAATGCTATCTGGGGCAATTCACACATCAAACGTGACCCTGGCTTCAGAATAGTAGAAAGAGGACCGTGTGCTTTGGGGGACACACACAGAGGAGCTGCTACCCACAGCCTTTATGCTAAAGAAACAAGGAAGCAGCTTACACAGCAAATAAACAGCAGTCTCTCACCACCACAGTACAAGGACACTGCTCCACATTGCTACACAGAGCCACGAGCCTCTATACAGCAAACAACTACAGCTTTATGCAAAGACAAGCAAGCAGCTTTACATTGCTAATTAAGAGCTCAGACTTTCTACAGCAAAAGCCTTACAAACAGCAAGCAGCTTACACTGCAGACAGCCTGCAGCTCACACTCAAGACTCCAGCACTGCAGTCAAACAGTGCACTATACACAGAACTTTGATTGCTCTTTTCTGTCTTTGAGTACATCCTCTGCACAGCCTGACAGTGAGGAATTACCATCTCACCTAACCCTGCGCACGGTCCCACGGCTAGCGCCACCAAGGGCCACACCACCGGACACCGCCAGGACACGGGTCAGAGCCACCGGACACCTTTAAGTACAGCTACCCCTATGCTTACCGCTGCAGGACACCTACTGGCACTAACCGAGACAGTCATCCATCGCTGATGCAGGTAAACAGACCGCACGCCACCCGCACTGGCTAAAGGCCTACACACACCTGCAGCATGGAAGAACTCAGATCCTCACCAAACACCCCGCAGGAGAGTGATCACTCAGACACAGAGACCGCTGCGCAACTGCAACAGGCGCAGGCAGACGCAAGGCCTAAACGGATAGTCACACTGACACAAAAGGCCCGCGAAAAATATGAGACTGACATTGAAGCGCACCGCGCTAAATTAGAGAAGGCCTGGGAAACCACACTGGGAATACGCAATGTTACTAGCATTGGCAACTATGCACAACAGATCGAGCAGGCAATAACGCAATTAAGGACTGATCACTTGTGTTACCAAGAGCTGTCAGAAACATACATTACTTACCTGACCAGGGCCAACACCAGCGAAAGCCTGCAAGAAAGAGACCTACAGAGTAACATTGACCTAACACGTGACAGCCACGTGCGATCCACTATCATGGAGGCCGAGAGTAGGAGAAAAGACCTTTTGCTGGAGACCGCATCACAGCACTCCAGCGCATCCAGGCACTCGTCAAGGTCAGCAAAATTAGCGCAATCTAGCGTGTCCAGCGCAAGCGCAAGCGTTACCAAGGCGCAAGCCACCGCAGAGGCAGCCAGGGCCGAATATGGTCGGAGAGAGGCAGCCGTAAGGGCAGAAAGAGCGCACATAGAAGAGGAGGAGCAGAACGCCGCTGCCAATGCCGCTGCCAATGCCGTCGTCACCGCCGCCAATGTCGCCGCTGCGCGTAGAAAGGCCTAATTGGACGCGGATCTAGAAGCTCTAACCAAAGAAGAGGACGCCGCCGCCATAGCCCAAGCCGAAGTCTTAGAAGCTGCTGCGAGACAGGACGGCGGGGAGCAACCGTACAGACGGATAGCCTCAGAGGATCCAGTCCAACACACTGAGGACTGTGAGGAGCCTCTTCAGCATAAACACCAGCGCATCATCTCAACACGACGGGAGTGACACCAAAACACCGAAGACTTACTAGGTCCACGTGGAGAAGACGCTGTTCCTTTAAGGGTACACGCTACCTGGGACAGCCACAGCCGCAACAGTGATCCACACGCCAACGCGCACACAGATGCACTACAACAGGCTCACAATCCAGGTATTACAAATCAGAAAAATGGCTACCGCTCACCTAAAGTGTCCTATTTAACATATGTGCTGGTAATCAAAAGATAGGGTGCATACAGGAGGGGTATGTACTAGAAAACGGTGAAAGGTCACAGCAGTGGCCTAAAAGATTCCTATTTGCACTCGCTAAACCAGAAATGCTAGGCTGGGAAAGATTCAATCCTTGGAGTAACCTCCATAGCCATACATAAACAATATTAAAATCCAGGTACACACACACGGGAAAACACAGCCACTCACACTGACCAGCAGTCATCACGCATCCACGCCAAGGAAGAGGCGACCACAAGGACCCTCCCGGTAACTACCTCAGAACGCGACCAATACACCGATGCCTCAGGCCTGGGAGACATGGCAAAGTACATGATCCGGCGTGACATGGTGCAAACAGGACTTACCAACTTTGACGACCGCCCTGAGAACTACCGAATGTGGAAGTTTACGTTCAATGACGCAATCAAGAGCCTGTGCTTCTCAGCAAGAGAAGAGCTCAGCCTGCAATCCAAATGGCTGGGAAAAGAATCCAAGGAGCACGTGAAGAGACTTGGGACGGCAAACGCGATCGACCCCCAAGTAGGTCTCGACCTAGTATGGGAAAGGCTAAAAGAGTACTATGGTAGCCCCGAAGCAGTCGAAGATTCGCTCTTCAAGAGAGTCGACAGCTTTCCCAGGATCACAGCTAAAGACTACTCGAAGTTACGAGAGCTCGGGGACCTACTGCAAGAGCTGGAGTTTGCAAAGAAAGACCATTCCTTAACAGGTCTCAACGTCCTAGACACAGCTCGCGGAGTGAGACCCATCTTGGAGAAGCTACCCTACAACCTCCAAGAAAGATGGATTTCACAAGGCTCCAAATACAAAAGGGAGAAGCAAGTCACCTTCCCTCCCTTCTCATTCTTCTTGAGCTTCATCCGCGAGGCAGCAAGGAGAAGGAACGATCCCAGTTTCATCTTGGGTGCACAGACCACACACATAGTGCAAGCGACCTGAGGAATGAGAGACCAGTTTTGAGATACGGTAAACCTTGAACACCCATCTTGGTCCACAGGACCGACGTGTCCCCCACGACCCAAACTACTCCCGATCAGTCGGTCGCTGGAGACGAGAAATCAAGGCACCCAAACAGGGAATGTCACATGCATAAGAAGCCACACCCACTTAACAGATGCTTTGGTTTCAGGATGAAGTCCCTAGAGGAACGTAAGAAGTTACTCGGAGAATTCAGAGTCTGCTTCAGGTGCTGCGATTCCACGACTCACCTAGCCAAGGACTGTAAAGAAGCCAACAAATGTGCAGTGTGCAAAAGTAACAAGCACGTAACATCTCTAAACTCAGAGGCGCTGACACTCCACCAACTCAACAACCCATCCTCCGTAGCGGAGCATGGCGGGGAGGAAGGAGAAGGAGAGCCTACATCTGTCACGTCTCAGTGCACTGAGGTTTGCGGAAAAGGAAGTGACAAAATATCCTGCTCCAAAATATGCCTTGTCGCAGTGCACCCCCAGGGACAACCTGAGAGGGCTATCCGGATATATGCAATCCTCGACGATCAAAGTAACAGATCATTGGCGAAGACGGAATTCTTCAACTTATTAAACACACAAGACAATGCCTCACCCTACACCCTTAGAACCTGTGCAGGGTCAACTGAGACAGGGAGAAGAGCAAGCGGCTACATTATACGTTCAGTGGATAACAGAGTGAAGATAGCTTTCCCCACACTCATTGAGTGCAACTACATGGCTGCAAACAGGGATGAGATTCCCACACCAGACGTGACACGCCATCACCCACACCTCAGAGGAATAGCCAACTACATCCCGCCGGTAGAACAAGGCACCAAGATCTTGCTGCTGCTTGGTAGGGACATCCTGAGGGTGCACAAAGTCCGTAAACAGCGCAACGGACCCTACAACGCTCCATTCGCCCAAAGGCTTGACCTAGGATGGGTGATAGTGGGCAACATGTGCACTGACAAAGGGCACGGACCAGACTATGTTGACGCCCGCAGAACAGTGATAACAGAATGTGGACACACATCCCTCTCCAAACCATGTCTTGGTCATCTCCTAGTGACAGGAGGGCCAAGTGAGGAGAAGAAACAAGGTCATACCCCTGAGATCAATAAAACCATCTTCGCATCAGGGGAATCTGACAATGGCCTAGGATTCTCAGTAGTCCAGACCACCAAGGATGATGGAATGCAAAAAAATTGGTTGAACAGTAGGAACCGAAAAAAAGCACCAATCAACTCGCCAGAAGTAGAAAAAATAAAAAAAAGTTTAATAAATCACATACTAAAAAACAAAAAACAAACTAACATAAAAGAACATTTCCTCCTACGCGTTTCAGGCTCTCCAGCCCTTTCTCAAGGAGTGTGATAGGGGTTAGATGAAATAAGGTATATATAGCTTCTCCTCTGGACTCTCACACACCTGAAATGTATACAGGTGATTGAAACATAGATATTAACCCTAGAATGTGTGTAAGTCTCCATGTTCATAATAGATAGAAAAAGGGTGGATTATCAATCTATACTAAGATTTGTATCAATAGAAAATTAAACATGATAGACAAAGGGATCAACAATATAGGTAAATCCAATGTCATACAAACAAGAATTAATACAAACTAGCATCAATGGAAATAAATCCCAATTGATAATTGAAAAAAACACCCATTTCACATGAGAGACCAAGACATATGTCAACACATTGATTGCACAAAAAAAGGAGAACTGGCATAACATCAATAATACAATGAGCATGACACAAAAGGAGATGCTGAAAAAATTATATATAAAATAATTATACATAAGAAATCATGTATAATTATTTTTTTTTACATAAAATAAAGAAACAAAAGAAGAAAACCTGAAGAGACACAGTAGATTTACAGACCTATTGATGAAATACTAATTTCAACAAAAAGGAAAGATCAAAAACAAGTCCTGTTAATGCAATCTGTGGACAATACAATTGCACCAATGAGAAGATATAAAATCCTCTCATGGAAAACGAATGTATTTAGAACTATATCAGAAAAATGTTATTGTTAGATTTTATATATTACTATATGGTATAACTCAACAGCCCAAAGGTAGCACACAGAGATCAGAGAAACTTTTATTTAAACAATTAAATGTTATATATATTGGTTCCACACCCACACTTCAATATATATATAACATTTAATTGTTTAAATAAAAGTTTCTCTGATCTCTGTGTGCTACCTTTGGGCTGTTGAGTTATACCATATAGTAATATATAAAATCTAACAATAAAATTTTTCTGATATAGTTCTAAATACATTCGTTTTCCATGAGAGGATTTTATATCTTCTCATTGGTCCAATTTTATAGTCCACTGATTGCATTAACAGGACTTGTTTTTGATCTTTCCTGTTTGTTGAATTTAGTATTTCATCAATAGGTCTGTAAATCTACTGTGTCTCTTCAGGTTTTCTTCTTTTGTTTCTTTATTTTATGTAAAAAAAAATAATTATACATGATTTCTTATGTATAATTATTTTATATATAATTTTTTCAGCATCTCCTTTTGTGTCATGCTCATTGTATTATTGATGTTATGCCAGTTCTCCTATTTTTGTGCAATCAATCTGTTGACATGTGTCTTGGTCTCTCATGTGAAATGGGTGTTTTTTTCAATTATCAATTGGGATTTATTTCCATTGATGCTAGTTTGTATTAATTCTTGTTTGTATGACATTGGATTTACCTATATTGTTGATCCCTTTGTCTATCATGTTTAATTATCTATTGATACAAATCTTAGTATAGATTGATAATCCACCCTTTTTCTATCTATTATGAACATGGAGACTTACACACATTCTACGGTTAATATCTATGTTTCAATCACCTGTATACATTTCAGGTGTGTGAGAGTTCAGAGGAGGAGCTATATATACCTTATTTCATCTAACCCCTATTACACTCCTTGAGAAAGGGCTGGAGAGCCTGAAACGCGTAGGAGGAAATGTTCTTTTATGTTAGTTTGTTTTTTAGTATGTGATTTATTAAACTTTTTTTATTTTTTCTACTTCTGGTGAGTTCATTGGTGCTTTTTTTCGGTTCCTGCTGTTCAACCAATTTTTTTGCATTGTATCATCTCATGATTGGAGTGACGCACTTCCGCAGCGCAGGTTCTGGCAGTTCGCTACCCATCACGGGAGAACGCCGACAGGAGACGGGCACCTCCAAGTGCATCAACCTGGAGTTCTTCCCGGACGGTCTGAGGCTTCGGTTATTGCCACGGCTTCAGCACGTGGGATCTCAACGCCTACAACACAAGGATTCAGGTATTCATACTAATACCTCTGGATACTATGGGATGCAGACGTTAGGACTGAGAAATACATGCTAACTGAGTTACTAGGGGCACGTTCAAGGCTTGCTTCAGTGTCTCCAGCAGTTCTCTTATACGTCCATCTTTCCCTTCCAGTCAGTTTCCTTATAGCTATATTTTATGCGATTACATCTGCCTGTGATTTCTTACCTGATTTGCCACGGATTTAGAACCGCATTGTACTTTACAAACTATATTTATTTTTCTATTTGGGTCTCTCAGCGCTTGTCTCAAGGTCTCTACATTGCTATTTTTGGAGCTGGGAGTAGTTACTCACATATAACACTAAGGATGATGAGTCGACTCCACTGAAGGAAGAAAGTAACCTCCTGAAGGTGACCGACAAAAGGATCGTCCAAAAGAAAAGAAACAATCGGACGGTCCTCCTGCGAGCAATGGCACAGCTACGACGTACAGTCATTCCTCTCCGCAGAATACCATGTGGCAAAGCAGCCAGCTGCCAAGGCTGGCATAGCCATGAAAGATTACGCCCTGCAGGTGAAACCACAGGGGCAAAAAGACTGTCCTCTCACACGTCTAAAAAGAGACAGTCGCAGAGACATTCCACAAAGGGGTTTACAAGGACAAAAGAGACTATACTTCGTCATGTCCAGGGAGAAAACAACCTCCTGAGGGCAGGGAACAAAGAGACACAAAGGCGTATCACCAAAATAAGCGGAGACGTGCAAGAGGAATGCACCGATGACTTAGGGTGCATAGCGTTCCAGACAACAAGAGACGACCACGCAAGCGATCTTAGGAACTTGGATCCGGGGACCGACACGCCTCCCATACAGCGGAGTCTGGGGATAAGCTGGAATCTTAAAACAGACGCATTCACATTCCAGGTGTCCATCGAGGGAAAAACCTGCACCCGACGCGAAGTCCTGTCCATGGTCAATAGTCTTTACGACCCGCTGGGATTCGTGGCTCCAGTCACCATACAAGGGAAGTCTCTTCTCAGAGAAATGTCCTTCGAAAAGCAGGACTGGGATACCCCACTATCTCCAGAAAGACGGAAGGAGTGGAAAACGTGGGAGGATTCTTTGAAGATCCTAGAGCAGCTTCAGATCCCACACCCCTACTCACCCACATCTCTCACCGCTGTACACAGCAAAGAGCTTTGCGTGTTCCAAGGCGCCTCTACAAAGGCCATAGCAGCGGTAGCCTACTTAAAAACCACGGATGCGTATGGAGGCGACCATGTCAGGTTCATCCTCGGCAAGGCTAAAGTGGCGCCACAACGCGACCACACTATACCCAGACTCGAGCTATGTGGCACAGTATCAGTGGTAGAACTGGCAGAACTACTCAAAAACTAAATGGACTGCAAACCAGATGCTGTCGGGCTCTACACAGATAACAAGGTGGTACTGGGTTTCATAAGCAACGAGAAAAGAAGATTCTACTTATACGTGGCCAACCGTGCAGAAAGAATTAGGAAGCCAACTCAACCAGAACAATGGTACCATGTACCCACGGACCAAAATCCTGCAGACCATGCCACCAGATCAGTGTCCGCAGCGCATCTCCAGAACACGTCGTGGCTCACAAGACCAACGTTTCCAACGCCGCACGTGGAAACGCCATCAGCCCCAGTTGACGACTTTGAACTTGTGGATCCAGAGGAGGACATGGAGACAAGGCCTCAAGTATCCGTGTTACTCATGAGTATATGGCCCAGAAATGCCCTCAGAAGATTCTTTGCCTTCAGAGGACCAGTCAGACAAATATGCTCCGACTGCGGAACCAATTTCGTTGGGGCAAGCAAAGGATTACAAATAAGCACTAAACAGTGCCAGAGACTTTTGCACAAAGACATTGTGGTACAACCAGCTAACCTGGAGCGGTGCATCCACCTGGCCTCCCTTACCAGAAGATTTTGCCAAGGGACTTTGAAGCCAGTGATACCTACTGGTATCACATCCTTGTGTGGACACGGACTTTCGCATTGTTTTGTGAATACGATGTTATCTTTGTCATGCATTGCACATGTGTTCCACATATTCCAGTTATATAGTGGTATCTCCAGATACCAGACGGGAGCGTCATGGAACAAGAATCATATTTCTGTTTGACCCCCCTTCTGCTTGTCAGCTTCTTAAGTTCAGCTGCATGCATTTGTTCCACACACATACACCGTGCCTGTGTGATGTATCAATATGTTGCCCTTTCTGCCTCTGAGCATGTAACCAGTGAGTTGCTACAGCAACCTCTGAGATTCTTCTCAGAATGGGCTATTCTGCCCTTCCCCCTGTCTTTGTTTACAGATAGTCTGGCCCAAGACTATTCCTTTTATCCACATTGCTCCTTACTTGCTTTTCCACCCTGGAGAAAGTGAGTACAGCACCCATCTCTGTTACTCTCCTCTGGCAAGGCCAACACTTTTTACCTGTTTCTAACTACAAATCACTACTACACACAAGTGCCTGTATTTACTGCTGCTTTTCCAATAAAATGAAGGAAATATTATAGGACTTGGAGTGATTGGGAAAGGGAGCTGAGTTAATACTATCTGGGGCAATTCACACATCACACGTGACCCTGGCTTCAGAATATAGGTCTTTTGCTTCTGTTTTGTGTTATGAGTTAATCCTGTTCCTGATTTGTACCTTGTAAATAAACCCTCCTGTGCACAAACGCTAAGTTTTCCTGCCTTTGATCTGGACATAAGATATATAAAACGGATATAGCCATGTTAGTCCAGTTGTGAATAAATGAGTACTTCAGTATTAGGTGATACCTTTTTTATTTGGACTAACAATTTATGTCATAAGACAAGCTTTCCAAAGTACTTCTCTCTTCCTCAGGTCAGCAATACAAAAAATTAGGAAAAGAAAAGAACTCTCACAGATTAATGTATATCTATATAATGGACCAACAAGATAGCGGTAACAGTTTACCCAGAGTTTTCAAACCTTATATGAAGAAGGTTTCCAACGCTGTCAACACACACTCTACAGTCTACAACATATATGCCAAACTTTGTTGGTCCATTAAAATCTAACACAGCCTACAACGAATCTACACTTCTCAAAGAACAGTGTAGGTCATATGAAAGAGAAAATACATATAATCTGTTTCGTCTCCCATTTCAAGTAAGTGCTCAGCCAGACGGGCCCTGTCTCTGATCTATAGATCTTTGTGCTCCTGACAGCTCACGTCCATCTCTGCATAATGCCTGCTCTACATACAGTAATTCACGTGTTCTGATCGAGGTATGGCTGTGGCCATGGGGTTTTTATGATTTGGCCTTATTGTATTTGTTCTTAGGATTGGTAAAAAAAAAAAAGAGGGGAGTTTCCCGGCCCTCAATAAGCAAGATATAGAAAAACAAGTCAACGAGATATGGTGGAGGTATCGGTGCTTCCTGTGTATAAGGTAAATAGTATACAAACCAAGTGCAAATCCCCTTCACATAAAATAATACTGACAATAGCTAATAAGGAACTCTGATAAGACAGTATATCAAAACATTCTATAACTTATCCCACGTATGGATGATCAATGCGCGATAGATGCAGATTGTGCTAAGCGAACAAAGGCGGCCATTTTCCTGTGGGAACTATCTGAGCTCAGATTTCCTGAAAACGCATACCGTTGATGTTACTACGTGAGTAATTCTGACTGCGTCAGGGCTGTTATATAGTGTCCGCGTGCACGGCCGCACACTCTATAGAACAGCCCTCAGTTTTGGGAGCTTTTTTCAGGAGATAAGGGAAGTACCATTAGCATGGAATGGGCCTCGAGACGAGGGTTCATCCGCACAGATGTTGCCCCCCTTCTCTAATTCCACTGATATTTTTTATTACTCCTTTATTTTTTGCTCATTCCTTTGCTCCCTGATTTTTTTTTTGCACTTGATTTTTTTGTTTTTCTGCCTTTTTATAGCCCATATATTTTTTTGCTCAGTAGAATCTGCGTCTATTGATTATACTGTCTTTTCTGCGTTTCTTTTTAGCTATAGTCAGTATTGCTTTAGGTGGAGTGTATTTGCACTTTATTTGTATACCATTTACCTTATCCACAGTAAATAATCCCGGATTCCATTCTGTCTTGTTGACGTTGTTTTGCATCTTGCTTATTTAGGGCTGGGAACCTCCCCTCTTTTTTTGTTACCATTATTTTTTAGAGAATTCAGGTCCCTTGATTGTTTCCGTCGCACCTTTCCCCGCAATTGTTCCTCTCCAGGGCCACCAACAGGTCAGGTTTTCAGGATATTCATGCTTCAGCACAGGTGGCTCAGTCTTCAACTGAGCCACCTGTGCTGAAGCAGTGATCTGCTGAAAACCTGACCTGGTGGTGGCCCTCGAGAACTGGAGTTGGCCACACCTGTCACTTGCCTGTGTGACCGCCTCCTTTCTGCTGCCCTCCTGCTCCATTGACATCCCAGCGTCAAGTGACGCAGCAGACGTCACGAACGTGACGTTGCACGGTGGTGCATTACCATGGAAACGCAACGTCATGATGTCATTTGACGTCGCACCATCAAGTTGCCATGGCAACGAGACACCGGTGTGACGCCACGTTCGTGACTTCCACGGCGTCGTTTGATGCTGGGATGTCAATGGAGCAGAAGGGCCGGCAGAAAGGAGGCAGCCGACACAGGCAAGTGCAGTCCCATTAGATCCGATAGGCCAGAGAGCGCGGCAAAAGCATATGGGGGCGGCAAATTATTCCGCCCTGGACCCGGGCCTAATGGGAAATTTGACGCATATCTGTCATATATAACTAGCTGTGTTGTCTGCGCCATATACTTTCAGTTCTTTGCATTGTTCTGCCTATTTGCACTGTCTTTTTATTTTGCTTCTCCGTTTCTCTATTCTCTACCTCACCTTTTTTGGGTCACACTCTACCTTTATTACACATAAACACAAAGCTGCAATAAGGACAAGGTAGTGGTTTTATTTAACAAATATTTAGGCCCGCAGAGCACAGACAAGAATGTCACGATCACAGAGGATTCTGGGTAATATTGTGTTTGTGACGCTTCTGCAGCTGGATCCGTGCATTCGGTTGTAGGTTGTGTGTGTGTGTGTGTGTGTGTGTGTGTGTGTATGATGGTGCCTAGGTCAGCAGGGGGAGCCCGCTGATGGCAGTAGAACCCCCTGCCTCAGGTTCTTGCATCGAGGATGTTTTACTGTGCTATGAAAGAGAAAAAACGAGTGAGTTCATGGGAGTGACAGTGGGGCCCTAACGAAGGTCCTTCTGGACCGATACGTTGGTTATTTGCGGGTTTAGCAATATGTAAATCGATACACGTTATAGTTATTTTAGAATATTGTGTGCTCTGGATGTCTTCACTCTACATTGCTGTGCAATGCTGTCTGCACTTCCAAAGAAGCACCGGCCGGTAGCCATGTACGGTATATGCTTTTTGCCAGAACTTTTTTGTTGGCATTGAGGGTGTGCACTGATATTCAACATTGGCCTTGCTTCAGGTGTGAGGAGCAGACACCTCAAGGCAAGAGAAGGTTAATCAACGGAGAGATGAGAGCAGGATAATAGGTAAGTAGCCCAATATAAGTTTTTGTTCAAGCTATTTTAACAAAAAGACACATTGAGCTACAGTATATACCGTAAGTCTACATTCTGGGAGGGCACGGGATTTCCCCAGGGGTGTAATTGATCCAGAAGGGCTTAAACCCACAAGCTTGTGTAGTCAAGACCAGCAAACTGACCCAACCACTACACTACATCGTCATACCTTGCTAAATAAAGGGTAGATGGCGGAAAGAGGCTTTAGAACAGGCGTGGCCAACTTCAGTCCTCGAGCCCTGCCAACAGGTCAGGTTTTCAGGATATCCCTGCTTCAGCTCAGGTGGCTCAATTAGTGGCTCAGTAATTGAGCCACTTGTGCTGAAGCAGGAATATCCTGAAAACCTGACCTGTTGGTGGGCCTCGAGGACTGGAGTTGGCCGCCCCCTGTATTAGAAGAAGACATTTACTATGAAGAACAAGCTGCCCACCTGTGCACGTGCTCTTGTCGCTGTGTAGGTCGAAGCCGGTTCTACAGCTGCAGTAAAATCCTCCAAAGTGGTTGTGGCAGAAATGATCACAGGGGTTTATCTCCCTCTCACACTCGTTAATATCTAAGGATCAAAAACAGAAAACACCAAGGTAACGAAATCTGGACTCCACACTCTCGGATCCGCTCTCTGGCACCACCGTCTCTGGATATGGTAGGGAAGCTTGCGATAGTTGACTGAAAATGTTGGTTTAATGGCTCTTAGGTGAATAAACCCGGCAATCCTCTCTGGTAATGAAGGGGTTTTCATACTAACGGATGTGCAGGTGAGTAACGCCAATGAAGATAAACATCATTTAGTTAGCATGTTTCCTTAATAGTAGGTTACTTGTTTAATTGATATAAACTAGTGAACTTTGATGCAGGTCATAATTTTCGAGGAGAGAGCATCTGATGACTATTCGTGGCGGTTGCAGTTATAGATATAATAATAATAATAGCATGTTCTTGTATTGCTGCAGGTAAGATAGGTTGGTTAAGGCACAGGTAGGCACTATAAACATATAGACACATAGCACGTACCTTCAGCTGCAAAGAAAGCCTCAAACCCAGTGACTTCTTTCTCATTGGAGTAGTCACTCTTGAATGTGACGGTCAGAGTGTTATCCAAGGAGTAAAAGGAGGTGTCTCCTGGGGCTGTCTCGGTGTCTGTGCTCTCCCTGCCGCACAGGTGAGCCACCTCTGTCCCCTGCGACGAGAGCTATGAGGACACAACAGTCAGCGGGAGCTATGTAAGACTCCCCCATGTAAATAAACCTACTAGGAAGGTCAAATAACAGAGGAATCAGCATTACAAAAATCTACTGAAAGCTGCTACAAGTGTGATCTATATGAACGGGCTCTGTGTTAATGCACTACAGTCCTGGAGGACCTGTTAACGCCAACTTTGGGGCAAGACATTCTGGGTTATATTTACTCAGCAGTTTTTTGCCATAAGACCTCTTCTGGACCTAGCAGACTCCTTACAGCTAGCTGACTTGAATAGGCTGTAAGGTGTTTTCTGGCTTTGGGAGGTAACTTTGGGCATAGAACTGCTCAGTAAATATGAGCCTCCGCAACCCTTTTTCTCAAGGCCAAGAGATGTATGTTCTTTCCCTTGAAGCAAGGACTTGCTGATGAAAATTCTAGGCACATAAGTGTTATATAACAAAATATATAACGTTAATATCATTGTAGCATAGATTCTGTTGTTCTACTTCAGTTTTGTTCTGTAATGTATATATACTCGATATAAAAAAAAATCTATTCAGTTTCAAGTGGCAAAGGTTAACTACAGAACGTCATCTACCTGAATATGAAAGCGCTAATACTTTATGGCGTACAATCTGAAAAAAACTCAAATATTGATGAAACAATAAACAAATGGTCATATTCCCAAGTAGACGTGAGAAATGGAGCCTTGACCATGGTAATAGGTGCTGAAACATTGCATAGCGCGTAATCTGCACACAGTAATTATTACTGTGTAATAGATTTAGCATTCAATCTTCTGGACAGGGCTAGTGTTCATCCTTTTGTAAGTTATAGAAAGCCTCCGACAGTTATCATTAAGTATAGCCTGGTCTTCTCCGTGAACCCTTCTCCCCAGCTTTCCTTGACTCAAAGGGGGAGAGGAGGGGATTCAATGACCTCCAATATGGGTTATCGCACCGTGATTCTCCATTAATTGACCCTCAAGTTAATAGCCGGTAATGAAAGATCACAGTGTAATAACCCGTAGCGGAGGTTAGGGAATCAAGACTTATTACAAGTAGCGGGAATCAAGACTTTGTGCATCAATCTGTCTTCTTATCCACCTTTCCATACTGGCTTCATGGCACTCCAAAATACTGTATGCTGCATGCAGTAGGGCAGGAACTATTTTTTGGGGGTGGGGGTGCTGTAGATATGAAATCAGTAACATACAAGCATTTCGATAATATAAAAATGCATAGACTCAGAGGGGGCTCCTGCCCCCTCACCCCCCCCCTCTTGCACCCCAGTACTGCACCCATGGCTGCATTTTCAATCCATTTCCAGTTTAGGGGCAGATTCATCAATCTGCGAGGTGCCGCACCCCAATCCACCATTACCTGCCATTCAAGACTGTGATCGTTAATGTGTGATCGGGGTGCGATACCTCGCATCAAGCTTGATGAATCTATCGATTAACTCTTACAGACGTTTGGCGGTTTCCGGTTAAATTCCCTACTTCGACATGTTTAATCTCTCGTTATTGTAACTAAATCTTAGGCGGAACTTTATTTGCCTTTTTGTTCTGAAAGTTAGAGATTTTTTTTGTAATACCTTTTTATTGGACAAACATAGAATTCATTGATGTAGTTTTATTTTGAGATCCCTTTTTAGGGCCCCTAGACTGTACAACGAAAGGTATCACAACTTGCAAAACAATGGTTTAGGGCAATTATTCCTACGGATCCTGCCCTTTGTCTCACTTTCCCAATCTGGAGATACCTTGACATGGTCGTATTCACACAGATACGAGAGCTCCACGTTGAAGTGCGTGAAGTAGATCCTGATGCGATGTCCTTCAGGGGCTTTTATGTTCCAGGTCTTTGTCAGGTCATTGGGGTAGGTTTTTGGGAACCCGGGGGAGGTGATCCTTCCAAACAGCCCCGTCAGTTCAGTGCCGTCAACACGTGGACAGACTATTATCAGCACCAGCAGAGAAGAAACCCACAGCCTGCAGTACACAGAGACGTCAGATATCGGGGCGGAAGAGAAACGGTCCATTGTTACATTGATATGTTAACTGATAGACTAAGATTCCTGGTGTAGTCTACCTGCTCCAAATGAGCTCTTGTGTGTGTGTATCTTTATTTATATAGCGCCATCCATGTACATAGCGCTTCACAGCAATAATACACGTGATATCATAATATAACACATAATGGGAATAAGCGCTTAAGACACAAAAGTTACATTAGGAAAAAGGAGTCCCTGCCCCGAAGAGCTTACAATCTAAGCTCTTTCTTTTTCTCTTTCTCCCTGTGTTCAGTGCCTGTCTTTCTCAATCATGTCTTTTCCTGTCACAAACCTTACCCCTCTGTGCCTCTCTCTCTTTCCTCGTTTCTCCTTTGTGTCTCTCCCCCTGTGTTGCCTTATTTAAGGCCCTTAAATCACTGTGTTGTGAAACCCGCTTCTCAGGGCCAGAGGAGATTTGACTCCCATTCATACTGTAGGAATGGAGATGATCGCTTTCCCACCGCAATCAAGATATCTTCATCGCATATTGAATAAGGGCCTTAATACAAATCCTCACCTCATGTCGGACGTCCTTGTGTGTCCTGTTCTTTCTTTACTAATGGGTTGAAAGGATTTTGCTTTGCACCTGGGGGGCTGTTTTTCTGATTCCCCTGTTTGTTCACAGTATACCTTTGGCCAGTTTCACTCGCCCCCGAGGTCAGTGACTTCTCCCTTTGTTTGGGTACAGGAGGCTTGCAATGTTTATCAGTGGCCATGTGATGAATAAACACAGTGAGTGTGTGTGGGATCCCAGAACCTGACCGTTTGGAGTGATATAAAGCAAAGACAGCCAACACAACAACATAACATCTAATGCATCAGGCTCTGTTCCTGACTATAGCTCTGGGGACACTCAGTGTCACACAACACAAGACAAATCAAACAGCGTGTCTGACATGAAAAGACAGGGGCAGAGAGAGCAGCACAGCAGGAGGGATGCCGCTTTACAGCTTGAAACATATAAACTGGACTTCAATTATTAGACCTTAGTTATCTTTTATTCCCTTCTCCCTCCTCTCCCAAAAGTGCTTTCATTCTGGCTTATACTAGAGCAATATATACTACACCGTGCTCTTGTCATCTATTCTCATCTTATTATGGCTGAAAGTTTATACATTATACTATTGATGTTTTAAGTAACCCCCCCCTACCAAAAAAAAAAAAAATCTTAATCATGGAAGTTTAATCTTATTTAGACATTGTCCTTATATGTGCCTCTTGTATCATATCCCGAGCCTGACTGCTGCTAAGAGCTTGGTAATGCCGTTAAGTGGCATTGCAAGGGCGGACTATATTATAGGTTTCTATTAGTGCTTTTTATGGATCACAAGATACTCTGTAGCACTCACATTTTCAGGTTGTGACTGTCATGCTCTTGTCTGTCAGGGAAGATATTATACAGCAGGCTGTCTACTTATCACAGGGTGAGGGACAGGGGCATAACTCCTATGTTGCAATCATATTAATCTTTCTCTGGTGGCTGCCTTCTAACAGCAATATAATGACTTGGGATTTGTACTGATAAATCAATGCTGAGAGACCGAAGCTCTGCAAACAGAACTCATTATTCTTCTACTTTGGGGCTTGATATCTGTTAGCAGATATTAGGCGCTTCCATATGGCTTTGGACAGCAGACTATCTGTGACATTTTCCCCTGCAGCTGCTGTCTCCCTAACCTTCTATTAGTTCTTCCTCTCTCGTAATAATTAGTTCATCTCCCTGTATTAATTCAGCCTCTCGCATCACCTTGACTGTAGATGTGGAAGGCGCTGCATACAAGCGATACAAAGCACACAGCGATTCCACGTTACAGCGACAGTAGTTAGAATGTCCGTGAGATGTGCAGAGAACATTGCTGCGGTGTACGGTTTATTTAAGAACTCTGAGCAATCGTAACCATTTTAGTGCGTTAAAAAAAGGCAAAGTATATTTTCATAGCCATTGCATCTTGTGGCATACGTGTCCATCTCTGACAGTGTCTCGTTTTTAATGGGATACACTGACAACCAAAAGAATGCAAAATGTATGAACTCATAAGAATTCATGAAAAAAAGTATTTAGCGATGTAATCCCTGTGCTTTTGGCTTATAACTTATAACTATAGTTGGTTCCGGGGGCCTGAGTCCCTCTTAATAACTTACGTGGCCTATGGTCAGACGGCAGGAATAACACAGACAGTATGGGTCATACAACTACTTTAATGGCACCTTATGGGCTCTAGTACCTGACGATCCTCAGATGAGGATCACTACACACAGCATACAGTGTAATATAGAATCCCCAAGTAACACTGTGTGGGTGTGAGTCAGTGGTGCAGTAGCCACCCAATCCTGGGTAAGTTGGCTTATGATGGTGCCAGCAGACGTGGGAGCTCATTGTGTACTGAACCTGTTGCAGCCCTGTTGTTTGAAAAGGGTGCTTCGGTAGCACTGTGCTTTTATAGCGGTTGAGGGTCCCCTCCAGCGGCGCTTGGTCTCTCGCTCCACGCCTGGAACTCTCTCTCCAGCTGCCACGTGCACAATGGGACATTGCGTGAGCTTATCACAAAGGGGGTTACATCCTCCCCCTGCTAAAAAATTTGATCTCCCCATCAACTGGACTAGAGTCCTTGTGGCACATGACATAACTATGCAACACATATCTTCCTCTATTTACATTGAATCATGGGTACAGTGAAACCTACACACATACAATGTTTACAGATTGCAGTACTATTACACCACATGGTCTGACAGCTCCCTGGGTCACCTATCTAGAGTCATGGGTACTTCCCATCTAATCGTACTAACCACAGGAACCTCTGTAGACACCCCTGGAAAATCATAAATCAATCTAATGGGGGGGGATGGGGGTTCTAATCTCACTTTTTGGGTGTGTCGAGTAAACCGGGGGTACTACTGTTATCTCCCCTTGCTTTTCAGAGGATCCACATGGTACTGGTGAATCGTGTTCTGTGGGCCCTTCACCTGGGGGCCGGGGGAGACTCGCAACTATCTAGTACTACTGCATTTACCATTTCGCTATCCTGTTCAATGGGACCCACTGGGGTGATTTCCTCTGCTTCGGTATCCAACTAAATGATAACATCTCTTTCTCTGTCCTAAGGCCCTGCTGGTCACATTGGGGACACCTCTTAAGGAGGATGTTGCTCTTCCTGATCCAGGATATTGGATAGATGCCCTAATATTCTCCCTCATTGGTATCCTTCATCCTGATCTGACTCCTCATCACTATCCTGCCTATAGTGGCTTGGTGGGCTATCCCCAGGACCCTGTCCTCTGTTTAGTCGATCACTTCTCCTAGGTTGATTTGCTAGTCCTGGAATACTTTATTTCTCAGGGCATTGTACTAACTGACCTATTGGCAGAAGATAATTCCTATGCAGGTTCTTCACTGGCTATGTCTTCCAGGTGGGGGGAGCGCTCAGATCTCGAGATAATATGCAGGGAAAAAAGTGGAAGAAATAATAGTGCAGACCAATAAATGAATGAATGTATGTGCAAACAATAGTCTCTAAATAGGTCTCACTCACAATAAATGGAATAGTAACAGACGTGTCAGAGATCCTTCTCTACCTGACAAGAGCCCTTTGATAATGGAAGCCCTCTGATACTGGTATTGCTAGAGCTGTATGTCAGGTGGGCTAGATGTGTCCATACATGCTGAGTGTACCTCCCGGGGATGTAGTAAAAGAAAGAGAGCACACAATAGTATTGTACATAGGGGTATAATGTGGCACAAGGAACACACAGGTAATGCACTCACATTTGTACAGAGTATACAGGCGTTGGAGAGGACCGTTGGTGACTCGTGGGGGAGACGCTGCTGATACAGTCTCTCTGAGATCCTTCCGCATGCGTCACATCCGGTGACGTCCCTTCCTGTGACGCGGCGGTCAGGGCGGAAGGAGCTGTCTGCCGCTCCAATCTCTACAGCTTATTTGCCAGCACCTCCTCACACCAATTCTCCCCCAGCAATGTCCTCCAACAGGCTAAACAGATTCTACGTGTTTCGTAGCGGTTGCCACTTCTTCAGGAATCATGAAGGTCAACCCCAAAGACCTCCCATATATATAGTACAACCAATTAAGCTATTGGCTACTCTGATGGGCTGAACTTTAATCAATTATACAAATGAATGAACATAATAGAGTTGTAATAGGTAATAAATACATAAAAACATAAAGAATAGACAGTAATAAATAAAATATATATATATATATATAAAATATATATAAAACCCCTAATCTACATATAATATTTATTTAAATATTTAAATACAAAAAATATATAATTAAAAATATATAACGATGCAAATGACGCAAGAATTTCGGAAGATATCTAAGAGGAGAATAATGAAGAGAACAGACAACGTTAATTCACCAGAATGTATAAAAATGTATAGAAAACATATAGCAGAATATCTTCAAGTTAAAAATGCACCAATGTCTATATCAACATTTAAACCCTTTGGAGTGAGGGTTTGCATTTTATGGATCCAGAACGTTTCCCTTTTTGCTAAATTATTTAATCTATTCCCACCCCTCCAATGTGTGGGAACATGCTCTATACCTTTAAAGCTAAGGGTTCTAGGATCCGAGTTATGATGCATACTAAAATATCTTGAGACATTGTGCGTTAAAACATTTTTCTTAATATTTTAAAGATGCTCTAAAATCCGTACTTTTAAAGCCCTGGAGGTCCGCCCTATGTATTGGAGGCCACAAGGGCACTCCAAAACATAGATAACGTACTCCGTTTTGCAGTTAATGTAATTGTCTATTTTAAATACTTCACTAGTGACATTTGATTTAAAACTGAATTTTTCTTTATCTTTATGGTTTATCTAGCCATGTTGAAGGACCTTCAGTCTTTTTTTTGAAGGTTGTAGGTGCTAATCTACTTTTAAGATTCGGAGCCTTCCTGAAAATAACATTTGGTTTAACAGGTATATGATCTCTTAACACAATATCATTTTGCAAAATAGGCCAGTGTTTGGATATAATGTTCTTGATTTGAGGTGCTTCTCTATTATATTGAGTTAAAAATGCCATATTAAAATTTATTTTTTGTCTTGTATCTACATCTTTATTCTTTTTGCCTAATATATCCTTTCTTTCTACATTATCAGCTCTCCTTATAGCTTTTTGTATAGTGTCAGGGTTGTAGTTTCTCTCCTTGAATTTATTTAACAAAACCTCTGATTGTTCATGATATACTTGTTCCTCAGTGCAGTTTCTCTTTAATCTTCTTAACTGTACATATGGGATATTACGAATCCATTCAGGATGATGGCAGCTGCTCTCCATAATAAAATTGTTGCTATCTACTTTTTTTTAAAAAGTTTTAGTTTTTAATTTATTACTTTCTATATAGATAGCTAAATCCAAAAACTTGAGTTCCTTTCTACTTCAATGTGTGGTAAATTTAAGATTTAGAGTATTATTTCCCATATATTCAAAAAAGGCCTCAAGTTGATCTAGGCTGCCTCCCCATATGAACAGGATATCATCTATGAACCGCTTCCAGGAGACTAGGTTCGCACCAAATTCCTGGTTTGACCAAATATGGTCGTCTTCCCAGGTGCCCATAAACATATTGGCGTAACTTGGAGCGAACCTAGTCCCCATTGCGGTTCCACATTTCTGCAAATAGAACGCATCATTAAACCAGAAGTAGTTCTTTTCAAGAATAAAAGTCATAGAGTCCACCAGAAATTGTATTTGCTCCTTTTTCATCTCACTATCCTTTCTTAGGACTCTTTCAATAGCTTTTAACCCATCACTGTGTACTATAGAGGTATAAAGAGATGTCTCATCTGCTGTAACTAAAATAAATCATTGCACCATTCTATATCATTCAATATATTAATTACGTCTGTAGTGTCTTTTATATATGACTTGAGTGAACTGACATATTTTTGCAAATAACAGTCTATATAATGGGATAAGTTACTAGTCAATGATTCTATGCCAGGTTTAATGGGTCTGCCGGGTGGGTTGACTGGATCTTTATGTATTTTTGGAAGGAAATAGAAGAGAGGTAATTTAGCCTTTTCTCTCCATAAATAATTGAATTCACCTTCATTAAGAATTCCCTGTTCTTTTCCTTTTAATAATAAAATTTGAAATTCTTTGGAAAATCGTACAGTGGGATTATCTTTTAATATTGAATAAGTGGCTGTATCCCCTAAAATTCGATTGGCTTCTTCCTCATAAAAACTGCGATCCATAATAACAACCCCCCCACCCTTATCAGCTTGTTTTATAATGCAAGAATTCTGGACCTGGACAGTCCTTTAAGGGCGTAGAGCTTCTGTTTATATTATTCACTTTTTTGGTGAAGGATATTGTATTCACTATATTTATTTATATATTCTTTGAAGTTCACATTTATATATCACTTTAATAATTTATATCACTTTAATTAGTTCACTATTAGAAGCGCCCGGTATCATTTTTCTTTGCTGCATCTTCACTGGCTAGCCTCCATTTTCTGGCCTTACTTGATATACTGAAAGTCCTTGTAGTTTCTCTACTACCACATAAGGCTCTGGTTTCCAGTGATTCGCTATTTTGTGTTTACTGGGTATGAACAGATTTTGGACCATGACTCTGTTATGCATGTGTAGTTCTTGCCCATGTACTCTCTAGTCATAACAGCTTTTATTTCTCCGATTGTTCATATCAGCAGCAGTAGTGGCCAACCTATATACTTCTTGCAACTGTTCCTTGAGCCTCTGCACATACTGCATGTACATGGTTGGGGATATGCCATGTTCCGCCACTCAAACACAGGCAAATGGGTAATCGAGCTTCCCGTCCAAACATCAAGTAATAGGATGAACACCCTGTAGAGTGATTCCGGGTGCCGTTATACGCATGTACCAGGTGGTGCACATGCTGACTCCATTGTTCCTTCCCTTGAGTGTTTAATGTGCCCATCATATTCAATATGGTCCTATTGTATCTCTTGGGTTGCAGATCCCCTGTGGGTAGTAAGGCGTTGTTATTTTTTTATTCCACAAATGCTCGGTAGTTCCCTGATGAGTTGGCTTTCAAAATCCCGCCTTTGATTGGTATGTATCCTAGTTGGCAATCCATAATGGACAAAGTACTTGTTCCACAGCACCTTAGCGACAGTAGTAACTCATTGATCCTTTGTCAGGAATGCTTGAGCATACATGAAGTGGTCCATGATCACTAGGATATTACTGGTATTCTGTCAGACTCCAAGGACAGGAAATCCATGCAGACCAAATTCAGTGGTCCACTGCTGGGGATATTTGTCAATGGTGCAGCCTTTGTAGGTGAAGTCTTTCTAGGCACACACCTTCCACAGTTCTTGCAATATTCTTCGACATCCTGTGCAATTCGGAGCCAATAGAAGCAGTCTTTTACTAATAACAATGTCTTGTCTGTGCCCAGGTGGCCATGATCGTCACGGAGAACCACCTGCCTATACTTGTAAGGATGTACCAATTGCTTAGTTACGGTGTGTTGTGACTTCTTTGCGACTCTGAACATCACTCCAGATCAACAGATTAGGCCATTGATTTAAGAAGAGTTGACTTTCATGGTGTAACCGGTAACAGTCCCGGATGATTTTTGGCTCCTCAAAGCTGACCATGTTTTCTTCAAACTGGCGTCTGTCTGTTGGGCTTGTGCTAGATCCTGTCGGTTTAACCGTGATAACCCCTCCATAGTTAACTCTTCTGGGTGAGACTATACCAGGCGTACTGTGGTGGGGGATATCCCCAGACTATCAGCCACTCTATTGTCTATTTTCCAGTTCTATATGGCCAGCACTCCAGCCTTTACTAGTAGCCCTCCAGGGAATCCTCCATGGGGTGCACTACCAATCATGACAGTGGTCTCTTCTATATTTCTCTGGAGTGTCATTTTTACAGTTATCCCCTGTATGCTGCTGGGGGCACTTGCAAGGCAGGATCCTGCTAATGTTACCTCCCCCACGGGTCCCACACTCCAAGCTCTGTCTTTTCTTTCCATCTGCTGGTATACCTTCAAACACAAGGGATGGATGGTCAATGTTGAGCCATAATCGTTTTCACCAATAGTCGGATACCATTTTTTTAGTTGTCCAAAAATATTGGTATTTGTGCCAAATATAGTTCCAGTTTCTTCCTTTCTGCGGTCTTCAGAGCATATGAGGGTCTCCACTAGTGTTGTACCGGGTAGCAATTAAAAAAAAAAACAGGTAACGGTTACCAGGCCAAAATCAATGGTTCTACCCAGCCGGGTACCCGGTTACCCAGTTTGACACTTACCTGCTGGGTGGCGGTGACCCTGCTGCCTGCCCCAACAGTGAGCCTCTGCTCCCGCCCACCGCCCGCCCCAACAGTGAGCCTCTGCTCCTCCTCCGCTCCTGCCTGCCCCACCTCCGCTCCCGCCCCTTCTCGGTTCCAGCCCGCGCCACCTGCGTTCCTCCACTCCCATCCGCCCCACCTCCGCGCCCGCCCCACCTCCGCTCCCGCACACCCCACCTCCACTCCTCCACGCCCGCCCCATCTCTGCTCCTCCTCTCCAGCCTGCCCCACCTCCGCTCCCGCCTAGCCCGCCCCACCCTCCGCTTCTTCTCTTGTCTCTCCTGCCCACCTCCGCTCCCGCCTGCCCCACCTCCCTCCTCCACGCCCGTCCCATCTGTGCTCCTCTTCCAGCCCGCCCCCACCTCGCTCCTCACTCCCCGCCCCACTCCTCGCCGCCCCACATCTGCTCCGCACCACCCCACCTCGCTCCTCCATGCCCCGCCCAACTCTGTCTCCTCTCCTCCACGTCCGCCACCTCCGCTCCCCGCTCTGCTCAACCTCCGCTTCTTCTCTTCCGCTCGCGCCCCACCTCCGCTCCCGCCCACCCCACCTCCTCTCCTCCACGCCCGCTCCATCTCTGCTCCTCCTCTCCAGCCTGCCCCACCTCCGCTCCTCCGCTCCCGCCTGCCCCACCTCCACTCCTGCCCACCCCACCTCCGCTTCTCTTTTGCTCCTGCCTCACCTCCGCTCCCGCCCCACCTCCTCTCCTCCACTCCTGCCCCACCTTCGCTCCCGCCCACCCCACCTCCTCTCCTCCACGCCCGCCCCATCTTTGCTCCTCCTCTCCAGCCCGCCCCACCTCCGCTCCCACCTGCCCCACCTCCACTCCTGCCCGCCCCACCTCCGCTTCTCTTCCGCTCCTGCCCCACCTCCGCTCCTGCCCACCCCACCTCCTCTCCGCTGCTCTTGCCCCACCTCCGCTCCATCTCCGCACCTGCTCACCCCACCTCCGCACTTCCTCCACTCCACCTCCGCTCCCACCTCCCCACCTCCGCTCCTCCTCCGCTTCTGCCCGCCCCACCTCCGTTCCTCCTCCACTCCTCCGCGCCCGCCCCAGCTCTGCTCCTCCACTCCTGCCCACCCCACCTATGGTCCTGTGGTGCTATAGAATCCTGCTGTCCCACGCCGGCTAAAGGTAAGTAATAATAATTTTCAGCTTCTCTAACATTACCCGGCGCCGGGCCACTTCTCAGTTGCCGGGTCCGGGTAATGTCCGGGTAGCTGGAAATGTCCCGGGTGACGCCGGGTACTAGGTAATTCCGGGTACTCGGTACACCCCTAGTCACCACAATGGTCAACGGTACTTTTACTCCAGTTCTCTTCTTTGAAACTCACCACTACATACCCTAGGGTAGCTGGCGTCACTGAGACCCCACAGAACAAAGCCCTCCAGTGGTGGCAATGGCAGATGTTTGAGGTACAGATTGTACCAGGGTATAAAAATAATGGCTACCTCAGACCCACTATTCAGGAATACATGGCATACTTATACCTTGATCTTCGCCTTCACTCGGGCTGACGTGCCAAGGACGCCCATAAGCAGGTGGGATTATTCTGGTATTTTAGCAGGGATAGTCTTTGCAGAGCCTTGCTTCATGTGGTTCCTTTTTCCATTTCCCTGGTTAGGTTCGGAACTGATGAATCTCTTATTCACATACAGCAGATGTTCTCGTTTTCTACAGTCCTTGATATAGTGTCCCACTGCGCCACACTTATAGCAGAAGTCAAGGCTAGTGTCTGTCAGATTCGGGGGTCCTCTTTTATTCATCCCCCTTCTGTAGGGCGTCTCTCCTTGGGGTCCTCGTAGGCCTTTCTCCTCGATGAGGCAAAGTATCCTCTCTTGACACCCCTCTTATCAGTAATGAGACCAAGAGCTCCGGTACTGCGCCAGGGAGCTCACCTGCTTTGACAGGTTCAGGCTGCTCTACACTTTCCCATCCGAGTGTCCTTTGGATGGGTCTTTTTTCCCAGCCGTTCGTTGGTCGTACTGTTGCCAGATCCCCTCTGGCTGCTAGCCGTGCCGCTCTTATGTGACCTCAATATGGGTGGTCCCATAGCCATCTGTTGTTCCTCGTCCCTTATCTCCCTTAGGAACTCTAGGAACTTAGGGGGTATCGCTTTCTGTTCTCGGAGCCGAAGGTATAGCGTCATCATGTCCCCCTTTGGGACCCCCCTTATTAATTGTTCCACTCTGGTGCAGTCATCCCTGTCAATGGAGAACCCTTTTTTCCTCACAACCTTTTGCAGGGGCACTTCTAACCTGCGTAAAAATTCTGATAATTTCTCCCTCTCCTGTTCATACATCTCCCTGAACTCGAAATAGAGCTCTTCACCACTATCGGTAGCCCTGAATGTACTTTCTAAGGTGTGCAGATAGGCACAAGTGGTCACAGGTTCTCTCCCTTCTCTAACTGCCCTTACTATAACCAACACAGCCCTTTTGAGACTTTTCGCAATCCGGACTCTCTTGTCATGCTCTGTTCCCCCCTCATTCTTGCACCATCTGTGTGGCCTGCTCTATCCAGTTCTCAAAATCGTCCTATCCAGGTGGGTTATACCTTACACCTGAAAATGTCTGTAGCCGCCGGTAGTAGCTCTCTCCCTGACGGGACTGCTCATTTCTTCTTTTTGTTCTTCAACTTTGTTATTGTATGTCTTATTTGTGGCTGATAAAGCTTGTTTAACCTCTACAGCATGACTCAGTTAGCGACCAATAGCACTCGAGTATACACACCTGGGATAGCTCATTAAACGGTCGCTTACGCGTGATGTCAATGCCACGGAGGCTATTTATAGGTATTGTGTTTTTTATTTGTATACACTTTGATAAAGCGCAGGTGGTGTGTTTTTTATTCTTTTGTCCATGAGACTAATAAATGTAATTTTTATCGGGGACACCTCGTGATCGTTTGCTTCTTCTTGCGTGCGATTGTGCTCCATTTTTCACATGGCTACGTTTTAATATACAATCCCCTCTAGTGACGCTTGCTCTCTTGCTCCACGTTTGGAACTGTAGCTCTCTCTCCAGCTGCCACGTGCACATGTGCAGTCTCTGCAGACCTCGATCTCCTCCAACATGGCCGCCCCCCTTCCTCACGGCTCCTCTCCGTCATAGTACTTCCTCTTCCACAGTCGTTACTATTGGCGGCTCTCATGTTCATCACAGTCACATGTCCAGAGCACATTGGAGAGAAACTTGCCAGGGGGCAGCGTGACAGTGTGAGAACTCATCACATAGGGGTTACAGCTACAAATCTGTTTACTGCTACACAGCACAGCATTGAAAAGCAGTAATTAAAGCAAAAGACAGTTATAGGTTCTTCAAAAGACTTTTTCAACACAATGTGTTCTCTTAAATTGGGTAGAGGCAAGGCCGGACTTTGACCTTCTGAGGCCCTAAGCTATGTCAAGTTTAACAGGCCTCAAAATTTTGATTTAATTTATTATTCTGACTGAAGGGACCATTGAAAATACTGTATAAACATGAAACTGGAATGAATTAAAGCATTATACTAGCATTGTTATATACAAAGAGTTTTCTCAACATATTTTTGTGAAAAAGAGCAAATTTCACTTGGTTCCTGAATCTCTGCAAAAATATCACACATCTCTACATCATACCTACGCTTATATTTTATATTTGCCAATTAAGTCAATGTTTATAGAAACACATTAAATAGGAAAATAGGCCCTACAAACGTATTGTATTTGCAAGAGAAAATACATACATATAAAAAATTTTTAGTATTGTGTGTATCATTGCAAAAGGCTTGAGTGTAACATGTAATTCCTTAAACTAAATGCAAAAATGGGGGATTTATTACACACACACACACAACACACACACACACACACACACACACACACACACACACACTCACACACACTCACACACACTCACACACACTCACACACACACACACCCACACTCTCACAGACACATACTCAAGGACACACCGACCCACACTCACAGACACACTCACAGACACTCAGACACACTCAGACACACACTCAGACACACACTCACTGGGTGGGTAACTGGGTTGGTATTCATTGGAAGGGAGGGGGCCCACCTGTTCCTCCAGGGCCTGCTTGTCTTCCACATGCTGCTCCACATGCCAGGGGATCGGGCAGGAGTTGCGGTAGGATCGGGGGGCCAGCGGGAGGATCGGGGGGCCAGCGGAGGGATCGGAGGGCCAGCGGGAGGATCGGGGGGCCAGCGGGGGGATTGGGGAGCCAGCGGGAGGATCAGGGGGCCAGCGGGGGGTTTGGTGGGTCAACGGGGGGACCGGGGGGCCAGCTGGAGAATCGGGGGCCAGGGGGATCGGGGGCCAGCGGGAGGATCGGGGGCCAGCGGGGGGACAGCCGGATAGGCGCACGGCTACACCAACCTCCCAGATGGGAAACGTGGCCGGGGAATCATGCGCCCAGGCTGCAGCCAGGAGGGGTGTCGGGCAGCCATGCTGGGGAGATCAGGCAGCCATGTTGGGGAGGTCAGGCAGCCATGCTGGGGAGGTCAGGCAGCCATGCTGGGGAGGTCAGGCAGCCAGGCAGGAGGACGGCATTAGTTGCGGGGGGATCGGGGGCCAGCGGGGGGATCGGGGGCCAGCAGGGAACAGCCGCACGGCCACACCAACCTCCCGGATGGGAAACGTGGCCGGGAACTTTGCCAGAACCCCCCCTCCAGTGCACATGCGCACCCCCCCTCTACCTCCCGCCCAGGCTGCTTCCCTTCTTCCCCGCTCCTATGACCCTGCCCGCGCGGGTGCCAAAGGAGCGTGGGATGGAAAGGAAGCGCCTACCTTGTCCTCCAGCCCTGGGCAGCAGCCGCGGGGACCCCCCCAGCCTACATCCCACCCCGGGCAGCAAGCGGGGATCAGGTGCAGGGGGGTGGAGGGGCTGACCCAGAGCTGCCAGCCTCGCGTCAGGCCAATTAGGGAGGGAAATTATTAATTTTTTTTTTTTTAAAAATTGGCGCGAATTGTAAGCTCTTCAGGGCAAGGTTTCCCTTTGCTTATGTCATAATTTACCTGATGTGCATATTACCATTGTTTGTACTTTATTTACCAAATATGAAACTATTTATTTTGGGTAAAAAAAAAAAAGTGACGAAAAGCCGTCCACTGTACAGTGTACAGCAAATCAAAATACCACTTATGGTGCATTTGTCATAGACAAGTCTGCAACCATGCCTTTCCCCATTATCACTTAGCAAACAGTGCTTCCAAGGCAGCCAGGGCAGCCTGAGGCTTTCTGGGGCCCAAGGCGGCATGTTGGTAGCGGGGAGGGGGGACCTGTAAAAATAACACGCACCAACACCCCACCTACCTCTCTGCCAGTCCGGGTGCCCCAAGCGCCCTCCTCTTCGTCCTCCTGTCGGTGCCGGGAGCCAACTTCTGACCGGAGGGGGGAACTGGTGGCCCATGCTCCCTCCTCGCGCCCCCCTCCGGTCGGGTGAAAGTTGTATCCTGGCTGCGACAGGAGGGAGAGGAGAGAAAGAATGGAGTGCGGGGTAAAAGGGGTAACTCTTAGCTAACAGGTCCTATGCGTCTCTCACTCGGGTCCTCATAGTTCTGTCGTGTCTCTCACCCGCGCCTCCTATCAAGAGGGTAACTGTGCTGCCATTGGGCTGTGTCGAGTGAGTGCTTAGACACTGAGGTCACCCGAAGAAGGGTGCACAGCTGAGGAACAGTGGGGCCACACACCAACAAGATGGGTTAAAAATAAGCTTTATTCCATAATACGATCGTGGGGGGACACGGAGATAAACTCTGACGCGTTTCGGCCACACGGGCCTTTGTCAAAGATTGAATTCGCGTGTGTGAACACTCCTGCTGTTAAGGACGTCCCCCCGCCCCAAACAGAATGTCATGCGCGGTGAAAAAGGCGCGAAAGTCTAACACGGACAGATATCATTGGCCAATACCATCAGCCAATGTACTTCCTGCAGGACCCAAGGCGTAACTGTGTGTGCTAAGGATCGCCCACAACAACGCGGGAGCGTCGCTAGTGATACATTGCATGTGTCAAAAAACCAACAAGATACAAAACATTACAAAAGAAAATAAACAAACAGGAACGGTTAAAATAGCGAATATTATACAATGGTAGTAGATATAATAGGGGAAACTCATTGAAAACGGAGTGAACTTCCAAACTGAGGAATTCCTATGTAAATATAATGAATCAAATTATTACATATTGAAATAGTTACATTAAATGTTATTTAAACTTAATTTTGTTATTAAAATTTTTAGGGAGAGGCGGAAATGGAGAAAATAAAAGAGGGGGGGGGGGGGGGGTGAAGGGTACAAAAAATAGAGACGGGAGAAAGAACACATTCATTTAGAATTTTACCTAACAAATCATCTTATAATATTCAATCACACAGTTAATATAAGTAACATTTTTTACAGCAAAATTAAGTGGGTATTAATTTCTGGTTGACCAGCACCCAAAATGCAATGTAACCACACCTTCTGGAAATCTGCGCAGGTGTCGTTATTAAGACTAACCAATTTTTCCATGCAGCAATTCTGCCAGACTTTATTTTTAACTTTAGGGATTGAGGGAATAGTTGTTTGTTTCCATACTGCCGCTAGTTCGCGTCTTGCGGCTGAAGATATGTGGCACGGTAATTTATTTTCGTGTCTCGTGAGGAGGTAATATGGTTTGTTTAATAGAAATAACCAGGGATCCATTGGTAGATCCAATCCGAAAAACCTTTGTGACCAATAAGCTGCTATGAATGGGCACCCCCACCACATATGTATAAATGTGGCTTGTACTCCACACCCCTTCGGACATGTAGTTGGATACTCTGGGATGAATTTAGCTAGTCTCGTGGGGGTTAAGTACCACCTCATCATAACTTTGTAGGCATTTTCTCTGATTGAGGATGTAGCAACCTTCTGAAAAATATCATTCCAGTCTTCCATGTCTAGTTCCTCCCCCAGATCCTCTTCCCATTGTATCATATATTTCAGTTTTTGATTCATATGAGGAGGAGGGCTAACAAAGTACCCATACAGGTTAGATATCAGTCCAGATGTGTTACTATCTGCTAGACAAAGTGACTCAAATCTAGTTATCAATTCGGGGGGTCGGATTTTGTTATAAAAGGCCTTCAATTGAAGGTATTGGAGGAACTGATTGTTTGGGATAGCCTTTTCTTTGTGGAAATATTCAAAGGGTCTGGGAATTCCCTCTGTGCCTACATCTTTTAATCCCTGGGATAAAACCCACCTGATCCGGATGAACCAGTGATGGGAGGACTTTATTTAATCTATTAGCTAATATTTTGGAGAATATTTTTAAGTCAGAGTTTATTAAAGAAATTGGTCTGTAGTTCTTACAGTCTGTAGGGTCTTTTCCATCTTTATGGATTAGTATTATGGATGCCTGGAGCATACTATTGGGAAATTGGGAGTCTATTAGTATAGAGTTGAACATATTTAATAGGACTGGGGCGAGGATATGAGAGAATTTTTTATAGTATAGGTTCGGGAAGCCATCGGGCACCAGAGCTTTAGCCGATTTGAGATCTTTAATAACCCTGAGAACTTCTTCGAGTCTGAAATTTTGGGTTAATTTGTCTTTGTCGTCTGGAGTAATAATAGGGAGATTAGCTGAATTTAGGAAGTTTTTCATTTGGGTTGTCAACTGTTTGCTTTGTTTAGTCTTATTACCGTCATATAATTTGTTATAGAAGGCCTGGAATTCCTTAATTATAAAGGTCGGATTAGTTGAGAGAATACCTGATTTCTGTCTGATTGCATGGATATTACGGTTTGTTGGAACTGATCTATGTCTAGCGGCCAGCATTTTATCAGGTTTATTTGATTTTTCAAAAAATGTAGCCTTAGTAAAGGAGAGGGATTGTTCTGCTTTAGCCATGAGAAGGAGATTCAGTTCAATTTTGGCCTCATTTACTTTAATTAGATCCACATGTTGATCCCCTCTTTGGTGTAATTTTGTCATTTCTTCCAATTTTGTGTGTGCCCCCTTTATATTGGCTTCCCTTTCGTTCTTTCTATTTCCAGCAATACTGATTAGTTTTCCTCTAAGGGTGGCCTTATGGGCCTCCCAGAGAACAAAGGGGGATGATACAGAGCCTGTATTGGTTTTGAAAAAGAACTCTAGTTCTTCATCCAGTATTTTTTAAATCTCTGGTATTTTGAGTAAGGACTCATTTATTTTCCATTGGGCTGATTGTGGGGGCATGTTAAGATGTGAGCATCTCATCTCCACCTGGGCATGATCCGACCAGGCCACAGCACGTATTCTTGAATATGCACAGTATGGTATTGCTCTAGAGGAAATAAAAATATAGTCTATACGGGAATATGAACCATGAGGAGGAGAGTAGAAAGTAAATTCCCTATTTGTTGGGTTAAGTTCTCTCCATCCATCTGCCAAATGGAGTTCCACCAGACCTTTGATCATGGCCTTACGATCTACTTTTCTACAAATGGTTACAGGCCCAGTCCTATCAGTGTTCGGGTCCATGGCTAAGTTAAAATCACCTCCAATTACAATCCTTCCCCTAGCTACTTTTTTTTAGGGTACAGAAGAATTTAGTGAAGAATTTGGCACTGGTTTCATTAGGGGCATAAATATTGGCGAAGGTCAGGTCTTGACCGTATAGAGATCCTACTAGGATTAGATATCTTCCATGTCCATCTGATTTAGATCTGATAACTTTAAAAGGAATTTTGTTATTAAATAGAATCGTAACTCCTTTTTTTTTTGCTGGCGCAGTCGAATGATAAACCTATTTGTATTGTTTATCAATGAATGAAGGGATATTGTTCTTCTTAAAGTGCGTCTCCTGTAGGAGGATTACATCGCTTTTATATCTCTTATATTCTGTCATGGCCATTTTCCTCTTACAGGGTTCGTTAAGACCCTTGACATTATGTGATATAATTACTATTGCCATTTATATGGATAGAGCAAATTTATCTTACCTCTCAGTGGGGTTAGTAGTAAATTGGATGATTAGCGAGGTGGGAAGCACTCTGTTCTGAGTGTTCTGAATGTGATTGGGTAGTACCCTTTACTATGGAAAGGGGGGGTGGGGGAAAAAAAGGGGGGGGGGAAATGTAGAGCTTTTAGGGACAGTTATGTCCTGTAGCTCGAGTGCCTTAGGATCAAACGGATGAATGAATTCCAAGGAATAAGTAGAGGAGCATACACTTAGGTGCATCAACCTCTCGAGGGAGCACGGCCGGATACCAGGGAGGGTCGGAACAACCCGGCTGTGGCAGAGAACTACAGAATTAATGCAAAACAAGTAATACATCAGCTTATAACCAAATATGTTAACAATAACTTATCTTATATATTTTTTTTTCATTTTTCCTTTCTTTTGATCTTTCCTTTTCTTTTAACATATTTTCCTTATTTATAACCACTATGAATAACAACAATACAACAATACAAAACTCAACTTTGTTCTGAGGGAGGTAATCAATGATCAGAAAAAAAACCAAGGCTCCCCGGCTCCATCCCGGCACATACCCTCTTTTTTTTCTTATTTTTTATACATATAAATATGTATATTTCTATGAACGGAGAGTCCCTCCCCTCCCTCCCCCCCCAATGAGGCCCCGACCATGATCCAACGATGTCACCCTTCAGATGTGTCTGCCTCAACAGGAGTCTTCAGTCAGGAGACTTTTTTTGATGGCGAATAGTCTCATCTAATGTTGTTTCTAGAGTGACCGTCCTTTCTCCTAAAGAGAATATGTCCCTTTTTACCTCGCAAATTTCCACCTGAAGTAGTGCCTTGAAGCTCTCGTATAGGTTAATTATGTCCTGTTGTGTAGATTGCCGGCTCGTACCCTCCTCCGCCGAGTCCTGACCCCCCGATTCTGCCTGAGTACTGGAGGACGGAGATCTAGGGGGTCCTCTATCTTTAGCAAAATATGATACTAGCTCGCTTGATTTGATCTTTTTGGGTTTTGGGGCCATGTTTGGGTATTCTCGTAGTAATGAGAGTTGGTTTTATAGAACATTTGTTGGGTTTATCTTTGGTTTTATCTTTGGTTATAGCTGTTATTTGTCCCTGCCACGGCTGAGTCCATCCTTTACACACTAGTCATTGTTGGTTCTCCTGGTCTCTTTTACTTTTCCTTATGTGTAGTTTTCGTCGTTTTTGAAGCTGTGTTGAATGTAATTTGCCTATAATATGTTTTGTTTAATCAGTGGATGGCTAGTCTTATGCTTAGATTGATTCTCACAACATTACATAGCCTGGGTCTCAGGATGCTCTATCAATCATATCCATCAAGGGTTATTCTGTGTGTTTGCTGTCATTTTATTTGTTTTTTTGTTTAGCAGATGATTTAACTGATTAGAAACACTTTGTTTGTGCCTAGCCTTCAGTGGAAGCTCTGATTTACCGGCTCTGCATTTGGGCAGGGGAGGGAAGGGGTGCCAGAGAGTCTCCACAAGGTGGCTATCCCTCTCTCTCTCTCCAATCTTATTTACACTCCTGCTTTGATTGGTTTGCTATGTCCTCCAATCCTATCCCCTCCTCCCTCCGCTCCGATTTACTCTATCGGCAGGGGAGGTCCCTCAGCTGCGCCCGGCCGCCATCTTGTGAGCCCAACCGTCTGCGTTCACTCTCAGTGCAGTGCACCCCTTTTGGGGATCTTTCGTGTGATAAAAAAAAGACTCGACCTTATTGCCGGTCTTGGTCTTGGTCCCGCTCACTCACCTCGGCTAATCAGGTATGTATGCCACACTTCACCCTCCGGTCCGGATCACTGGATACTCGGAGGTCAGGGTAACCTCATGGATTCAACGGCCAATTTGTGTTCTCCCGTAGGACGGTTGAGTAATCTTTCTGGATTGTTAGCTTCTTTTATTTGTAAATGATAATTATAATTAGTTTAATTTAGTTTAGGGGTATATTTCTCTTTTTTTTTTTGTGGAGCTCAACTGACCAGCGACTACACAGCCCTAAGTTCCGGCGCGCGTCTTTAAATGTTATTTAAAGAGCAAATTATGTTAAACCTATGCCCAGAGAAAAAAAGACAAAGTAGCAATCTCGTTATTGGGTGCAAAAAATACAAACGATAAATTGAAAACTGAAAAACTCAAAAATAAGTCCAAATAGTATAAATGGATACTAAGATCCCTATCATTGAAGAAACATTATATAATCAAGAATGTATTAGTAATCAGTATTAGTATAAGACATAATACTGAAGAATAACATTAATATACATAATCATGGAGCTTGACATCGTTATATAATATTGGGTATCAAGCCAATGCTGCAAGATACCAACAGTGTTGAATCTTAAGTCACAAAATATGTTTCTGATTAAGAAAAGACAGACACATTATTTCAAAAAGTATTTCAATTCCCAATCTATGTTCATGCCCTTGGGCGCTAAAGTCCCAAGGGCATAAATCCAGTGCATTTCACGACAATTCAGGTGGGCCTCTCTGTCTCCTCCTCTACTCTTAGGCCTGGGACATAGTGCCCCAAACAGTGCTGAGGCGCTGAGGCTCTGGGAAAGCGGTGCTTTCCCTGGCCTTACACAGCGCGCCGTCAGGGGGCGGGTCGGGGGCGGGCCCGTGACGTCACGGAGCTGGTTCGCCCTCATTGGGCGAACCGCTCACGTGAACGGCCCTGCGCTCCGGCAAGCAAGAAAATCTCAAGACTCTGTCAGACACACGCTTCCCCAAGCATGCTGACGCGTGCGCGAGCCCCTGCTGAAGACGCTCTCATTGAGGCTGCAGGGGCTCAGTGCCGAGCAGCAGCACGGCTTGCGCTGACCATGCCCGAGGCCTAAGTGTGTATTTGTTCTAATGCACTAAATGAGAAGGTGCTCATAGACCCTTGTGGACATGTAATAAAATGGTGTGCCACTGGGAATCTCTCATCTCTATTTTTTATGTTTCTCAGATGTTCGCTGATTCTAATTCTGAGAGCTCTGATGGTCCTACCAACATACCCACTATCACATGCGCATTTTAGTATGTAAATCACATAGTTAGACTTAGGCCGAGTCCATAGACGGACAGGCCGTGCTGAGGCGTGCGGACGCTCCGCGCTGAGCCCCTGCATCCTCAATGAGGATGCCTTGAGAGGGGGCTCATGCGAGCGTCCGCAGGCGTGCTGATGAGTTGGAGGTTTCAGCCGAGCGCCAAGCTGTTTTTCAGCGCGCTGTCGGCTGAAAACCTCCAATCACAGCACAGCAGCGTCAACGTCACGGCGCCGTGACATCGGCGCTGTGACATTGACGTCAGTGCATCGCGGGCGATTGGCCCAGTGATGTCACTGCCCCGCCTCCAACCACCTCCCCCTGGCTCCCCCTCGCGCACGCTGGCTCGCCTGCAAGTCCGTGCAATCGCGCTGACTGAAGCAGGCTAGCCTCAGCGTTAGCGCGCCTCCGCTCTCCCCACCCCTCTATGGCCCGGGCCTTACAGGTAATAAAAGATCTTATCCTAAGTTTCTGATTTGTATGTATATTAATAACACCTAAAGAAACCAATAGGAATATTCTTTGTTGAGCCTGTTTTAGAACAGAAAAGACTGGGTGAGATATGACTCCCAATAGTATTTGCCTTTCTAAAGACTATCCTTGGATTAGATTGAGTATACCTTTCTAGGTCTTTATCTAATCTCAAAACTTCCCAATGTTTTTGTATAATTAGTCTAATCTGTTCCGCCTGTTTAGAGTATGTGGTGATAAAAAGTGGTGGATCCTTTCTCTGATCAATCTGGGAATATGACTTACTTCGATTAGTGACATCATATTTTGCTTTAGCTAGCAGTTCCGCCCTATCACTATGTAGAGCCTGTTCAAAAGCCACCTCAAGGACATTGTCTTTGTAACCTCTATTTTTGAACCTCATCCTTAGTTGTTCTGCCTGTCGTAAAAAAGATTCTTCAGTAGAACATATTCTTCTCAATCTAAGGAACTGTCCTTTAGGGATGCCATTTACTAATGATCTAGGGTGGGCACTGTTTGCTCTGAGCAATGAGTTGCATGAGTTCTCTTTTCTAAAGATATCAGTCTGTACTTTTAAATTTAAATCTACATAAAGATGTAGATCCAGGTAGTCTATGTGATTAACATGATAATTATAAGTAAGCTTAAGATTATATGTATTCACATTCAGATATTCAAAAAAAGTGTCTGTAGATCCCAACACCAGATAAGCAATAAGTCATTATATATATCGACGATAAAAGACAATAAAGTCTCTGAAGGGGTTAGAATCACCGAAAATGTGTACAGTTTCCCAATATCCCATAAAGAGGTTAGCATAGGATGGTGCTAATGACGTGCCCATGGCTGTGCCCTGTATCTGTAAATAATATTGTGTATCAAATAAAAAGTAATTATGTTGTAATAAAAGCATAACACTATCAAGAATAAATGTACTCTGTGCTAAGTGAAGATTAGAGTGATTTAAAAAATGACTAATAGCTTTAACACCCTGTGTGTGATCAATTATAGTGTATAACGAGGTCACATCTAGGGTGACCCACATGAAAGTATTAGACCATGTGATATTTTGAATATCTGAAAGTAAATCCAATGAATCCCTCAAATATGAGGGAAGTGTTTTCACTAATGTTTGTAAGAAATGATCCACGTACCTACATAGACCATCTCCCAAAGATCCAATGCTCGATATAATAGGTCTGCCAGGAGGGCAGACCAGAGACTTATGGATCTTTGGGAGATGGTGAAAAATAGGTACGGTGGGAAATTGATTATAAATGTAATTGGACTCCTCGTTTGTTAGAACTCCAAATTCTTTACCCAGATCAATCAGATCCCGAATCTCTACTAGATATAGTTGTGTGGGATCCCTATCTAGCTTACAGTAGGCTTGTGTATTATTCAGTTGTCTAAGGGCTTCTGTGTGATAAGCATGAATGTGCATCACTACCACAGCCCCTCCCTTATCCGCACTTTTAATTATTATATCCTGTCTATTTTTAAGGGAATGAATATGGGACCGCTCTTCTCTGGATACATTATCAAAAACTGAATTAGAGAAACTGAAACCCCTAGCCAAAGCACTTTCCGCTAATGCCCGACTCTAGATAACTACATTCTTTCGAAACGGATACCTGTAAGTCTAACTATGTGATTTACATACTAAAATGCGCGTGTTGGTAGTGGGTATGTTGGTAGGACCATCAGAGATCTCAGAATTAGAATCAGCGAACATCTGAGAAACATAAAAAATAGAGATGAGAGATTCCCAGTGGCACACCATTTTATTACATGTCCACAAGGGTCTATGAGCACCTTCTCATTTAGTGCATTAGAACAAATACACACTAAGAGTAGAGGAGGAGACAGAGAGGCCCACCTGAATTGTCGTGAAATGCACTGGATTTATGCCCTTTGGACTTTAGCGCCCAAGGGCATGAACATAGATTGGGAATTGAAATACTTTTTGAAATAATGTGTCTGTCTTTTCTTAATCAGAAACATATGTTGTGACTTAAGATTCAACACTGATGGTATCTTGCAGCATTGGCTATCATTGGTTTGATATGCAATATTATATAACAATGTCAAGCTCCATGATTATGTATATTAATGATTAATGTTATTCTTCAGTATTATGTCTTATACTAATACTGATTACTAATACATTATTGATTATATAATCTTTCTTCAATGATAGGGATCTTAGTATCCATTTATACTATTTGGACTTATTTTTGAGTTTTTCAGTTTTCAATTTATCGTTTGTATTTTTTGCACCCAATAACGAGATTGCTACTTTGTCTTTTTTCTCTGGGCATAGGTTTAACATAATTTGCTCTTTAAATAACATTTAATGTAACTATTTCAATATGTAATAATTTGATTCATTATATTTACATAGGAATTCCTCAGTTTGGAAGTTCACTCCGTTTTCAATGAGTTTCCCCTATTATATCTACTACCATTGTATAATATTCGCTATTTTACCCATTCCTGTTTGTTTATTTTCTTTTGTAATGTTTTGTATCTTGTTGGTTTTTTGACACATGCAATGTATCACTAGCGACGCTCCCGCGTTGTTGTGGGCGATCCTCCGCACACACAGTTACGCCTTGGGTCCTGCAGGCAGTACATTGGCTAATGGTGTTGGCCAATGATATCTGTCCGTGTTAGACTTTCGCACCTTTTTCACCGCGCATGACGTTCTGTTTGGGGCGGGGGGATGTCCTTTACAGCAGGAGTGTTCACACACGTGAATTCACTCTTTGACAAAGGTCCGTGTGGCCGAAACGCGTCAGAGTTTATCTCCGTGTCCCCCCACGATCGTATTATGGAATAAAGCTTATTTTTAACCCATGTTGTTGGTGTGTGGCCCCACTGTTCCTCAGCTGTGCTCCGCTTCCCTTCTTCGGATCACCACTGCTATTGCTGCTTGGCGTGATGCACGCACATGGATGAATTGCCCAATATGTGAGTACTCTTCTCTTCTTTACTTGGATGGGGAGATTGTGACCTTTTATTTAGTGCGACTCCAGAGCCTTTGTCCCTGTGACATATCACCACAGGATTATTACATTACCTGACAGTTGATGGATGTTAATATATCGATGGTTCATGCTTAAGCTATGCTCTAGGAGAGTTATTTATGCACCAGGTCTATGAGACTTACGAGGCTTCATTATAATTCATCTGCTACGGGACTGTGCTTATCATTAAGAAATGTATGTGGATTTATGGTTCCTCTGCTACTGTTCTCTAATAGTTCATCTGAAATTAGATGTATTGTAAGGATCCCCAACCCTCTCTAATAGTGTGTCTGAGATCAGATGTATTGTAAGGAACCTCAACCCTCTCTAATAGCGCGTCTGAGATCAGATACATTGTAAGGAACCCCAACCCTCTCTAATAGCGCGTCTGAGATCAGATGCATTGTAAGGGACCCCAACCCTCTCTATTAGCGCGTCTGAGATCAGATGCATTGTAAGGAACCCCAACCCTCTCTAATAGCGCGTCTGAGATCAGATGCATTGTAAGGAACCCCAACCCTCTCTAATAGCGTGTCTGAGATCAGATGCATTGTAAGGAAATGCAACCCTCTCTAATAGCGCGTCTGAGATCAGATGCATTGTAAATTCTTCTGTATTTGATACAATTTTCTAAATGACCTGGAGATTGCAGAGAACCCTTTAGGGATGCCCGGGGAACCCAAGGATACCTCTGTTGAAAACACTAGGCTATACTGTACCTGTGTTATTGTGTAACTCATCCACTACAAAGTACAATATGTAACACTTAAATACATTTATAATATCATAACAATAACATGTAAATGAGGGTCTTCTTTGTATAATTATTTTTTATATGCAACATGTTTGCAATTTCAGTTTCTTTATTATAGATTGCGCTGTATATTTGATTTCTTTTTTTTATTGTATCACTGAACGATATCAGTCATATCCACGCACATTCTGTATACCAAACATGTCTGCCATTGCACATACTGCGCTAAGAATGTACCTTTTGGGCACAGACACCTTTCTGGTTACATGCTCATTATGTCAATGTACATTTTCCCCATTTTTTTGTGGCTATTAATTTACAATCGCTAATGGAGTATCATATTGCATGGGTTTGCAAAGAAACAATTTCATTAAACAGCTGTTGACGGATTTCTGATACAGTATGTCCTCATAGCGTAGGAGTATTTTGGTTAGTTTAAGACCTGCTGGATGGTCCATGAAGGATCGAGTCTTCATTTGGGGATTAGTACAATATTCCACATAGAGAGTCTGGGTTATTTCCATGTTGGACGGGTTGTTATTTTCTAGCTGTGTTATTGTTAGATTTTCTGGTCAATGACTCTACTAGTCTAGGAAACATTTTGTTATTTGATAGATTAAGGGCTTGTATCTGATGTGATCTCAAACCATCTATTGTACCTATAGATGGTTGGGGTTAGTTATGGGGTTAATTATGATGCTTGGGGGTTATTCCAAGACCAGATTGTGAATTATTATGTCAGGTGTAGGGACTTATCCTGTGTATTTGGGTGGTTATGCTTAGGTTGGGGAGTTGAGTCGCATATGTTATTATCAGGGTTGAAACATGTTGGATGGGTGTCCCCAATACGTTTTGGCTATGTGTTTGTGTACAAAGATCTTGTCAAGTTTAGGGTGTGATTTTGCGTTTTTGGAGGGCTATTCTCAAGGACTTTTGAAGAGATCTAATTGAGCCACAGTGATTATTTTGATGTGAGTGTATGTGGGCAGTGAGTGTATGTGGGCACATTATAGAGATGATGCCGAACATGAGTGATGTTTTTTTTTTTTATCTTGCATTAAGATACAGCACAGCTTGTGCAGGATGACTCATATATAGTTTAATGTGAAATGCACGATTAACAAATAATTGAGCAAGAGCAGAAGCCATGGACAATGTCACATTATTTACAATCCTGACAAACTCTCATACTATGAAGATAAAAGGGGGAGAGGGGGATAGGGGGTGCAGAAACAGAAGCACATTATTAGCACATGGTGAAGGTTTTCCAGAAGAAGTTTTTGCATGGAGCTTTCCGCTCACGTGGATATAGACGTGGAAATTTCATGGATGATGAACGTGGCACCAACTTGTCCTCTACAGAGGCTTCCCTGTCCATCTCTAATGAGTTGCTATCTGGGCTGTCCATCCATCCAGACAGCAACTTTAGAAGATCTTGCTGTAGTGCACCCAGCTCCTAGAAGAAGGAAAAACACAAGAATTTGATCAAACTCCATATCTCTAACTAATTCCCCATCACCCGGTTCCCTGCATGACTCATTCCCCGCACAATTGACTGCCTGGCTCCCCTTATTACCAACTAACTTCCCTCACCATCAACTTAAACCGCTCATCCTATTTACCTTCAACTTCTTATAAAGTCCAAGATCATATGGTGTTCAGCTATGCAGCACTCATACGCAAAAATGCAAAGACTTAAGGTTTGTATGTATAATCTGGACGGCTTCTTATTACATTTGAAGGTTTATATGGATGGATCTTTGTATATTAGCACAATGTTAGGAGTTTTTAGCCTAGTGATACAACCGCAGTACTCAGAATTATGGTATTCCTATGGCAGTTCAAGAGTTGGCCGGACAACACAATTTAAGGTGCTCAAGGCCAGTACCGTTTTTCCTCCTTGATTAAGCCTTCTATCCTGCAGAAGTCTCAGCCGGTCCCTGGTGTGCTGATCCGTGGTGACGAAGATCCAGAGATAAAGATGAAAAAACAGAGCATTACCAAACGCGAAAAATCACAAGGTGACCCCAATAGAAATGTAATTTATTGAAGTCTCATGGACAGCATGACAAAATGCGCTGTAGGTGTGTGTATACTTTGATAAAGCACTTCTATAGCGCGAAACGCATAGGTGGTGCACATTTTATCCTGTTATCCATGAAACTTCAATATATTTCTATTGGGGTCGCCTTGGGATTTTTTTCGCGTTTGGTTGTGCTCCATATTTTCATCTTTATCTCTGGACCTTTAACTCCTTGACTTCATTTCTACTTCCTTATTTGTAGTATTTGTGTTACTGCACTCAATTTTCTTCGGGTCACATTACCTTCCTATTACTCACACATACCCAACTCATTTCTCCGATCACTGGTTCATTATCCTCGCCTCGGACTCCACATGAACTATATCACACATTAAGTCATTGTTGTACCTAATCATTTTTCTCTCGAGGGTCAGGGGTGGCCAACTCCAGTCCTCAAGGGCCACCAAAAGGTCGGGTTTTCTTACTGAGCCACTGATTGAGCCATCTGTGCTGAAGCAGGAATATCCTGAAACCCTGACCTGTTGATGGCCCTTGAGGGCTGGAGTTGGCTACTCTTGCCCTAGACCAATCCCTTTAGCATCACATTATTCACAATCTGACCACTCAGTTCACTAATCAAGACTTTCAGAACTCAATAAAAAATGTAAAAAAGGTACAAAAACGGAGCACTACCAGTGGAACAAAAAGAAACAGCACAGTGTGTCCCATAAAAATAAGACTATTTATTGGGTCATATGATAAAAAAGACAGAGGTATCTCCCCACCTATGCATTTCACACCATAGCGCTTTATCAATGTACTCCTTGATAAAGCGCTATGGCGCAAAACGCGTAGGCGGGGATATACCTCTGTGTTTTTACCAAATGACCCAATAAATATTCTTATTTTTATGGGAACGCACTCTTTTTTTCTATTTGTTCCACAGGTAGTGCTCCTTTTTTTCTCCATTTTTTTTCGTGCAATCAACATAAACGGATTGCACGCAAAGTACCCTCGGACAGAGGGGGGGACGTCAGGATGCTACACTTATGAAGTGAGCCCACTTGTGAATATACAGCACCCCCTACACCTCACGATGGCTAAAGGAAGGTATGGTCTATTTATACCTACCTAATCCAACCTCATATATCAGGTGTATGATACCCAAAGGGTAACTTCTGCTTTCTTGTTCTGAGCACCACACAATCCTTTGGATTTTGTTTCCCTTAATAACTCGCCCTGTTGACCGCTATCTCATTCTTTCCATGTCAATTCAATTATTTATCAACACTTATCAAAATTCATAACTAACTCATCCCCTTCAAATATAACTAATCCCCTTCGGTACCAACATATTCCCCTCGCCATTAACCTATTACCCATATTATCACCCAGCCCCCTGGTTGCTAAAGTTATCAATTCCCTCATCACTAATTAACTACCTTCATCTCCCTTATCACAAAACCGCCCCCAATACCTATTGTATTACTCAATTATAACGAATCACTTGTTCATTATTTAATCCTTGTCACCGCTAAGTAATCTATCATGTCACTCACCCATTCCTTTAATCACTGTTTCTTTTCCGGTTAATCTCCAATTCATTCCCCTTCAACCGATGGTCAAAGTGCTTTTCAAAGGGTGATTTCAGAAAAGACATTTGTTCCATGGAGGGGCAAAAGACGTCACCCCCATTTAAAATTAAAACTGTTTGTGACATTGCAGTTACAAGAACACAAAAAGAGAGGTCGTCTTTAAAGAAAATCTATTTTTACTAAGAGAAATAGAAAAAACGAAAACCTTAGGTGTTTTAACAGAAATGTAGAGATATCATGTAATCCCCACCACCATTGCTTTGGTTACTCAAATGTTTTTAATCTCCAACTCATTACCTAACCACTAATGAGTTTACCTTATCACTAACTCATTGCTTGTCATAATTGATTAAAAGGTGCTAGTAGCAGTATTAGTCCCAGAAAGAGTAAGATACTCCTTAGGTTGTGATACCGTTTACGGGATCCATTATTCAAGCTTTCGAGACTGCAGCAGTTTCTTCATTTGATGTGATCTCTGAACTGAAAACGAAAGGCTTAAATAGTGCATGAGATGAGGTTCATCGCAGCAGAAGTCTTTCTTTGTGAACGAGGTGTTGTCCCCAGGAGTATTGTCCTCAGCTATCAGTGTAAGGTGTGTAACAGAGATAGGTGGATTAAAGGTTGCTGATCTTCAGAGCATCTCATTCGGATGAAGACCCCATCTTTATTGAACCTTGTGCACCATTTATTTAAGCCTCCTATCACCAGTTTAGAGATCACATCTAATGAAGAGATCTCTGCAGTGTGGCACAGCTTATGCACAAGAACACTGTGTACAATTTAAATGATGTTCCATTAAACGGTATCACAACCTACAAAGTATTTTGTGATAATTGCTAACATATCATCCACATCACACATTTTCTGCCTCTTATCGTTAACTCATTGTCTTCATTTCGTACTAATTGCCCATCATCAATATCTTCCAAGGCCCATGATGGGAGTAACACGTGCCCTGTGACAGCTGATTTCCCCCTCTACTAACAGACCAGAGGAAGCACCAGCATCCTAAGCCAAAACGAGGCCAGTGTACGATAGTTGACTTGGGTGGGACATCAGGACTATAGCCAGGGACCACCCAGGAGAGTATGCTTTATCATTAGTGCTTTCCTTTCAAAGCACCAGCACTGCCATTCAGAAACCTACCAGTTTATTTTACTGATATTGCACGATATAGGTGCTCTCTCTGTATGTGCTCTTCTGCTTTATAGTGCTCTGCCAATGCACCACCTACTAGGATCCCACATTGGACTTTTATTAGTGTCATAATTACATGATACTCTTTTTACATATACATCCATTCATTACTCAGAGCGGTCTACCTGAGAGCACTTTATTTTTTAATTCGTTTTATTCCTATCCTTGCTTATACTTCATTGATCTAATTGCAAACTCATAACCTTTATTGCCAAATTGCCTTATAATAATTTTATTTCATATAGCCCTTTTCCCCCAATGGGGTTCACAGCATTACACAATGACAGTATAGTGCACAGTACGCAGCACATAGGAATGTTACAGACACAGTCCCTGCCCAGATGAGCTTACAATCTATGTTTTTGGTGCCTGAGGCACAGGGAGATAAAGTGACTTGCCCAAGGTCACAAGGAGCTGACACCGGGAATTGAATCAGGGTCCCCTGCTTCAAACTCAGTGTCGTTGTTAACAGAGTCAGTGATTAAAGGGCTACATTAGTCCCAGAAGGAGTACAATACTCTTTAGCTTGTGATACCTTTTAATGGATCAATTATACAAGCTTTCTGGACTGCCGCAGTTTCTTCATCTGATTTGATCTCTCAGCTGAAAATGAGAGGCTTAAATTGTGCATGAGATGAGGCTCATCACAGCAGAGATCTTTCTCAGCAGATCACTCCCCACAGTTAGCTTATTCCCTTTATCACCAACTCATCCTCTGTACTATGTTTTTAATATAGCGAGAAATCCACATTGCAATATCCTACGTGGTTTATTTAAATAAATAATTTCTGTAGTATTAGATAATAAACCTTTTTTTTTTTTAAATCCAACTCTTAATGGCATTTTTAATGCGTTTTTATATACTGACCCTCCTTTGCAGCAGTGCAAGATCTTTGTAACTTTCCTGTTTGTGATAATTTGTTGCCAATATTCCCAGCAGTTTGAGCTGCAAACTGTAACAATGGATAATGTTACCTTGGTAAATTAATATAAGAATACATTGTAGCTGCTGAGTTACACTGACTGAAGAATTGATTGAAACAGAAAGGCCGCCATTTAGTGAATCCTGGGAAACAGGATCTTTGCTGATCGATCACGGGAGAACCAATCGATCAGCATCTTAGGTAATTAGTTTTCAATAAAAGTAATCAAAGGCTGCATATTTTTTTTAAGTGCTGATTGGATTTCCTCTTTAAATATACAATTTTTGTGACAACTGATTTGTCTTTCTCCCAGTTTTCTTCGCAATTAGAATAGGTAAGCCTCTCTTTCTCACTTCCAGAAAGACGTTTTGAGTGAAAGGTAAGGACTTTGATTTTTTACCAAAAGTGGGAAATATGTGTAAAAACTTTCATGAACATGCAAAAAAATAAAAATAAATGTACAAAACAAAACTCAAGAGACATTCACACGTAACTATTCGCATCCTGATAAACTAATTCCCATCATCACTATTATCACGGTCTAAGAATCAATGTAATTTGCTAATCCTGTTATCGTTTATTAATTATCGTTTATTAATTATCAGTTCCATCACCAAAACTAATTTCCTTTTGTTATGATGACTAATTCATTACTCTAAACAATAACACGTTTCCTTTATCCCTAACCACTTACACTTATTTCTTATACAGCGCTCCAACCATTAACGCTGTCCCCCTTCATCTGTAAACTACGTCAGCTTCTGTCTAATATTGCCCTTCCATATATCAGTTCCCAAAAATTCTTTCCCCACACAGTTGACAATTGTTATTGCTCAGCAAGTCACTTCTAGTCATCCTGAACGGGCACCTTTATTTTCTAACTCATTCCTCTTATTACGGTTTAAGTAGAAATAGCCGTGTTAGTCCAGTTGCGCTAGTGCACATCCACCACCAGTTTAAGTTCTTTCAAAGCTAAGGCTGTCTCACACTTTAATCTGGTCTGTAACTGTTTCATACGCCCATAATATATATTTTCTCTAACTGTGCATGCAATGTCTTGTATATAATGTATACCCTGTTCATTTATGTAACTGTATTTGTAACCATGTATTATTTGTCTTACTCTGTGCCCAGGACATACTTGAAAACGAGAGGTAACTCTCAATGTATTACTTCCTGGTAAAATATTTTATAAATAAGTAAACAAATAAATGAGCAGTTCAGTGTTAGGTGGAACCTTTTTTATTTGGACTAATAGATATTACAAGACAAGCTTTCGAGCGTTCTCTCTCTTCCTCAGGTCAAGCAATGCGGTCTTATTACGATCTAAATTTCCTACCTCACAGATGTTTTCCCCTTGTTCCAGTTTACTCACTTAGCTTCATTAATCACAGTTAGTTCCCCATAAACCAACTACTTCATCACGTCACTAACTCACTCCCTATAATATAGATTTCTCACGTAACTAGCCTGCTTTTTGTATTCTTTTCATCCCTAACTCTTTTGCCTAACTCCAAATGAATTGAACACATCACACATTCCCAACATGACTAATGTGCTTATCCAAAACATTCACCTTGTCCATAAGGGATTACATTTAACGCTCATTTTCCCCATCATTCTCTCCTCATATCATTAACCCGTTCCACTCATCACGAACCTACTTCACAGATCACCAGTAACCAATTGCTGAGATCGCCATTGCCCTCGCCACTAACTTACACCCTCCCCCCCCCCCCAGAATCGAAGCTCATTTGGCATATCACCAATAACTCCCTACAATCACTAAATCCCCCCTCTTATCATTCATTTCATAGGTCACAAACGCACTATTGCATTTAACTTGTTCATCTCAAAGCTGATTACCAAAAGTCCCTGTTTATAGGATAACTACCTGTCGCCTACATTTAGCATGGATTGAACTTAATGAACTTAACATATGTCTTTTTTCAACCTCATCTACTGTGTAACTATATAACCAACTATTCGCTAATTATTTCCCCTCCCTTGGGTTTGCATAATCCACGTTGTAGTGAAGAGGATGTTAAAGCATCATTGCAAGTTGCATGGGATATTATCTACTTCAGACTGTGTTGTAGAAGTAGCTGTCCATCCTGTACCCCCGTTACGTGGTTCTCCCTCTCTGAGTTACCGTCCCATTTTTCCTTGTACTCACCGTGTTGCATCTCACTCACCTGGTTGTGGGTTGCCCGGAGTGGTTCCTCTTCTGGCTGAGAAGTGGCTGTGACCGTCCACACCAGCAGCAGCAGTACCGACCCCAGAGAGCTGAGCCGCAGCATTGTTCAGCACTGACAGGTTCACACAGCACAGATGCAAGTGAGAGATGCTGCAGGATGCTGCGACTGAGGCTCTCGCTCCTTATATATCTCTCCTCAGACCCAGGGGTGACGTAAACCGTGCAGTCTAAGGAAATTATGCTATCCTGATAGAGCTCACCAAGTCAGTGGCAGAAAGGAATACGGTCGTACAGGAGATCCAGGATGAAGTATATAGCATGGAGTGATGCTTTTCACCTCATCTTCGCCACCAACCTAAAAGGGCAATTCAACGTATTGGGTCAAAACATTATTTATTTTTTTTTATTTTTTTAAACCACTTATTAATGTAATCAGTGTGAAACATTAATATGTATCACTTTTCAGATTCAAGCATATCAGTTAATCGGTTTGACAAACGAGGGCTTCAGGCTCCTTTGCAGGCAAAAAAAAACAGAGCAAAGTTAACAATGTAACTGGGGCTTAGAGGTCTGGCAAACTACTTTCACCAGAAGACATTAGATAAAGGTTGTAAAAACCACTTAGCATTTTTATAATGGGAAGGCCAAACTGTTTCACACATACTTAGACTTAATTTTAAAAAAAATGACTTTTCATCTATTAAACATGACACTGCCCTTGGTTTACTTTTGATCCAGGCAGTGCTACCCCCTTAAAATGTAGGTAACTAGCTGAAAGAAGCCGGCGTTGCTCAGGGATTCTAAGAAATAAAAAAATACTGAGATTTATGAATGGATATTTACATTTTTTTAGTTACTTCATGCGAAATCCCCCTGCTAAAAACAACAACTGCACCCATAATAATTTCATTGCCTCTGGAGGTCCTGAAGTGTCCGATCCAGTGTATCTAATGTGTGTTTGTGGGACATTGTGCTCTCGTCCCAAACAATTCTTGCATCTGGAAGAACTTTGGCTGCTCCTGTATTTTTGCTAATGTTGCTAATGGGATTTTCAGAGTGATTGTAAGAGACGTGTGCAGAGGTACGCAATGGAGACCGTTTAAAGTGAAACGAAAATGAGGCTTTATTGCGCCTGTTCCTTTAACACAGCAAAACATTCAAAATAAACAAAAGAAAAGCTTACTCCGCTTTGGAGAATATCTACACATTTAGTCCAGCCCTCTCTAACTGGGTGGGTAGCTAAGCTAATTACCACCGCCAAACATGTATACGTGTGTGTGGTTTGTGGGTTTATATTATATATATATTATATATATATATATATATATAATATATTATATATATATAATATATATGTATGTATGTATGTATGTATGATGTATGTATGTATGTATGTATGTAGTATGTATGTATATTATATATATATAATATATATATAGATAATATAATATATATTAATATATACAGATAAGGCAGTTGGCACTCCAATAGGTGCTGGTAAGCCACAGGGCACGTCCTCTAATATACAGTGTCGACAAACCTAACATTGCTCGCCCCGGGCGAGTGGATTTAACCCCCGGGCGAGTAAATATTGGCCCAAGCAGCACACGGGGTACTAGGTGGCGAGTAGATTTTTTTGTGTGCGAGTAGATTTTTGTGTGATTTGTCAACCACTGTATATATATAATATATATAACATATATATAAATATATATATTATATATTATAATATATATATATATTATATAGATATATATATAATATTTAATATATACACAGTGGTCGACAATCACCAAAAAATCTATTCGCCACACAAAAAAAATCTACTCACCACCTAGTACCAAACGTGTGCTGCTTGGGGCAATAGGAGCTCGCCACGATTGTTAAATCCACTCGCCCGCGGGCGAGCAAAATAGGGTGAGACACATATATAGATATATAGTATATAAGAGACGGATGAGATAGGATAGAAGATTGAGATGAAGAGGAGAGGTAAGACTGGAGACAATACTATTGAGATATATATATACTATACCATTATATATATATATATAAAATGTGGGGGTGGTTAGAGCGTGCTGGTAATGTGTGTGTTAATTTAGTTCCTGGCTGGCATCAGTTGTTTGGAGGTTGGTGGCCCCTCCTCCCAGAGCTCGCCCCTCCCCACCTTTTTTAACTTGGGAGGTTTTAGCATTTTGCTGTATGGACAGGACTCACTGTGGTTGTTTCCCCTCATACAGAGGTAAAGGGAAGGGTTCACAGTTTTAGTGATAGGACCTGCATTAATTTGGTTATACCTTGACGTTGGTATGCAGGCTTATAATGCTTTGGCCAAAGGGTTTAACCAAGTAATTAATATTTTCATTGAAGTATTTATACTTTATACGTATTACTCTATATGTTTTGTCAATTGGAAGTAGCATTGGGCACCCCTGTCTTTCCCTGCTTCTTGTAAGATTTCAATTTCACTCCTTTGAAGAACGCCAGCGCTATGTCACATGTATTTACCTTAATATTATCATTATTTAAATGTTCTATTACAACACATTATTTGTTTTATATGTCCTGCATTGTTTGTTAGTTTTGTCTTTGCATGTAGTGAGCTTTCCTTTCTTGGTCTTTCCACAAGCTGTCTCCCAGTTTTCTGCCGTCTGTTTTCCATTGGTTGCTACCCCCAGTGTTGTTTCCATGTATCCAAAAAGGATGGTAAAAAAACAGAGCACTAACAAAGAGACATCACAGGGTGGCCCCAACAAAAAAGTTTTATTAACGTCTCAGACTTAAGGACAAACAAAAACGCACCAACTACGCGTTTCGCGCATTAGGAGCGCCTTATCAAGGTGTATGTTTTAAAAGAGGATCATAATACTCTTTAAATGGCCGTGCCACACCGACAAGGCTATCAAACAAGCGCATGATTGGACCAGCAGTAGGGTGGATGCTCGTATTCTATTGGTTCCTCAGCAAGCCACACGCACAGAGAGGGAAGGTCTGCCGAGGATTCCCGTACTGCGTACCCTACCCCGTAATAAACTTCCAAGGTGGCTAAAAGACACATAATAACAAGTAAAAGGGGAAAAGAACAGGGGACACTAAGACCATTGAAACACATATGCAGAAATAATACCAACAACTAATTAACACCTAAACCAAATGGTAATAAGCATATCTTCACAATGTCCTCACATGAAACATGAGCTAGTGAAAAAAGTATTATACAGTCAACAGCTCAATATATGCTTAGAGAATGTCTGTACTATTAAGTGAGAACAATATATATAAACATGTATAAATAAGAAACAAAACAACAAAAATAAACCATTAACACTTACAGACTGTCACGGGAGACCAGGTACTTACACCTTTTTACCGGGATCATAAACTGAGCAAAACCGAGAAGTAAAAAAAATGTGATTTATTTGGTGGAAACAGACATACACACAATGGGTTACAAATAGCAGGAGGAAACACACTTACTTGGACCTAGGGTACAAAACTAGACTCCCCTTAGTGCAGGGAATCTTCACCCTGATAACAGTTGCAAAACAGGACAGAAAATATTCCAGGCAGCTTTTTCTCTGAAGCAGCCTTTTTCTGCTGGAGACTTGTAACTGGACACTTGGCATCTGAGAATCTTAGAGGACTCACTTAGACCTTGGAACACCCCCTGGGGCTGGCTACTAACTTCTTTATATCCTTTCCAAAGTCAGCCCCGCAGCATTACCGCCAACCCGCAGTGTGGGAACTTTACTGCTAGCCACACAGAGGCTTGCCAGTCTTGTGAAGCCTGGCACCTGGAGCTTCAGCAGGGCACAGGGGCATGTGCGAAAAATGCTATCTTGCCCTCTTGCCATGCAGAGCCCACTGCACGGCTTGGTGCCTCCATGTCTAGGGAGGTGACTACTTGCCGGACAGGCTTGTATTCATCCCAGGACGCGGGTACGCCCCTCAGCCATCCTGTCCAGGTGGCTCTCACACCTCTGCCCAGCATGTGTGACTTTCATCTACGGACCTAGGGTAGACTTAGAGGAACCACACCCTGGTAGCCCCAACGACCCCTCAGAGTTCAAACAGTGAAAGACCCAGTTTATATTTCAATGTACAAGCATACAACATTTTAAATGTATTAGTTTAATAAAATATACTTTATACATTTTCTTATTAAAATGTCCTAAATCTATTGGTGTGAGGGATAGAGTGAAAACCTGAGCTGTTTCATACCCACTAGCTATATCCCTTATTTTCTACAAACGTAGTCTTATACATGACTGGGGCACCCCCTGAACCCCTATACCAGGGTTAGGGTGGTCTGGGCATGAACTGGGCATCCCCCTTATACTAGGGTCCCCTGTACCATTCTGGGGTTACCTTTCTGGTCTGTGCTGAAGCAGTACATCCTGGTGGTGAGTCGTAAGAATGTTTTCAGGGTAGGATTTTGACCGTAGCATTTGTGCTTCAATGTATCCGAGAATCTGACCCGATTCCCGGGTACATTTTTGGGGTCTCCGGTAAGTTTGGAACCCCGCTACGTAGACTCAATCTGAAAAAAGTTTCTCCGCAAAACCCACCCTGAAACTCATAGCCTGGCAATCTCCGCTCCAGTCAAAAACACCCAAATTCTTTTATTGTCGCACGTTTCACATATTTTGCATAGTAGTACATGTACAACAGTCAGGTCCAAGAGCTAGCACTCTAGGACCCCGGAACACAGCTCAGGGCCAACCAAGTGGGCTTAACCTTTAATAGTGAGCCTGGTTACCCCCTCACAGTCACACAGACAAATGCATCGGTCTTAATCCCTGCAACCAGCAGCGATCATAGGTTACACATATAGCAAAACTGCCAGCTATTGAGAGTCCTATATAATTGGGTGAGCGGTGTGCTCTGTCTGCTGTCCTATATAACACAAATTATACATATGTATATATATATATATATATGTGAGAAAAAGAAATGACCCCGCATCCATGAGACAAATTATGGCAACTATAAAACCGACAAAATAAATTTAGATGTAATCATCTGTCGGTGGTGCTATAAGGGCATAGAATATTGCAAAAGAGAAAAAAAAGAGCCCCAATAAAAGCACTCTAGTATGCCTGACAATACAAAACCACAATGTTATTGAAAAAGTCACAGAACATAAATTAAAATTAAAGCACAGAAAATAAAACAAGGCTGGATCCTGAATAGTGCAGACTGATTTAACCTCTGATCAGGGAGTTACCTGAAAGACAGTACAAGAGTCTAAATAGACAAATAAATGCTGGAAGTACCTGACAGGGGTATTAATAAAGCTACTAACAGACACAACACGGTGGCTAAATAGGTGGCTGATCACTGAATAGCAAAATGCTGCAGTCTCCCTAGATCTGGGGACAAATGTAAAACATTGCAATATCGCAGACTCACTGTGATTAGTCAAAAAAAAAGCACACCTTAGTCTGTAGCAGCAAATGAATGATACTTCACCTCATGTCAGGTACTCAGCACAGTCTGTGGAGGAGTCAAGGAGCAAGGCTCACAGCACATAAGTATGTCCTAGAGAGGGGACAAAACAGGGGCTCCTGCCTACTGGACCTGCTCCTACGCGTTTCGGCCTTAGCCTTCTACTGGGAGTGGTACTGTAGGCAGTGTAACATGCACCTTAAAAAGGGATCTAATTAGGCTAGTGATTGTGGACACCTGTAGTGTTTAATGAGTAACACATGAAGTAGGGAGTGTACTAATGCATAAACATACTGTGTCATGGAGGCATCATGGGCCAAAGGCCAATGATAGGGATGTATTTCCTTAGCTCCTACCCATAAGAGGGCAGTAATGCAATTTAGTATCACTATAGGGTACTGCGCATGCGCATGACGTCATGAGCTTGCGACTATGCCGAAGCTGTCATCTATAATGCGCTATCTGAGCCAACCATAAGAGGAAGCATTGGAAACTGTAAGTTACTTACATACAATTGGCAATACCCCTTTAAGACAAATCCCTTTTCCTATAGAGCAGTGAGGTGTATACACAGCGCATGCGCATGTCACGCTTGGGTAATAGTCATGTCATATAGATCGCGCTATTTCTGGCAACTGAGGGCAAGCATGCGCAGTAAGGAGCTCTGAGACCCGAAACAACCGAGGGATTTGCCATCTCCTCAATGACGAGGGAAGGGCGCCGGGGACGCTGAAGTATGAGTCACGGCAATGCGCATTTGCATTCGTGATTGCACGTTTTTGCCCTCAGTGCCCTAGATCCGGTAGGAAGAGTTTCCAATGCTTCCTCTTATGGTTGGCTCAGATAGCGCCATTATAGATGACAGCTTCGGCAATGTCGCAAGCTCATGACGTCATGCGCATGCGCAGTACCTATTAGTGATACTAAATGCGCTGAGTACTGCCCTCTATGGGTAGGAGCTAAGGAAATACATCCTATCATTGGCCTTTGGCCATGATGCCTCCGCACAGTATGTTTATGCATTAGTACACTCCCTACTTCATGTGTTTACTCATAAACCACTACAGGTGTCCACAATCACTAGCCTAATTAGATCCCTTTTTAAGGTGCATGTTACACTGCCTACAGTACCATCCCAGTAGAAGGCTAGGCCGAAACGCGTAGGAGCAGGTCCAGTAGGCAGGAGCCCCTGTTTTGTCCCCTCTCTAGGACATACTTATGTGCTGTGAGCCTTGCTCCTTGACTCCTCCACAGCTGTGCTGAGTACCTGACATGAGGGGAAGTATCATTCATTTGCTGCTACAGACTAAGGTGTGCTTTTTTTTGACTAATCACAGTGAGTCTGCTGATATTGCAATGTTTTACATTGTCCCCAGATCTAGGGAGACTGCAGCATTTTGCTATTCAGTGATCAGCCACCTTATTTAGCCACGTGTGGTGTCTGTTAGTAGCTTTATTATATACACCCTGTCAGGTACTTTCCAGCATTATTTTGTCTATTTAGACTCTTGTACTGTCTTTCAGGGTAACTCCCTGATCAGAGGTTAAATCAAGTCTGCACCATTCAGGGGATCCATGCCTTGTTTTAATTTTCTGTGCTTTAATTTTAATTTAGTTCTGTGACATTTTTCAATAAACATGTGGTTTTGTATTGTCAGGCATACTAGAGTGCTTTTATTGGGGCTCTTTTTTTCCTCTTTTGCAATATATATATATATATATGTATATAATATGACATGAAAAATTATTATTCTAAAGATATCAATTGTATATATGTATCAACAAATAATTTCTCTTATCTGTAGGAGATAATTAGGGTAGAGTGGAGAAACCAACATAATAATACTCTCTTTGTTTTTAATTATTATTGTTTATTCATTTATTGTATTATTATTTCATTATTTTTTATTATTATTATTTTATCTTCTAATTTAATTTCTAATGGTTATTTAGGTTTTTGTGATTAAACCTTAATTCCAAGGTGAATACAGGTTATACTAAAGACCTTCGGTATGTACGTGGGCTAAAGGAATATGGAATGTTCTACATGGGATATTGAGTAATCTCAAAGAGACCTATTAGTGATAAGCATTTAAATCACACAGGGAGGTCTTTCCTAAAGGATTCATTACAAATTACCAGTCAACCAATCAAAATTACCAATCAACGTTCAGGCCTGTAACAGGGGACTTATCCCTGTTCAGTAATGTTCCTTTAATCTAGCAGTGTGGTAGTTAATTACTAAACACCACCTGCCTGATTAGATTGTTTACAAAAAGCCTGCCTTTGAGACAGGAAGTGACTCTCTTTAGCTCTGACTGAGAGCTGACCTTTGGCGAGACAGAGCAGAGGTTCTTGAGTCCCAGGAGAGACTGACGAAAAGAAACCCAGATCTCTGGAGCTGACCAGTCTTGAGCTCTGCCAGCCACACAGCAGAGCTGATTGCAAGACACCAAATAAGACTTCTAAACCTGGATGCTGATATTTTTCTGTGCACGCACGGGTGCGGTTCCAGGAGAGCAGAGAAGCTTACTCTACAGCAACTAAACAGATAAGACTTTCCTTATTAAGAGACTGCTTATATCTGCTTATTTTCATGTTATGTGTTTGGGCTGGGAGAAGCTTAACTAATGGAGATGTGAACTAATTGCAAGGATTTCACTAGAAATACTTCCAAGTGAATGGAAGCTTTGTTCCCCCCCTGTGTTTGGATAATTTCCTGATGAAAAGGAAAAGGCACAATAAAGCCTATTATAATTTCACATTATAAACGTCTCCAAATTGTGTACCTCTGTGAACGTCCGTCTACAAGGCCCAATGGGGTTCTCGTTTTTAATGAATATATCCAAAATGCTTCTCGCTGATTCAGAATCTTAGTTCTATCACCCCTCGTAAAAAGGGGAGGGGACATGCTCAATACCCTGAAAGCTGAAATTATCTATACTCCCTCGAGGACATCTTGAAAAGTGTTTCGATACTGGATGATTGATGTAATTCTTCATTATGAGCCTAACATGCTCCATAATCATAACGTTTAAATGTCTAACCGTTCTCCCCACATGCTGCTGTCCACACCCGCACTGTAGCAGTTAATAAATGATTGAATGTTGTAGGCTTTACCAGCAGCATGGGAGGAGAAGGTAGGACCTTGTCTCATCTTGGTGCATATTTTGCATTGATTACACCTATATGAACATTTTGGAAGTGTAATAGGGGTTGGGGCCTCAGATACAAATAATGTAGGGGAAAGAGAACCCTGAATCTTTTGGCTTTTCTAAAAAAAATATCTGAGGACCATTGTATTGTATGTCTTTATTTATATAGCGCCATTAATGTACATAGCGCTTCACAGTAGTAATACACGTGGTAATCAAATAAATAACAGATAATATAAATAACAGATCATGGGAATAAGTGCTTTAGACATAAAAGTAACATTAAGGAAGAGGAGTCCCTGCCCCGAGGATCTTACATTGTAATTGGTGGGTAGGGAGAACGTACAGAGACAGTAGGAGGGAGTTCTGGTAAGTGTGTCTGCAGGGGGCCAAGCTTTATGTAACATGTGTTCAGAATATCCACAGTGCTATTCATATCCTTCTTTAAGCAAGTGTGTCTTAAGTTGGGTCTTAAAGGTGGATAGAGAGGGTGCTAGTCAGGTACTGAGGGGAGGGGCATTCCAGAGGTGTGGGGCAGTCAATGAAAAAGGTTTAAGGCGGGAGAGGGCTTTAGATACAAAGGGGTAGAAAGAAGACATCCTTGTGAATAACGCAAGAGTCTGGATGGTGCATAACGAGAAATTAGGGCTGAGATGTAAAAAGGGGCAGAAGAGTGTAAAGCTTTAAAAGTGAGGAGAAGAATGGAGTGTGAGATGCGGGATTTGATCGGAAGCCAGGAGAGGGATTTCATGAGGGGAGATGCTGAGACAGATCTAGGAAAGAGTAGAGTGATTCTGGCAGCAGCTTTTTTATTATAGATTGCAGGGGAGACAGATGAGAGGCAGGAAGGCCGGACAGCAGGAGGTTACAGTAATCAAGACGGGAGAGAATGAGGACCTGAGTCAGAGTTTTAGCAGTCGAGCAACAGAGGAAAGGATGTATCTTAGTTATATTGCGCAGGAAAAAGCAACCATCTGGTACATAAGGTCTCAATTAGGGGTCCATGGACAGGACACCCCAGTGCACCTTTACAATATATTTTATTTGGCTAGCTTGGGTGTGTGAAAGCGTAGAAATAAAATCAATGAGTCAAGGGTTCAAAGTAACAAGTGAGTTTATCAGCACCATGGTACAAGTGAGAGATAATTCAAATTTAAACTCATGACTCTGAAGAAATATTGCTTAGTATCACAGTTTTATACATTTCAAAAATGAGTAATATGCCCTTTAAGGGGGCTGGCTTAGAGATAAAAACAATATGATGACATACAAAAATACATATTGATACATAAATATGCTTTACATTGCTATATTCTTATCCTAAATATCACCATAATGTAGGCCGCCCTTAACCTGCTGACTTTAAGGTTTAGCCCTGTGTGTTACGGTATCTGTCAGATAACAGAACCTAAGGTCAGCAGAATTATCTAAGGCAGGAAAAACCTCTTACGAATACTATTTCAATTTATTACATGACTCGTAGCAATTACACAAGGGTGGGTTACATCTAGAAGCGATACACAGCAGAATTAAACATTCACAGATCATACACGAATAAAACAGATAAGCATTCATACAAGCAAACACTCAAAATGGCGGTTTGGCCAAAATGGAGGTGGTTGATAGTCTGTCTTCATATAGCCTGAGCCACACACATTATCTCAATCTTCACAGGTGCTATATTGTGTATTAAATAATGGGGTGTCAGATTTGAAAGAAATCTTTGGCCTTCTATCAAACAGACCTGATCTGTTCATTTCAGAGACTTCTCGATATGACTGAAGATATTCACATATCTCACATATTGAGTGAAGATATTGAGAGTGTCAGGGCAGAAATGGCAAGGCTGGGGGAAACTAATTCCTCTAGCAGCCAGGGGAATAGTTCCTCCAGCACAAAGGGGACTCAGGATGCTCAGATATCATGAAAGATTGTGGTGGTAGGGGACTCCATTATTAAGACGATAGATAGGGCAATCTGTTGCCATGAGCGCATGAACTGAACAGTTTGTTGTCGCTTGGGTGCTCGGGTTCGGCACATCAGGTAGGCAGATTGTTGGGAGGGGCTGGGACTGATCCGGCGGTCTTGGTACACATTGGCACTAATTACAAAGTTAGAGAAAGATGGAGGGTCCTAAAGAATGATTTGAGGGATCTAGGACAAAAGCTTAAGGCAAGGACCTCCAAGGTAGTATTTTTTGAAATACTACCAGTGCCATGCGAAACCGCAGGGAGACAGTCAGAGATCAGGGAGGTTAATGCATGGCTAAGAAAGTGGTGTTGGAGGGTTTGGGTTTTTAGAGCACTGGGACTCCTTTTCTGAAAGGTGCAATCTTTATGGTAGGAAGGATTGCACCTCAATGAAGATGGATCTTCTGTGCTAGGGGGCAGAATGTTTAAAAGGTTGGAGGAGATTTTAAACTAGGGTGGAGGGGGAGGGACAAGAAACAGATAACAAACTAAATAGAATTGATGGGGAAATAGCAAGGGGTCGTGGAGATAGAATGGGTGCAAGTTTGGCAAGCAGTGAGACACCCATAGTAAATACAAATAATACTAGAAAACTTCTAATGACTAAACCCAATTGGTGCAGAAAGGCAGGAGCAGATACAGTAAGATAATAGTACAGACTGGATATAAACTTAAATGCATGTTTGCTAATGGAAGAAGCCTGACAGATAAAATGGGTGAGCTTGAATTAATAGCTACAAGGGAGCAGTATGATATCATCGGCATTACTGAAACATGGTGGGATGAAACTCATAACTGGGCAGTTAATTTAGAGGGTTATTTCCTTTTTTGGAAGGATCGAGCAAATAGAAGGGGAGGTGGAGTATGTTTATATGTTAAACCAGATCTAAAACCTATTATAAGGGGAGATGTTTATGAAGGGAATGATGAAAATGTAGAGACCTTGTGGATAGAAATTAGCAGTGTAGGTAAAAGTATAAAGAAAATGTTTGTAGGGATATGCTATAAACCACCAAATATCTGTGAGATTGAGGAAGCTAAAATACTTTTGCAAATGGAGAAGGCATCAAAACTGGGTCATGTTTGCATAATGGGGGATTTTAATTATCCAGACAGACTGGGGCAATGAGATTAACATTGCAACAAAAGGAAACAGGTTTTTGGGGGTGCTTGAAGACAATTAAATTACACAAATTATTGAGGAACCAACCAGGAGAGGGGCAATACTGGTTTTGGTAATATCAAACAATGTAGAAGTACTGTAATAACAAATATTCAAGTCCTGGAACATTTGGGTAACAGTGATCATAACATGGTCTCATTTGAAATAAATGATCAGAAAACCGATTATTTTGGTTCAACAAAGACCTTAAACTTTAAAAAAGGCAGATTTTAATAAACTGAGGTCTAATCTACAAGGAATACATTGGGATGATGTTTTTTCAGGGAAATGTAGAAGATAAATGGGCAGTCTTTAAAACATTGTTAGAAAAGCACACTTATCAGTGTATACCCTTGGGTAATAAGTATAAAATAAATAAGTCAAAACCAATATGGCTAATAAACAGGTAGGGGAGGAAATGGACAAGAAGAGGAAGGCATTTAGATTCTTTAAGTCAGAAGGGACAGAGGCATCGTATCAGAATTATAAGGAATGTAACAAAAATTGCAAAAGGGCAATCAAATTTGCAAAAATGGATAATGAAAAAAGGATTGCAATAGAAAGTAAGATCAACCCTAAAAAGTTCTTAAAGTACCTTGATAACAAAAAAATCAGAAAAGAAAATATAGGACCCTTTCAGTGTGAGATGGGTAGGCAGATTATTGGAGATAAGAAACAAGCAGAGGTATTAAACATTTTTTTTGCCTCTGTGTTTACCAGGGAAGATTCAATTTTCACCTGGCCCCGATGGCATACATCCAAAAGTTCTTAAGGAGTTAAGTTCAGCAATAGCCAAACCATTACATGTAATATTTAAGGACTCAATTTCCACAGGCTCAGTACCACAAGATTGGCGTAAAACAGATGTGGTGCCTATATTTAGAAAGGGAGCTAGATCACAACCGGGGAATTACCGACCTGTAAGCCTGACTTCAATAGTGGGGAAGATACTTGAAGGTCTAATATGGGATAATATTCAGGAATACATAATGGAAAACAAAATTATTAGTAATTGTCAGCATCGATTAATGAAGGATAAATCATGCCAAACTAACCTTTATTAGTTGTTTTGAGGAGGTAAGTAGGAATTTAGACCAGGATAATCCAGTTAATGTGGTCTACTTAGATTTTGCAAAGGCTTTTGATATGGTTCCACACCAGAGGTTAGTGTACAAAATAAAACAACTTGGACTCAGTAAAAGTGTATGCACCTGCATTGAAAACTGGTTGAAGGATAGACAACAGAGAGTTGTCATAAATGGAACGTTTTCAGTTTGTCCTGGGACCCCTGCTTTTTAACTTGTTTATTAATGACCTTGAGGTTGGCATCGAGAGCAAAGTCTCGATCTTTGCTGATGACACTAAATTGTGTAAGGTAATAGAATCAGAGCAGGATGTAATTTCTCTCTAGAAGGACTTGGAGAGACTGGAAACGTGGGCAGGTAAATGGCAGATGAGGTTTAATACAGATAAATGTAAGGTTATGCATTTTGGAAGCAAGAATAAACAGGCAACTTACACATTAAATGTGAATAAATTAGGGGAATCCTTGATGGAGAAGGATTTAGGAGTGCTGGTAGACAGCAGGCTTAGCAATAGTGCCCAAAGTCATGCAGTAGCTGCAAAGGCAAACAAGATCTCATCTTGCATTAAACGGGTGTAGCCCTCTTTCCTGCTGATATAGAGAGACTACTAGTGCTGTATGTACCTGCGGGCTCAGCGAGATCTGGGCCTCCGCTAACTGGGAGCCTGCGGTAACAATATGTTCTTGGCAGCGCCTCCACTTACCCAGGATCCCCAATAAGTAAGATTCCCCTAGGTAAGAATAATGATAACAAGCCACAACGTTGTAACCTTTTACTAATACGTAATCGCAAAACCTTAGCGTACACCTATTAGGGATAACACACATATAGTACAGTACATGAATAGCTGATATTCAGTAACATACACCAGTGACCTGGCCACTCTCCTCATTGAGTAATGTCACTTCCCACCACCGCGTGCACCCCACACCGTGTCCAATGTATAGACACAGTCCCTTGGTCACGCAACCCAGTGTCCCCAAAGAACCCTCCCCCAAGGCGGGATCAGCGCCTGAAGGTACCGGTGTTGGTGTACTTATTAAACACCTTCCGGCTACTCCAGCAGCCGGCAACAGACTTCAAAAAGGATCCGCCGATCCAGCGTAGTCTCTCACGAGTTGGGAATGTCCAGTAGCTTGAACCCAAACCACTGTTCACACGCAGCAGCTCAGGAAGAACACTTTGTCCCTGCCTGCTAATACAGTAAGGGAATAGAATGTCTCTCTCTCTAGTTCTTTCCCTGCAGCACCACAAGCTAATGGTGACTCAGGGTCTGCACTGGGGCCTGAGGGGAAATCTGACCTACGCAGGTGGGTCACTGACCCCCTGCACACACACAACCTCTCCCCTTGCTCCTCCGGTGCCCTCTGCTAGCGTGGTCTCTCCCCCCACGCTTCCCTTTCCTGCCTGCCAGCAATCCCTGCACTCCTATTCGTTCCCTGGTGTCATGTGACTCTGCTGGGGCTCATGGGAATTGTAGTTTTACTTCAGAGCCTCCTGGTGATTGGCCAGCCGTTCGCGCGCTTACACTGCGCATGCGCAAACTCTCTCCGTGCCTCCGGTCGCGCATGAATATTGCGCAATGCCCAAACAACATGGTGGCACCCTGTGCTATCGGGCGCCGCGGAACCTCCTAATGCTCCCTCGCAGCACCCCCCGTGATTGCGCCCTGCAGATTAGGTACAGAGGGGAAAACCAGAACACCCCTACACGGGCAATGGATGGAAGGGAAGTAAACATAATTATGCCCCTTTATAAAGCATTAGTAAGACCACACCTTGAATATGGAGTACAATTTTGGGCACCACTCCTAAGAAAAGACATTATGGAACTAGAGAGAGTGCAGAGAAGAGCCACCAAATTAATAAAGGGGATGGACAATCTAATTTATGAGGAGAGGCTAGCTAAATTAGATTTATTTACATTACAAAAGAGGCGTCTAAGAGGGGATATGATAACTATATACAAATATATTCGGGGACAATACAAGGAGCTTTCAAAAGAACTATTCATCCCACGGGCAGTACAAAGGACTCGGGGCCATCCCTTATGGTTGGAGGAAAGGAGATTTCACCAGCAACAAAGGAAATGGTTCTTTACAGTAAGGGCAGTTAAAATGTGGAATTCATTACCCATGGAGACTGTGATGGCAGATACAATAGATTTGTTCAAAAAAAGGTTGGACGTCTTTTTAGAAAGAAAAGGTATACAGGGATATACCAAATAAGTAACCATGGGAAGGATGTTGAACCAGGGATTAATCTGATTGCCAATTCTTGGAGTCAGGAAGGAATTTATTTGTCCCCTTATGAGATATCATTAGATGATATGTCACAGGGTTTTTTGTTTGCCTTCCTCTGGATCAATATACTGTAAGTACGGATATAGGATAAAGTATCTGTCGTCTAAATTTTATAGGTTGAACTTGATGGATATGTCTTTTTTTCAACCTCATCTAGTATGTTACTATGAAACTAACTCATCATTGCCATTTTTGTGAGTACCGCGGCATGACTCACTAGGCTCACAATCTTTCATTATTTTGGTCACGTATGACTGTTTTCCTTATACAAGCCTGCAAAACACAATTTAAAGCCGCCCAGACTGCATTTATTACACTCATTATTGTCTTTGTGATGGTCCTACAGCTGAGTACTATTTTTTGGACTTTTACTCTGTTGCATTGTTACCTTTTATAGCCATTCTTGATTTATTTAACATTTGTGTGACAGTATTACGCTATGTATTTTATTTGTGTTCTTTTTCTACATGTCCTGAGACTCAGTCTATTGCCACCTGGAGCCCATCACTGACACATCAGACAGGACAATTCTTTATGGTTTGATCCATTCTCTACTATTTTATTTTGGACGATTACATGTCCAATCAGAGGACTTTCCTAAGCAGCGCTGCTATTACTGCACTTTCTTTTCACGATCAGTATTAGGCTATGCCATTTAAAAAAAAATTTGGATTAACAGTTGATGTTGAAGGACAAGCTTTCCAGAGATCTCCGTCTTCCTCAGGTCAAGCAATACTCAGCTCTGTAAACCTGGCCAGGTGAGCTATTGGAGGGGTTTCAATTTCTCTAGAATCTAGACAAATACTTCTGTAAGGTCCGCCGCAAAGCCCCACCCCTCGGGCGCGTCCCGCGGCAGGAGAACAGGGCTGCGCGTGGGCAGACTTGTGCGCGCACGTAGGAGCGGCATCACTGTGGCGCGACCACAGCTGGGAGGCAACACTCCAGCACCATCGCGTGACGTCACTGGCCCGCGCCGCGCACCACCACGCGCGCGCTTCACTGAACCACCAATCAGCTGATCAGCAGAGATTCCTCACCTGAGGCGGATCCCCATCTCTCCTGAATCCTGCCATTGCAGGGTTTTTCTCACACCCGTCCCTTGATTGGCTCCTTGCCCTTTTTATACTGGGCTCTCCCACTCCTTCATTGCTGAGCATAAACCTTGGTTTATGCGTTGTGCTCGCTGCTGTCGGTTCATTTGTTCCTGCTGTTTGTGCCTTGACCCTTGCTTGTATTTGACCAGTCCTTTCTCCAGTCCTGAATCTTGGCTTCACTTCGGATTCCTACACTCTTCACCCCTTTTGACCCGGCTACGTACCTCGACCATTCTACCCTCTCTACCCCTGGACCACGGCTTACGGACATCTACCACTCTCTACTCTCCAACACTGAACCACAGCAAGTACCTTGAGTACCCTGACCCGGCTACACGACTTGCATACACGACAAGCATACACCCGGAAAGTCATCATCTCTCCACTTCCTCTTATCTTTATTGTCCCCTTGATGGTATGGTTGATAAGCCCTTTGCCAATTCTGAGTTTCTTTGGACATTAAGGTTTACATTTAAGCTAGGACTAATTTGTTCTTTACAAATAGGATAACTGTTATAATGTTAAACTATTTGCAAATGGCCCATCAGTTAAGACTGGATTCCAATGGGGGTTTTCATGCCGTTTATTGAGCCCACGTGACATGTATTTCTGCACAAACTTTCTCCTCTGCCTCTTGGATCAGAATAAACGTTATTTATAGCCATGCTAGGTAATGTATCACAACCTACAACCATCACATTCTCTCCAAGACCTTGAAACTGCAGGTTATTAACTCAGAACCAATTACAGAGTAATAAAGAATTGTATCGGTGGCCAGGGTCGGATTGCATTTTGTTGCCATTAATTATTGCTCATGTTAAGGGCCCCAGTCATAGCTGTGTAATATACTCCCAGCAAAAACAAAACTTTTCACCAAACATCGTGTTCCGTTCGGGGATCAAGATTTAAAAATGAACATTTTGATTGAGTCCTGTTTCTAGGAGATTTTTGTCTTTGTATTTTTTTTTTTTAGTATGTAATTAATATACTTATTTAATTTTTTCTACATCTGGTGAGTTCCACAATTTTTTTTCATGGGGTTGCAGTCCCACCAATCTTTCATTTTCATCTATTTGAATCCTGTTTCTGCCTGTTACATAGTAGATGAGGTTGAAAAGAAGACATGCGCCCATCAAGTTCAACCTATGCTAAATTTAGACGATCCTGTTGTCTTCCAGGATCTCAAGGTTATTAAATCCCGGGAGAGATAGCGGGTGTGTTCTAGAGGAACGAGCCATTTTACTTTCTGCATACATATAATAACGTCTTGCCGTTTTATAATTGTTTTGACACGCCATGTCTAACCTTTGAATATTTTATTAGTGTTACTGCACCGATGGGCGTATGGCGAATGGATGAGGCTATGCTTAGGTTCTATTTAAAGCCCCAGACACCTCTTACAGGCACTCAAAGTGATAACAAAAAGAAAAGGGTAACAGATTGCTTCCATATACTGTCCTTTTATCAATCTTTGTGACACACTTTAGTATGTTTTAGCTATGGAAAATATTGATGTACATTTGGGGGGGTGGGGGGGGAGAGTTCTCTTCAGGCTGCCAGTGATATTCCAGATATGATTTTTGTTGTTGCGTTTCTTAGCTGGGAGATTGCATTGAGACACTTCCCACGAGATATTAAAGCATCACCAGGGAGTGGGCTGCAGCCTTTTGTTCACTGTATGTGCAATTATATGGCAGTGATGGCAAAACTTCAGATAAAGAAAATAAAGGGGGGGGGGAGGCACTTTTGGGATCTTGCAGCACACTCAATGTGATTCTGTACTTGTCTAAAGGCGGATTTAAAAGGAGCAATTCAAACACACTTTTTTCACATAGGTTTGAACCATGGGGTCTCCAGAGCTGAACCCCGTCAATTTCAGCTACGAGGACCCCGCTTCCCGAGATAGACCTACAAAAGGGGTGCCGGTATCTCAGCAAAGTTTAAAGCTCCCGCGTCACAAGGGGCAATAGAAAGCTGCACCTGATGATGTCACAGCTTCCTCTTGGTCCTGCTAGCAGAGCGGCTGCCGACACCCCCTACAAAAGGTATCTCCGGAAGCAGCGGTCCCCAGAGCTGAAATGAATGGTGTTCAGTGCCTGGGACCACCTGCTTCAATCTCATGTTAAAGAAATAAAAACCGCCGCTTAGATTGCCTCTAAAGCACAGCCTTGGTCACAAAGTTAGTGATAAATCCCCATTCCTTCCATTTAGATATGAGGTCATAATAAACGCAGTATGTATTACACTTCAGCCATTGCAGGGCTTTGTTTATGGTTACATTTGAAAATCTATAAAATGAAGGAACAAGTATTGAGACCGTGTTACATGGGTAAGTGCTTTCACTAAATTACATCCGTAATGGATGTTGGTAGGTGGGCTTGGGGCTTTAAAGAGAAATTATTTGGTGCTCACTATGTTTATAAAACCATTTATAAGACAAAGGAAACTGCAAAACCAACATGTTTAATATGGCAGAGATGGGATATTATGGTCAAACAGCGTTATTAAAACTAAATGCCTTTTATATACTAAGAACTTTTCTTTTCCCTTTAGTAGTGTTCTTGGTTACTAAGGTTTCTCTTTCCCCAATTCCCAGAGTAGCTTGCTTAATGTAGCAAAGTAACACAGAAAGATACTATAAAGCCATGGTTTCCAACCTTTTTTTGGTTAAGGAACCCTATCTGAAATTCTGAGGAACCCCAACTAACTCTAATAGCAACTCTGACATCAGCTGCATTGTAAAATCTTCTGTAGTTGATGCAATTTTCTTGTCATTTTAAAATTGTAGGGAACGCTTTCGGGATGCCCATGGGGAACCCAAGGCTTCATAGGAACCCTGGTTGAAAAACACTGCTATAAATATTCAACTCTGTAGAGCAGTATTTCTCAACAGGGGTCCCTAGCAAACCTTGGGTTCCCCCGTGCATCTTTAAAAGGGATCCTTGTCATTTTCAGGTAATTTGAAAATTGTACCAAATACAGAAGAATTTACAATGCATCTGATCTCAGACGCGCTATTAGAGGGGGTTGGGGTTCCTTACAATGCATCTGATCTCAGACACGCTATTAGAGAGGGTTGGGGGTTCCTTACAATGCATCTGATCTCAGACGCGCTATTAGAGAGGGTTGGGGTTCCTTACAATGCATCTGATCTCAGACGCGCTATTAGAGAGGGTTGGGGTTGCCTTACAATGCAATCTGCTCTCAGGACTCGCTATTAGAGAGGGTTTGGGTTCCTTACAATGCCTCTGATCTCAGACGCGCTTTATAGAGTTTGGGGGTTCCTTACATCATCCTTGATCTCAGACGCTTTCTATAGAGAGGGTTGGGTTCCTTACAATGCCTTGATCTCAACGCGCTATATAGAGGGTTGGGGTTCCTTACAATGCATCTGATCTCAGACGCGCTATTAGAGAGGGTTGGGGTTCCTTACAATGCATCTGATCTCAGACGCGCTGATTAGAGAGGGTTGGGTTCCTTACAATGCATCTGATCTCAGACGCGCTATTAGAGAGGGTTGGGGTTCCTCACATGCATTGATCTCAACGCGCTATTACGAATGTTAGGTGGCAGCCGATTTTCCACTTATAATGAGAAGGTTCCTGAACCCCAAAAAAAGTTTGAAATGATCTCTGATAGAGATTTTGTGAAGTTTTCAAGTAAAACATTTTCTGGTTCGCTGGGGAATGTTGTTTTCATTAGGAACTTCAGCATACAAAAACGTAAGACAGAGGGTTCCTACAAACAGTACTTAGAAATAAAATCATATTGCTACATCATTGCACCGCTAGCCCATTCCAAGCAAATCATTATAAATATGAGCTGCTGATGCTGAAGGTATCTGTGAGCAGTATAGAAGGTGTTCCCTTAGCACTCTCATAAAAAGAAACCCAGAAACAACAAACAGCCGCACTCCTCGTCATAAAAGAACCTTCCGGATAGGTTCAATAACGTCATGATATAAAAATGAAGTAAGAGAGGGGTGGAAACGGATTTTATGCACAAATGGATTGTGGCAATTAACTGCAATCCAAAGCATGCAATGTTTATTTATTTTTAACATAGGATTAAAGCAGGGGGTCTCGGAGCTGAACCCCAGCAATTTCAAGCTCTGAGGACCCCCTGCTTCCAAGAGATACTTACCTCTGTAGGAGTGCCGGTGGCTGCTGCGCTCCGGCTAGCAGGGTTGCACGGAATTTCAAAGCTCCCCCACCCTGTGGGCCAATAGGAAGCCGTGACGTCATCAGGCTCTGCTTCCTATTGGCCCGCGAGCTTTGAACTTGCCGAATCCCGGCGCCCCTTTAGGGTGGTCCTTATCTCGGGAAGCCGGGGTCTCTGGGGCTGAAATGAATGGGGTCCAGCTCTGAGATCCCTGCTTCAATCCTACGTAAAAAAAGAAAAGGAACGGCTTGGATTGCTCCTTTAAACTTGAATAGCATAAGTCCTCGTGTGCCCTCGTACTACTTTCAACTAAAAAAGGACCAGGCGCTCTTTATCTACTTTAATTAACTTATGACTTAAAGTTCAAGGAGCTATAAAAAAACATTAATATAGAATTTAAGCGGAGGGGGGGGGGGGGGTTCCACACTGAAACCCGTTAATTTCAGCTCCGGAACCCCCTACTTCCAGAATACTTGCCCGCGAACTAGGTGCCGGGAGCTGCTCCGGCTTCCAAGTTTGAAGCTCCCGCATCACATGGCCAATAGGGAAGCCGCACTGATGATGTCCACACTCCTATGGCCTAAGATCTCTGAACAGAGACACACACTGTGAACCCTGATTGCAGTGCGGCTACCGGCACCTAATTCGCGCTAAGTATCTCCGAGCAGGGGTCCCCGAGTGAAATTAACGGGTTCAGCTCCGAGACCCCTGCTTCAATCCTAAAAGATAGATAATTAAACTGGCGAAAATAATCCCCCCCCCCGCTTTAAGGATTGCCTCTTCAACTGAACCTAGAATTTGCTCAAATTTAAATCATCTATACATACACAGCTTAACTGAACATTTCTGCAAGATCTAACGTATCGGCCCAATGTAAAATCTTAAGAAAGAAAAACTAAAATATATTATAAATGGGAAAAAAAAGTAAGAATTGATGAAAAAAATAAAATATATAAAAGTACTGTTGAAATATAATATAATCTCCCCCCAATGTGAGAAATAAAAGCCATTGCGCACTGAACCCTCTTTTTACAAAAGCTAACATCACATTACATGAAAATGTATAAATATAAATAAATCTTAAAACCTTTAAAAAAACTTTCAAAAACCCCATGCATAACACAACTGTGAATAAGGGATGATCACCGATTCATGACACAAATAAAACAAGACATTGGCCGTTTTCTACCCCACACACACAGAAGAGCAGGAGACGAATCCGCTTTGTATACATCTCCATTCATTTACTGACATTAACATCCATGATTGCAGTTTTATATACGACACAACATTCTCTCCCGCCACACTCCTGCGTTCCATCAACCGATCCCTCCGTCACAACCTAGCGTTATTTTATCATCAACCCGCTAATGAGAGGCTAGGGGGACATATCCTATACCCCCAATCCTTTCACAGATCACCGTCAACAGGGCGAGCGAGTGAGGAAGGGGATGTGGGGGGGGGGGGGGGGGGTGTTTTAGCAGCTTGTAGGTCAGATTCTCCTGATTAGTCCTGGCATTTAAATATGATACTGACATCCCTGGCATAAAAGTGTTAAGACAGGTGAAGGCAGCTTCAGTTTAACCTAACCGCATCAGGGGCAGAGGGAGGCAGTAAAACCCGATGTACAGTAAGCATTCCTGCCTGCCCCTGAAGAGGTTAGAAGAGAGCATCTTTAAGTTACGGGGCAGTTGCATGCGCAAAGAGTACGGTAACACTTGTGACCCATAGTTTTTAAACATGAGCAGCAGAAAAGGAGGTTACATCACATTTCCAGCACTGGAATAGAGCGATCGGCCGGAAAGGTCAGGTCCCCTTCCCATGCTCATGGGACAGTTTCTTTATTTTCTCTGGTTAAAAGCACCGAGTTTCCAAGAGACAGGGGGGGGGACGGACAGCTCTGCTGGTGTCTCACACAATCACTGAGCGCCGAGAGAGAGAAAGACAAGCACTGGTTACAGAGAGTTATCTTCATCCAAATCGGGCTTTTAAATAATAAGGATGTCCCACTAACTGTGGGGATCTTTCTTTGCTCGGAAGGAACATCGTACTTTCGGATGGCATACTTCCCAGATGCTGCACGTACAGGAGACCCGGGACCGGTCTCTTGCACCGACTCTTGTGCCCAAACAACAGTATGCCCGTTCCTAAGGGTCCTACCCAACCATTGATTACATTTCTCAAAACAGTTTAATTTGGTATTGTGAACATACTGAAGATAAATACTAGTTCCAGCACGTGAAGGCTTCATTGAGAAGATAAAAAATAGCCTCTCCGAAAAGAGACCCCCCCCCCTCCCCCCCCATGTCCCTTATAAAAATAACGAAAAGTATGTCTTAACTTTCGCGTGTAAACTCCGGCAGGACGAACGCTGCCGCGTTGAATGTCGGTGTTATAAATCTTGAGGTTCATTTTGTCCACCTGCTCCTGAGACAGCTGCTGCAACGGGCTCCCGAAAACTGGTATTCTGCAGGAGCGATAGAGGAGCAGACATGAGATTTTTCCCCCCCAGAAAGAAAGCCCTCTCTGCAGACATATGAAACCGGATCCGATCTGCAGGTCCCGTCAATGCGAAAAACACAGTAACAAGAGCGCAACTATAATGTAATAACAGAGTGAACGAAATAAAGTGCATTAACCACTTAATACCCAAGTGAGTACAAGTACTAGGTACCCAATAAGTGAGCGTCTGCTGCTTGTGTAGGGTGGATCCAAGACCCTGAATCTAACAAAAAAAACACACTGTTTTTTGTGTTTTTTTCCCTGTGCGATGCGTTGCTGGCCTTCACATTGCTGTAGAGGTATACATGGAAACTTCACATTGGAACGCGCTTTGGGGCCAGAACTCCTTTTCCTATTATGTTTTAAATGTTTTGGAAGCGCTTATTCCCATTGTGTGTTATAATTATCTATGAATTGTAAAGCCTACGTAACCTGTAAGGCGCTATTAAAAAAATATTACACGCAGACCATCTTAAAAATGTATTATTTGTGTTTGTTTATTGCTGATATACCCGTCAATATGTAATGACTAAAACTATTTAATACCATGTAATCAACCAAGAGAAGGAAAGGTATACTTCACGTAGTGATTCCCAGTCTAATATGCTGTGAAGGTTTTACAACCGTGTTCTGGAACATTTAAGCCCCTTAAAAATGGAATGGAGCTTAAATCCTCCACAGCAGAAGAGATTGTTGCAAACAGCATGTTAACGGGCCTTCTCTTTTGGATGGAGACCCTCACGAGTCATGATTGTCCCTCCCTGTGCTTTTGCCGTTTTAAATCCCATCCCCCCTCCTTTAATTGTGCATCCATACAATCTGCAGCGACAAAGTAATTAGCCAAGTTGCCGATCGATCTTTGTCTGGTTGTAATCGATCGCTGAGATTCGGCTCAACGGGTTCTGTAATTCAACTGTTAGGGCTACAGAAGATTACCCAAGATGCAACTTGTGTGGAAGGTCACTGTGACCAGGCAGGCACTAGGTACAATTGGTGCACTGCTAGAGAGGGCAGGGCTCAAGCCAGGCTTTGCAAATGGTTGCTATAGAAGAACAAAATGATTGTTACATTAGAATCTTAAAAATAGTTTTTTTTTAAATATAATATGCCGATTTAAAAAAAAACAAAAAAAAAAACCAACCCCACAATAGGATATTGCTTGAACTGCAGCTTAAGACAAAAATGGGGTAGAAGACCAGTCCATAATATGAACACAGAGAAGCTCCAAGATATTGAACAGGCCTTTCCTGCACTTGTCAATTTAAGAGGTGTACTAGTAAAAATACGAATTAAGCCAAGTTTTCCTGCAAATCACTGGATAATAGTCATTTTATATACCGCAGGTCAAAGCAACCCCCTTCATCCCACCCAGGATGAGAATTCGGGGGCGACGTGTGGTTAAAGGACTGTGGTTGCTGAAGAACGTCTTTGGAAAACAGAGCTGTCAATCACAGATCCTGCTTGCTGAAATCACGCCCAGCATGCCTGCACAACACTCCTTTGAGAAGAGGAGCTGTATAGTCTTTTATTTCCACCAATAAGAAGTATTAGGGACCAGGCTGCTGGGATTACATGCTCAACTTTATCTACATGAACAGACCCAGTCAGGCAGCTGACAGCCGTCTCCCAACGGTAATGATGACCCCTGCAGGCTAGGCTGCTGGTACGTCGCCGCAAGTGACCAGGCTCACAAGATCATTAGAAAGATCCAGCCACAATCTAAGTACCGGACAGATGTTGCTGTTTTATATGCTCTAGAGCAGGGGTGCGCAAAGTGGGAGTTGTGGGATTTTTTTGGGTGCGCGGCGGTTGCAAGGCCCCGCACTCTTCTCCCGAGGCATTTAAATTAAGTGCCAGGGGAGACTGCGCGAGGCCTCTGCAACCTCAACTTACCGGGATTCAGCCAACCTTCTGGTCACGTCGCCATGACAACGCGGCCCCTCAATGACGCCGCGGGGTTATGTGATGCCTCGTCGTGGTAATGCTCGTCAAAATGACCTGGCTGGTCACGTGACGTCATGCGACCCGCGGCGTCAATTTGACTCCGTGTCACTGAGAAAGTGGCTGTCCTGGGTCGCACACGGGGGGACGCAGCATAAAAAAAACAACTGTGGCACCCCCTGTTAGATGCAGCGTAGCCAACTCTATTCCCTCATGGCCAACCACAGGTACGTTTTCATAAGATCCCCGCTTCACACACGTCATCTGTCTCACCGCCCCTCCTCCTGTGACGACCTCTTTGAATCCCCGAGAGGAGAGGAGGAGTGCAGGACACCTCTGTGCCGGGCTGAGAGAGGAGAGGCGGATCGCAGCCTCTGTGCCGGGCCTTAAGAGAGGAGAGCGGATCGCAGCCGCTGGTGCCGGGCTGAGAGAGGAAGGGCGGATCGCACCTCTGTGCCGGGCTGATGGAGAGAGGCGGAATCGCAGCCTCTGTGCCGGCTTAGAGAGGAGAGGCTGATCGCAGCCTCGTGCCGGCTGAGAGAGGAGAGGGCGGATCGCAGCCTCTGTTGCCGGGCTGAGAGAGGGATTGGCGGGTGCAGCCTCTGGTTCCGGGCGAGAGTAATTCGATGTGAGAATAGCTGTGCATCTTATAGAGAGAGTAGTCGATGTGAGATAGCTGTGCATCTTATAGAGAGAGTAGTCGATGTGAGATAGCTGTGCATCTTATAGAGAGAGTAGTCGATGTGAGATAGCTGTGCTCAGCTTTGCTGGTCTCTCTCAGGGTCAGTTTAAACCCAATACATGAGACAGAACCTGCATATTGCAATTCTTGCTGCCCCAAACCCTTGGCCCACCCCCATCATTGAGCTGACTGTAGGATCGCCGTTACTCGCACTCATGTGGATGGAGCTGAGGCTAAAGTTTAGCCCCTTCTGTGAATCTGGGCCACGGGGTTTGTGGAAGAATTGGGAAATATTGGGTTAAACCATATACCCGCTTCTCTTTTTTCTTGGGCACTATGGGGGTCTGTTTCATTGCACTATGGGATCTGTTTCATTGCAGTATGGGGTCTGTTTCATTGCAGTATGGGGTCTCTTTCATTGCAGTATGGGATCTGTTTCATTGCAGTATGGGATCTCTTTCATTGCAGTATGGGATCTCTTTCATTGCAGTATGGGATCTGTTTCATTGCAGTATGGGATCTGTTTTCCATTGCAATGGGGACCTGTTTGCAATTGCAGTAGGAATCTGTTTCATTGCAGTATGGGATCTGTTTCATTGCAGTATGGGATCTGTTTCATTGCAGTATGGGATCTGTTTTCATTGCAGTATGGGATCTCTTTCATTGCAGTATGGGATCTCTTTCATTGCAGTATGGGATCTGTTTCATTGCAGTATGGGATCTCTTTCATTGAAGTTGGATCTCTATTCATTGCATATGGATCTGTTTCATCATCATTTCATTGCAGTATGGGATCTCTTCTTTCATTGCAGTTAATGGCTCGCTTTCATGGCAGTATGGATCTGTTTTTCATCATTTCAGTCTGGACATGTTTCCACATCATTGCAAGTCTGGACCTGTTTTTTTCATTGCATATGGGATCTGTTTTCATGCGTATGGGTAATCGTTTATTGCAGTATGGATCCTCTTTTCAATTGCAGTATGGGATCGTTGCATTGCAGTAATGGGGATCTCTTTCAATTTCAGTATGGTAATCGGTTTCACATCAGTATGGGTCTGTTCATTGTCAGTTGATGCGATCTACTTTTCACATGCAGATGGGATCTGTTGCATTGCAAGTATGGGATCGGTTTCAAATCATTGCATTATGGGGTCCGCTTTCATTGCAGTATGGGATCTGTTTCATTGCAGTATGGGATCTGTTTCATTGCAGTATGGGATCTCTTTCATTGCAGTATGGGATCTGTTTCATTGCAGTATGGGTCGCCTTTCATTGCAGTATGGGAATCCTGTTTCATTGCTTATTGGATCTGGTTTCAACTGCGTTGGGACCCTGTTTCATTGCAGTCATGGGATCGGTTCATTGCAGTATGGGATCTGTTTAGTGCAGTATGGGATCTCTTTCATTGCAGTATGGGATCTCTTTCATTGCAGTATGGGATCTCTTTCATTGCAGTATGGGATCTGTTTCATTGCAGTATGGGATCTGTTTCATTGCAGTATGGGGTCTCTTTCATCGCAACGTACCCTCGGTCTCTGTTTTAAATTGCAGTATGGGATCTGTTTCATTGCGTATGGGAATCTCTTTCATTGCAGTATGGTGATCTGTTTCATTGCAGTATGGGATCTGTTTCATTGCAGTATGGGATCTGTTTCATTGCAGTATGGGATCTGTTTGGAGCCAGTTTGCTGATGAATATGTGCCCTTGATTTTTGTTAACGTATCCTTGTTGACGTTCAAGTCTCTGTTGCTCCTTCCCCACCCGGTTTAACCCTTGCTCTGGCCCCACACCCGGGTTACCCCTTCATCCTGTCCCCCTCCCCCAGGTTAAATAAAAACCCTTGCCTCCTGTCCCCCCCACCCCAGGTTTAACCCTTGCTCCTGTCCCCCCCAAGGTTTACCGTTGCTTCCGCCCCACAGCCCCCTCACCCCAGGTTTAACAACCCTTGCATGCCGATACTGTTTCCCTGTCACTCAACTCACCGCACAATTACTATTCATGCTTGCTGCCTGCATCTGGGGCTGTTGATTGCGGCCTTCGGGGGAACACGGTCCCAGCAACGAGGAAAATGCCTAAATAAATGCATCACACATCAGGCCCAGTGACGTCCCTCAAGCAGTCAGGTTTCATGCTAGCTGGCACTGCGCTGCACGGAAATACCCCATTCTGTTCCTCTGTAAATAAACACGCACACTCTCCCGCACGCTAACCCAGGGTGTATTCTGTGCCCGATCCTTCTGTAATAACACGCACAGCTCTCCCTCACTGCCATACCTAGGTGTATTCTGTGCTCGTCCTCTGTATAACACGCACAGCTCTCCCTCACTGCCATACCTAGGTGTATTCTGTGCTCGTCCTCTATATAACACGCACAGCTCTCTCTCTTCCTCTCAAAGAAATGTAAACAGACACAGGTAATTTGACACGCCCCATTATAACGTACGTCACCTCCCTCACTCTTCCCATTGGTATTCCCCAAATCCCAAGACGATGCACATGCAGCAAAAACTGGAGCGGACAGCTTGGTACACAGATGCCAAGATACGCAATGTCCCAAAGCCTTTCTTGTCTCCAATTGTGCTCCAAATCCCCCCCTATGCTTCTCACACAGAAAGGACAGCGCGCCAAACACAGTGTATGCTGGGTACATTGACCCCAGGAGGCGCATGCGACACACAGACAGGCGATGACTGGGGGACGGGAGCAGGGAGAGGCACCCACCAGACCGGCTGTTTGACGTGTGATCTCTGCTGGGTTGGGACCCATTAACCCTTTCCCAGCTGAACCTAGTCGCATTCCAGCCACAGAGATCCTTTTCAAAAGTACAGAACTGGAAGGATTCTGAAACAAGGAGAGAGGAAACAGGGGAAGGCGAGCGGTACTTTTCTCTTATGGCATGTATACATAATATATGGCATGTATACATAATATACATAATGTATGGCATGTATACATAATATACATAATGGTATTGCATGTCTACATATATCATAAATTTTATATGGCATGTTACAATAATATAACATAATGTATGGCATGTATACATAATATACATAATATATGGCATGTATACATAATAACATATGTTCATGGCATGTAGAGCATAATAGACATTATATGGTGTATACAAGATATACACATATTATGGCATGTATACATAATATACATAATGTATGGCATGTATACCAGAATCATAATATAGTTGGCAGTAAACATAATATACTATGTATGGCATGTATACCTCCTGTATGCAATGTATACATAAATACATATGTATGGCAATGTTAATCATAATATACATAATGTATGGCATGTTATACATAAGTATAACATAATATAAATGGCATGTATACATAATCTACATAAGGTATGGCATGTATACATAATATACATAATATATGGCATGTATACATAATATACATAATAGTGGCATGTATACATACTATACATAATATATGCATTATACTAATATATGGCATGGTATACATAATATACCATATAAATACTGGCATGTATAGCATAATATACCTTGTTGGCATTTATACATAATATCCATAATTGTATCAATGTGATACATAAAATCGTTTATATTTATACCGTTGTTTTTTATTTATATACATAGAACCTACTGGGTATACATTGCTTTACACAAGAACATTATAATATAGGGACAGAGAATACAATAATCGGGAGAAGTGCGTTGAACATTAGAGAACCCAATCCCTGCTCGAGCTCTTTTGGGCACGAACGCATAGTATGTATAGGGTTACACATTATGTAGGGGTACATGCATAGGGTTACACATTATGTAGGGGTACATGCAATGGAAACAGTATTTCCTATGCACAATGGTAACTGTTCAATGCTTCTCTTCAAGCACTGATCTGATGCCCTGAGCATCCACGCTTACAGAGGGGAGTTTGCTCGTCCATTTTACCCTTCATACCTCGGACGCGTCCGCTACGCTGAGCGAACAGACTTGCGTTTATGCCGTGTTCGCGTACATGCGGCGTGCAGCGGCCCCAGAGGTGATTTTTCGCGCAACCGGGCGGTCCCACGTGGACGTTTTGCCTCATGAATGCGAACCAGAGTCCCCGGCTCTCTAGAACATCCCAGGAAGCCCCCTGGCCTCCATAACTATGGCCAGGGAAAGCACCAAAAAACACCCTTCCCCCCCTCAGCCTCCGCGCTTCTCTTTACCCGGGCTGCGGCACCCTGTTTCGCCCCAGCCTTATGGGACGAAGTCCCAGCTTCTGTGAAAGCTTCTTCCTGTGAGGGGTGAAGACGGCTTCTGGTTTAAAGGTGTAACCCAGTGTTTTTCAACAAGGTTTCCCTGCAATGTCAGGTCAATTTGGAAAATTTGTAACCAATACATAAGATTTACAAGTGCCCACAATGCATCTGATCTCAGACGCGCTATTAGAGAGGGTTGGGGTTCCCTTACAATGCATCTGATCTCAGACGCGCTATTAGAGAGGGTTGGGGTTCCTTACAATGCATCTGATCTCAGACACTATTAGAGAGGGTCGGGGTTCCTTACAATGCATCTGATCTCAGACACGCTATTAGAGAGGGTTGGGGTTCCTTACAATGCATCTGATCTCAGACGCGCTATTAGAGAGGGTTGGGGTTCCCTTACAATGCATCTGATCTCAGACGCGCTATTAGAGAGGGTTGGGGTTCCTTACAATGCATCTGATCTCAGACACTATTAGAGAGGGTTGGGGTTCTGCAGAATTTCACAATATAATTATAGGGTTTCTTAACAAAAATAAAAAGTTAAAAAAACACTGCTGTAACCACTACACTGCTGGAGGGTATTGTAATATATTACTTACTACAGTCACTCTCATCCGAGTCATCTCCACAGTCATCATTTCCATCACAGAGACCATCCTGCCCCACACATGAGCCGCGGGCACACTGGTACTGCTCAGCATTGCATTCTGCCTGTGGCGCTGAAGAAACACATACAGCGAACTGAACTTTACCCAATTATTTGGGCACTGGTTAATGTATAAGGGTGTGGGTCCAAAGGACTTGCGTTGGCATTACAGAAGCACAAACGCGATGCTTGGAGTAAAGCAACAAGGGCATACATTGGCAGGATTGAAGTACTGCATCCTGAGATCAGCAACGTGGCATGGCAGGGCATTTGGCAGACATTAGGGTGACATTGCATATACACTGGCATTTGTCAATAAGATGGCACCGCATGAGCACAGAAGAGGCACAATTCGGAGTGGAAGTAACTCGAGTAGGATAAGGTACCTGAGACAGCACAATGTCGAAACTCCAAGTCGTCAATAGCAATGTCCCCTCGGCTGGAAGGGTCCTGGGAGGAGGACACAATAAGCTGCAAGAGAGGCAGAAAAAGTCCATTGACAACTCAGTGCGTAGAAGGTGGAGGAGAAGCTGGGAATGGATGTGACCAGAAGCCTCACCTGAAATTCCCCTTTGATTCTGCCGGTGTATATCATGGTTTGTCGCCAGGCCAACACACTGCTCTGGGGGCTGAGCCACAGCCTGTATGTCTGTGTTTTATCAGTTAGCTGTACGGAGAGGCTTCCATTCATAGTTGGTGAATCTGAAACAGAAGAATATAAGACAGTCTCAGAGAGAGGTCCTCCTACCAGGTCCTCTTACAGAGATAGTTGGCAAGGAAACAGGAGCATCATTTTGGGGGTAACAATGCAGCAAATTACAGGGACCAGAGCTCTAGAGATAAAAGAACAGAGCGTCTCCCACCCAGAGAGGGACATGAGCGTCTCCCATCCAGAGAGGGACACGTGCGTCTTCCACCCAGAGAGGGACACGTGCGTCTCCCATCCAGAGAGGAAACGAGCGTCTCCCACCCAGAGAGGGACACGAGCGTCTCCCATCCAGAGAGGGACACGAGCGTCTCCCATCCAGAGAGGGACACGAGCGTCTCCCATCCAGAGAGGGACACGAGCGTCTCCCATCCAGAGAGGGACACGAGCGTCTCCCATCCAGAGAGGGACACGAGCGTCTCCCATCCAGAGAGGGTTCCTTACAATGCATCTGATCTCAGACGCGCTATTAGAGAGGGTTGGGGTTCCTTACAATGCATCTGATCTCAGACGCGCTATTACAGAATGTTGAGGTGCAGCAGATTTTCCACATTATAATGATAAAGGTTCCTGAACCAAAAAAGTTTGAAAATCTCTGGTATAGGAGTTTGTGAAGTTTCAAGTAAAACATTTTCTGGTTCGCTGGGGAATGTTGTTTTCATTGAACTTCAGCATCAAAAACGGTAAGACAGAGGGTTCCTACAAACAGTACTTAGAAAATAAAATCATATTGCTACATCATTGCACCGCTAGCCATGTCCAAGCAAATCATTATAAATATGAGCTGCTGATGCTGAAGGTATCTGTGAGCAGTATAGAAGGTGTTCCCTTAGCACTCCTATAAAAAGAAACCCCAGAAAACAAACAGCCGGCACTCCTCGTCATAAAGAACCTTCCGGATAGGTTCAATAAAAGCATGATATAAATGAAGTAAGAGAGGGGTGGAAACGGATTTATGCGAACAAATGGATTGTGGCAATTAACAAGGCAATCCAAGCATGCAATGTTTTATTTATTTTTAACATAGGATTAAAGCAGGGGGTCTCTGGAGCTGAACCCCAGCAATTTCAGCTCTGAGGACCCCCTGCTTCCAGAGATACTTACCTCTGTAGGAGGTGCCGGTGGCTGCTGCGCTCGGCTAGCAGGGTTCACGGAATTTCAAAGCTCCCCCACCCTGTGGGCCAATAGGAAGCCGTGACGTCATCAGGCTCTGCTTCCTATTGGCCCGCGAGCTTTGAACTTTGCCGAGATCCCGGCGCCCCTTTAGGGTGTCCGTATCTCGGGAAGCCGGGGGTCTCTGGGGCTGAAATGAATGGGGTCCAGCTCTGGAGACTCCCTGCTTCAATCCTACGTAAAAAGAAAAGGAACGGCTTGGATTGCTCCTTTAAACTTGATAGCATAAGTCCTCGTGTGCCCTCTTACTACTTTCAACTAAAAAAGGACCAGCGGCTCTTTACATCTACTTTAACCTTTATGACTTTAAAGTGAAAAGGAGCAATATAAAAATAACATTAATATAGAATTTAAGCAGGGAGGGGGGGGGGGGTTCCAGCACTGAAACCCGTTAATTTCAGCTCCGGAGACCCCCTACTTCCAGAAATACTTGCCTCCGAACTAGGTGCCGGGAGCTGCTCCGGCTTCCAAGTTTGAAGCTCCCGCATCACATGGGCCAATAGGAAGCCGCACTGATGATGTCACAGCTTCCTATTGGCCTAAGATCTCTGAACAGAGAACACACTGTGAACCCTGATTGCAGTGCGGCTACCGGCACCTAATTCGCGGCTAAGTATCTCCGGAAGCAGGGGGTCCCCGGAGCTGAAATTAACGGGGTTCAGCTCCGGAGACCCCTGCTTCAATCCTAGAAAGATAGATAATTAAACTGGCAAAAATAATCCCCCGCTTTAGGATTGCCTCTTCAACTGAACCTAGAATTTGCTCAAATTTAAAATCAATCTATACATACACAGCTATACTGAACATTTCTGCAAGATCTACGGTATCGGCCCAATGTAAAATTCTTAAAAGAAAAAACTAAAAATATATTATAAATGGGAAAAAAAAAGTAGAATTGATGAAAAAAATAAAATAATAAAAGTACGTTGAAATATTTAATATAATCTCCCCCCAATGGTGAGAAATAAAAAGCCATTGCAGCACTGAGACCCTCTTTACAAAAGCTGAACAGTCACATTACAGGAAAAATGTATAATAATAATAAAAATCTTAAAACCATTTAAAAAAACTTTTTCAAAAAACCCCATGTACATAACAATTGTGAAAGGAAGGGATTGATCACCGATTCCATGACACAAATAAAAACAAGACAATTGGCCGTTTCTACAAGAGACAGGAGACGAATCCGCTTTGTATACATCTCATTCATTTACTGACAATTAACATCCAGTGATTGCAGTTTATATCTGACGACAAACATTCTCCGCCACACTCCTGCGTTTCCATCAACCGATCCCTCCGTCAGCAACCGGAGCGTTATTTATCATCACCGCTGAATGAGGAGGCGAGGGGGACATATTCCTATACCCCCAATCCTTTCACAGATCACCCGTCACAGGGCGAGCGAGTGAGGAAGGGGGTGGGGGGGGGGGGGGGGGGGTGTTTAGCAGCTTGTAGGTCAGATTCTCCTGGATTAGTCCTGGCATTAAATATGATACTGACATCCCTGGCAATAAAAGGGGTTAAGACAGGTGAAGGCAGCTTCAGTTTAACCGCATCAGGGGCAGAGGAGGCAGTAAACCCGATGTACAGTAAAGCAGTCCTGCCTGCCACTGAAGAGGTTAGAAGAGAAGCATCTTTAAGTTACGGGGGCAGTTGCATGCGCAAAGAGTACGGTAACACGTTTGTACCCATAGTTTTTAAACATGAGCAGCAGAAAAGGAGGTTACATCACAGTTCCCAGCACTGGAATAGAGCGATCGGCCGGAAAGGTCAGGTCCCGCTTCCCATGCTCATGGGACAGTTTCTTTATATTCTCTGGTTAAAAAGCACGGAGTTTCCAAAGAGACAGGGGGGGGGGAAAGGACAGCTCTGCTGGTGTCTCACACATCACTGAGCGCCTGAGAGAGAGAATGAGAAAGCACTGGTTACAGAGAGTTATCTTCATCCAAAGCGGGGCTTTAAAGAAATACGGATGTCCCACTAACTGGGTGGGGATCTTTCTTTGCTCGGACAGGAACATCGTACTTTTCGGATGCATACTTCCCAGAATGCTGCACGGTACAGGAGACCCGGGACCGGTCTCTTGCACCGATCTTGTGCCCCAGAACAACAAGTATGCCCGTTCCTAAGGGTCCTACCCAACCATATGATTACATTTCAAAACAGTTTAATTTGGTATTGTGAACATACTGAAGAATAAATACTAGTTACAGCACGTTGAAGGGCTTCATTGAGAAGATAAAAAAATAGCCTCTCCGAAAAGAGACCCCCCCCCCCCCCCCCCCCATGTCCCTTATAAAATAACGAGAAAAGTAATGTCTTACTTTCCGTGTAAACTCCGGCAGGACGAACGCTGCCCGGTGAATGTCGGTGTTATAATATCTGAGGTTCATTTTGTCCACCTGCTCCTGAGACAGCTGCTGCACGGGCTCCCGAAAACTGGTATTCTGCAGGAGCGATAGAGGAGCAGACATGAGATTTTCCCCCCCAGAAAAGAAAAGGCCCTCTCTGCAGACATGGAAACCGGATCCGATCTGCAGCTCCCTGTGCAATGCGAAAAACACAGTACAAGAGCGCAACTATAATGAATAAACAGAGTGAACTGAAATAAAGTGCATTAACCACTTAATACCCAAGTGAGTACAAGTAACTAGGTAACCAATAAGGAGCGTCTGCTGCTGTGATAGGGTGGTCCAAGACCCTGAATCTAGACAAAACAAAACACACTGTTTTGTGTTTTTTTCCCTGTGCGATGCGTTGCTGGCCGTCACAGTGCTGGAGAGGTACATGGAAATCTTACATTGGAAGCGCTTTGGGGCCAGAACTCCTTTTCCTATTATTGTTTTAAATGTTTGAAGCGCTTATTCCCATGATGTGTTATAATATATCACGTGAATTGTAAAGCGCTACGTACCTGTAAGGCGCTATATAAAAAAAAATATACACGCAGACCACTCTTAAAAATGTATTATTTGTGTTTGTTTATTGCTGAATATACCCTTCAATAATGTAATGACTAAAACATATTTAATACCATGTAATCAACCAAGAGAAGGAAAGGAGTATACTTCACGTAGTGATTCCCAGTCTATATGCTGTGAAGGTGTTTACACCGTGTTCTGGAACATTTAAGCCCCTTAAAAATGAATGGAGCTTAAATCCTCCCAAGCAAGAGAGATTGTTGCACATCATGTTAACGGGCCGTTATCTTTTGGATGGAGACCCTCACGAGTCATGATTGTCCCTCCCTGGTGCTTTTGCCGTTTTAAATCCATCCCCCCTCCTTTAATATGTGCATCAATACAATCTGCAAGGCGACAAGTAATTAGCCAAGTTGCCGATCGATCTGTTCTGTTGTAATCGATCGCTGAAGATTCGGCTCAAGGGTTCTGTATATCACTGTTAGGGCTACAGAAGATTACCCAAGATGCAACTTTGTGTGGAAGGTCATGTGACCAGGCAGGCACTAGGTACAATTGGTGCACTGCTAGAGAGGGCAGGGCTCAAGAGCCAGGCTTTGCAAATGGTTGCTATAGAAACAAAAATGATTGTTACATTAGAATACATTAAAAATAGTTTTTTTTTAAATATGCCGATTTAAAAAAACAAACAAAAAAAACACCCCACATAGGATATTGCTTGAACTGCAGCTTTAAGACAAAAATGGGGTAGAAAGACCAGTCATAATTATGAACACAGAGAGCAACAAGATATTGAACATGGCCTTTCCTGCACTTGTCAATTTAAGAGGTTACTAGTAAAATACAGAATTAAGCCAAGTTATTCCTGCAAATCACTGGATAATAGTCATTTTATTATACCAGTAAGGCCAAACCCCCTTCACCCACCCAGGATGAGGAAATTCGGGGGCGACGTGTGGAGTTAAAAGGACTGTGGTTGCTGAAGAACGTCTTTGGAAACAGAGCTGTCAATCACCGCTCTGCTTGCTGAAATCACGCCCCAGCATGCCTTGCACAACACTCCTTTGAGAAGAGGAGCTGGTATAGTCTTATTTCCACCAATAAGAAGTATTAGGGACCAGGCTGCTGTGGATTACATGCTCAACTTTATCTACAATGAACAGACCCAGTCATGCAGCTGACAGCCGTCTCCCAAACGGTAATGATGACCCCTGCAGGCAGGCTGCTGGTACTGCAGCCCAAGTGTACCCAGGCTCACAAGATCATTATAAAGATCCAGCCACAATCTAAGTACCGGACAGATGTTGCTGTTTTATATGCTCTAGAGCAGGGGTGCGCAAAGTGGGAGGTGTGGGATTTTTTTGGGTGCCGCGGCGGTTGCAAAGGCCCCGCACTCTTCCCCGAGGCATTTAAATTAAGTGCCAGGGGACTGCGCGAGGCCTCTGCAACCTCAACTTACCGGGATTCAGCCAACTTCTGGTCACGTCGCCATGACAACGCGGCATCAAATGACGCCGCGGGGTTATGTGATGCCTCGTCGTGGTAATGCGCGTCAAATGACCTGGCTGGGTCACGTGACGTCATGCGACCCGCGGCGTCATTTGACGCCGTGTCACTGGAGAAAGGGGCGCGAGCGCTGGGGTCGGCACACAGGGGGGCGCAGCAGAAAAAAAAACAACTTTGTGCACCCCTTGTCTAGAGCAGGCGTAGCCAACTCTAGTCCTCAAGGGCCACCAACAGGGTACGTTTTCAGAATATCCCTGCTTCAGCACAGGTGTCCCAATCAGTGGCTCAGTCAGAAAACCCGACCTTTTGGTGGCCCTCGAGGACTGGAGTTGGCCGCCCCTGACCCTCGAGAGAAAAAAAGGATTTAGTGAAACAAAGACTTAATGTGTGATATAGTTCCTGTGGAGTCCGAGGCGAGGATAATGCACCAGCGATCGGAGAAATGAGTTGGGTATGTGTGAGTAATAGGAAGGTAATGTGACCCGAAGAGAATTGAGTGCAGTAACACAAATACTACAAATAAGGAAGTAGAAATGAAGTCAAGGAGTTGAAGGTAAATAGGATGAGCGGTTTAAGTTGATGGTGAGGGAAGTTAGTTGGTGATAAGGGGAGCCAGGCAGTCAGTCGTGCGGGGAATGAGTCACGCAGGGAACCGGGTGATGGGGAATTAGTTAGAGATATGGAGTTTGATCAAATTCTTGTGTTTTTTCTTCTTCTAGGAGCTGGGTGCACTACAGCAAGATCTTCTAAAGTTGCTGTCGGAAGGATGGACAGCAGAGATAGTCACTCAGAGGTGGACAGGGGAGCCTCCGATACTTTAGAAGACAAGTTGGTGCCATGCTCATCATCCATGACATTTCCACGCCTGTATCTACGTGAGCGGAAAGCTCCATGCAAGAACTTCTGGGAAACCTTCACCATGTGCTTCTGTTTCTGCACCCCCTCTCCCCCCTGTCCCCGCCCATAGTATGAGAGTTTATCAGGATTGTAAATAAATGAGACCTTGTCCATGGCTCCTGCTCAGTTATTTGGTAATCGTGTATTTCACCCTGCACAAGCTGTGCTGTATCTTAATGTAAACTTACACGGGTATGGTAACTTAAAAAAAACCTTCTGAAGCCTTACAGAAGGTAATCAAGTGGATCAATCGCCAAGGTCTAATCCAGGGCTGGCCTTCTCCAGTCCTCAAGGGTCACCAACAGATCAGGTTTTAAATATATCCCTGCTTCAGCACAAATGGCTCAAACAGTGGCTCAGCCAATGACTGAGGCACCTGTGCTGAAGCATGGAAATCCTTAAAACCTGACCTTTTGGTGGCCCTTGAGAACTGGAGATGGCCACTCCTGGTCTAGAGAGCTTACGTGTAAGTTACAGGCATAGTGGGGGAAAACACAGTATATGATCAGCTGTAACAAATCCATGGAAGGCCAAGTAATCGCGTCATAAACCACAGATGTCATTACAAAAAAAAAAAAAAAAAAAAAAAAAACCCAACCCCGGCAGGCCAAGTTCCCCCCCCCCCCGGAGGCCCCCCCCCCCCCCCCCCCCCCCCCCCCCCGTCCCCCTCCCCCCGCCCCCCCAGCCCCGGGAGACACCCTTTCCCCAGCACATTCAAGGTAAGGTTTCTTTGGGCACTTGAATGTTTCTTATAGCATAGCACCGCTTAGTAAATATGTCCCTTAATGCCAAGCAGGTTGGAGCACATGCTCTAGTAATTAGCTTAACAACACTCACATGGTTCTTGCTGCACAGCATGAATCCGATCTGCCCGCTGGGGTAGGTTGGGATGGTGCAGTATGCGTACTCCACCACGGGGAAGAGAGACTTGCAGAACTGGTGCATCTCTTTAATGAGGTCCAGGTGAAGCCACTGACACTCGCCTGCACAGAGGAAGACGGGATTACCAGGGGGTCAGCAGTGAGAAGCCGGCTGCTCAGAGGAGCGTATGGATAGGCTGCTCAGAGGAGCGTATGGATAGGCTGCTCAGAGGAGCGTATGGATAGGCTGCTCAGAGGAGCGTATGGATAGGCTGCTCAGAGGAGCGTATGGATAGGCTGCTCAGAGGAGCGTATGGATAGGCTGCTCACCCTGGCAGCAGAGGATCCCGCCCTCCCTGAGCGCTGTCTTCATGAGCTGGTAATACGATTCTTTGAAGAGACTCTCTGCAGGACCTGATGAAAAGGATAGCGCATGTCAATGTAGCAGAGAATACAGTGTGAAAGGCAATTAACCTCTTGGCTTGTAGAGGGGCCTACAATGAATTGAGGGGCGATTCGTTGCTGGCCTCTGTAAGCAAAGTGGCCAATGATAACGAACATCTTGAAAGTTATTAATGATAAGAGAGTTAGAATGTCTATTGCAAATACCTTTTTATTTTATTAACGCATTAAAGTTTTGGTATACAAGTAATGTACTTTTCACCCCGTCCCACCACACTTTGATCACTTCTGCACAACACAACCAAGCAGCAAAACTTGCCCAAAAATGCAGTGTTACCAGCTATTCTTATGGTGAATGAACATAGGGAGTCATATAATAACTTTTATGCAGTTGTAAGGCGATATTGACCATACAGCACGGAATGGGACTTTAAGCCACGGCCGTTCCACCGCCGAGGGACAGTTGGACGCCGCCTTTTAGCCACTGGCCATTTCGGCCCTGAGGTAGGTGATTAGCGGAGGGCCAACGGTGCCAACGAACACATTACCTGCGGCGGCAAACAGTCCCAGCGGCGGCTGAAAAACCATGTTGAGACGTCCTAGATTTGTAAGCGCTGCTGTGCGATTCAGGTCATACTTTGTACCCTTCCGTACAGCGAAGAGTTGTTTAATGTCACAACTACACCGCGGAATTTGCAGGATTCCCAGAACTGGGGGTTACGTGGATCCCAGAGCGACAGCGCCTACAACTCAAGGTGTTTCTCCCCCCCTGCGGGTGCGCTGTGCGATTTCGCTGCTCATTCTGCGTGCGGGTATAGAGAGCGCAAACGCCTCTTACCTACAGGGTCGGAGGAGTCTGTGATGATGACGTCAAACGCATCCTGGTTCTGCTTCATGAACTGGAAACCATCGCCCACGTGCAGCGTGAGCTTTGGGCTGGAATATCCCACCGCCATCCCTGGGAGGTACTGCTTGGAAACGTTGATCACTTCCTGGAGATGACAGGGACGTGACTAGAACCGCATTCCGGAGCAACACAAGGCATAGCCCTATCTGGCATAATACAAACACAATGCAACATAACCAATGGGGGAAAAAATGCATTACAAGGTAACACGAGGTGATCATTGTTGGCTTAATAAACAGGCAAGGCAATTACTGAACAATGCAACACAATGTGAAACTGGATACATATCCAACATTGTTGCACTAAGACTGTGGGCATATTGCAAGAAGACAATATAATTAGGGATTCTGGTTTTAACCCCCAAAAAACACTACTGATTAATCATCTTGCACTTCCAGCTAAAACCGATACATAACTAATAAATGAAGCGACATTTCCCATGAACTTCAACGTCTTGTAGCAGCCCAGCCACAGGTATAAGACAAAAGCAACACAAAGGGAGCATGGAAATAACAGAAGAAGGAAAAAGTAAGCGGATAAACACCAAATGCATGTGTGTGTCATTATTGTTCACAGTTAAACACACACAAGCTTGTGTTTGTTCATAGTGAACACTGACATCCATGGATTAAAAAAAAACAAAAAAAAACTGGAATCCCTAAATATGCTATTCACTCCCCTCCCCCGCGTCACACAAACATGCAGTCTCGCGTAAGGCCAAAACGTATTGACAGCAGTTATTTGTTTACCTGGTTAGACCAGGGGTGGCGAACTCCAGTCTCCAAGGGCCACCAATACGTCAGGTTTTAAGGCTATCCCTGCTTCAGCACAGGTGGCTCAGTCGTTGACAGAGTCACTGATTGAGCCACCTGTGCTGAAGTAAGGATATCCTTACAAGCTGAGGTGCTGGGGGCCCCTGGAGACTGGAGTTGGCCGCTCCTGGGTTAAGCCTTGGCGAATGATCCACTGGTTTACCTTCTGTAAGGCTTCAGGCACGTATTAGCATTTACAAACACTTTTTTTGAATTTGCAAACCCATGTAAGTTGTGTTAGTTGCCGAGAGCGAGAGCTCAAATCTACTCGAGTTACCAATGGGGTAAAGGAAAACAGATAAACGCTTTCCCCCAGATTTACAACTGGAAAATAAATGATCAAAACCTTTAGATTTATTATTATTATTTTTTTCAATTCCAGAACATGTCTGAGCTTAAAAATAATAAAACCACATTAATCATTGGTGGGACTGCAACTTTTAAGAGAAGTAAATGACATCTTCACAAGGGGCTTCTTCTGTATCCGCTGTAGTGGCCAATCAGCTGCTGCGGTGGATATAGAATAAGCCTGTGAATCTTTAATGACAACAAATAAATCTGTAGGCCAAACGCCCACCTATAAGGAATGAAAACTCCCTTCAACCACACTCTGATGTCTCCCCGGGTGTCGGTAAAACAAGACTGTAGGCGCTATTTTGAGGGACTCCATTTACCTGTACATTTTACACCACCAAACACGAAATGAGTTCTAAGTATCTTTTTTAAATGGTCATGCCACATTTTAAAGCCACCTTCACAAAATGAGGGCAGGACCAGAACATTACAGATAATAGCTGTTCTGCATGCAGTAGTTGTGCCGTGCTATTGTAATGGTTCACTACATGGTTGCTCAGGAAAACACTTGCATTTGTAACGCGTGTCTACGGCCGCGGGCATGGTCAGCGCTTAGGCCGAATCCATAGACACTAAGCCCGTGCGGAGGCGCGCGGAGGCTGAGGGAAAGCGGTGCTTTCCCTGGCCTTACTACGCGCGCCGTCCGGGGGCATGTCTATGGGCGGGCCAGTGACGTCACGGAGCTGGTTCGACCTCATTGGGCGAACCGCTCACGTGACCGGCCCTGCGCGCGTAAACTAAAATTTGAGTGTCGGCTACGCTTCCGCCCTCTCATTGCAGCTGCAGGGGCTCACTGACACGCGTGAGCGCGGGTCAGCGGCTAAGTGCTGACCATGCCCGCGGCCTTAGACGCTGAGCCGCGCTCACGCTTGCCAGTGAGCCCCTGGAGCCGCAATGAGAGCGGCTTTAGCAGGGGCTCGCGCACGCTTCCGCAGGCGTGCGGAGGCGTAGCCATCAAATTTTTTTTTT